>CATORF010001001.1:17500-30290 GCA_951804975.1 Anthophora plumipes
CGCGCAGGGACTTAGAAAAATTCGCCTCGGCCGCTCGGAGAAACTCCGAAAGCGGTCGGTTTCTTGAGTTTTTCTCGAAAACCGTCAGGTCGACCATACACTTTTTTTGCACGTACGTGTCCGTCTCGGCGTCCCACACAATGATCTAACGTTCCCGTCCGTCCGAAAATTTTTTTGAAAATTTTCCACCTGGACCGAACGAAAAATTTTCGATTTTGCAAAATGTTTCACGCTCATCACGTAGCCAGTAGCAATGCGAAGCGAACCATATAGCTGTCTCCTCGATCCGACCCGTAGATCGGGCGCAACAACGATCCGAACGGGCGAAGTTACACGCGTCGCACGTACGGCCAGGCTACGGCGCGCAGGGACTTAGAAAAATTCGCCTCGGCCGCTCGGAGAAACTCCGAAAGCGGTCGGTTTCTTGAGTTTTTCTCGAAAACCGTCAGGTCGACCATACACTTTTTTTGCACGTACGTGTCCGTCTCGGCGTCCCACACAATGATCTAACGTTCCCGTCCGTCCGAAAATTTTTTTGAAAATTTTCCACCTGGACCGAACGAAAAATTTTCGATTTTGCAAAATGTTTCACGCTCATCACGTAGCCAGTAGCAATGCGAAGCGAACCATACAGCTGTCTCCTCGATCCGACCCGTAGATCGGGCGCAACAACGATCCGAACGGGCGAAGTTACACGCGTCGCACGTACGGCCAGGCTACGGCGCGCAGGGACTTAGAAAAATTCGCCTCGGCCGCTCGGAGAAACTCCGAAAGCGGTCGGTTTCTTGAGTTTTTCTCGAAAACCGTCAGGTCGACCATACACTTTTTTTGCACGTACGTGTCCGTCTCGGCGTCCCACACAATGATCTAACGTTCCCGTCCGTCCGAAAATTTTTTTGAAAATTTTCCACCTGGACCGAACGAAAAATTTTCGATTTTGCAAAATGTTTCACGCTCATCACGTAGCCAGTAGCAATGCGAAGCGAACCATATAGCTGTCTCCTCGATCCGACCCGTAGATCGGGCGCAACAACGATCCGAACGGGCGAAGTTACACGCGTCGCACGTACGGCCAGGCTACGGCGCGCAGGGACTTAGAAAAATTCGCCTCGGCCGCTCGGAGAAACTCCGAAAGCGGTCGGTTTCTTGAGTTTTTCTCGAAAACCGTCAGGTCGACCATACACTTTTTTTGCACGTACGTGTCCGTCTCGGCGTCCCACACAATGATCTAACGTTCCCGTCCGTCCGAAAATTTTTTTGAAAATTTTCCACCTGGACCGAACGAAAAATTTTCGATTTTGCAAAATGTTTCACGCTCATCACGTAGCCAGTAGCAATGCGAAGCGAACCATACAGCTGTCTCCTCGATCCGACCCGTAGATCGGGCGCAACAACGATCCGAACGGGCGAAGTTACACGCGTCGCACGTACGGCCAGGCTACGGCGCGCAGGGACTTAGAAAAATTCGCCTCGGCCGCTCGGAGAAACTCCGAAAGCGGTCGGTTTCTTGAGTTTTTCTCGAAAACCGTCAGGTCGACCATACACTTTTTTTGCACGTACGTGTCCGTCTCGGCGTCCCACACAATGATCTAACGTTCCCGTCCGTCCGAAAATTTTTTTGAAAATTTTCCACCTGGACCGAACGAAAAATTTTCGATTTTGCAAAATGTTTCACGCTCATCACGTAGCCAGTAGCAATGCGAAGCGAACCATATAGCTGTCTCCTCGATCCGACCCGTAGATCGGGCGCAACAACGATCCGAACGGGCGAAGTTACACGCGTCGCACGTACGGCCAGGCTACGGCGCGCAGCGACTTAGAAAAATTCGCCTCGGCCGCTCGGAGAAACTCCGAAAGCGGTCGGTTTCTTGAGTTTTTCTCGAAAACCGTCAGGTCGACCATACACTTTTTTTGCACGTACGTGTCCGTCTCGGCGTCCCACACAATGATCTAACGTTCCCGTCCGTCCGAAAATTTTTTTGAAAATTTTCCACCTGGACCGAACGAAAAATTTTCGATTTTGCAAAATGTTTCACGCTCATCACGTAGCCAGTAGCAATGCGAAGCGAACCATATAGCTGTCTCCTCGATCCGACCCGTAGATCGGGCGCAACAACGATCCGAACGGGCGAAGTTACACGCGTCGCACGTACGGCCAGGCTACGGCGCGCAGGGACTTAGAAAAATTCGCCTCGGCCGCTCGGAGAAACTCCGAAAGCGGTCGGTTTCTTGAGTTTTTCTCGAAAACCGTCAGGTCGACCATACACTTTTTTTGCACGTACGTGTCCGTCTCGGCGTCCCACACAATGATCTAACGTTCCCGTCCGTCCGAAAATTTTTTTGAAAATTTTCCACCTGGACCGAACGAAAAATTTTCGATTTTGCAAAATGTTTCACGCTCATCACGTAGCCAGTAGCAATGCGAAGCGAACCATACAGCTGTCTCCTCGATCCGACCCGTAGATCGGGCGCAACAACGATCCGAACGGGCGAAGTTACACGCGTCGCACGTACGGCCAGGCTACGGCGCGCAGGGACTTAGAAAAATTCGCCTCGGCCGCTCGGAGAAACTCCGAAAGCGGTCGGTTTCTTGAGTTTTTCTCGAAAACCGTCAGGTCGACCATACACTTTTTTTGCACGTACGTGTCCGTCTCGGCGTCCCACACAATGATCTAACGTTCCCGTCCGTCCGAAAATTTTTTTGAAAATTTTCCACCTGGACCGAACGAAAAATTTTCGATTTTGCAAAATGTTTCACGCTCATCACGTAGCCAGTAGCAATGCGAAGCGAACCATATAGCTGTCTCCTCGATCCGACCCGTAGATCGGGCGCAACAACGATCCGAACGGGCGAAGTTACACGCGTCGCACGTACGGCCAGGCTACGGCGCGCAGGGACTTAGAAAAATTCGCCTCGGCCGCTCGGAGAAACTCCGAAAGCGGTCGGTTTCTTGAGTTTTTCTCGAAAACCGTCAGGTCGACCATACACTTTTTTTGCACGTACGTGTCCGTCTCGGCGTCCCACACAATGATCTAACGTTCCCGTCCGTCCGAAAATTTTTTTGAAAATTTTCCACCTGGACCGAACGAAAAATTTTCGATTTTGCAAAATGTTTCACGCTCATCACGTAGCCAGTAGCAATGCGAAGCGAACCATACAGCTGTCTCCTCGATCCGACCCGTAGATCGGGCGCAACAACGATCCGAACGGGCGAAGTTACACGCGTCGCACGTACGGCCAGGCTACGGCGCGCAGGGACTTAGAAAAATTCGCCTCGGCCGCTCGGAGAAACTCCGAAAGCGGTCGGTTTCTTGAGTTTTTCTCGAAAACCGTCAGGTCGACCATACACTTTTTTTGCACGTACGTGTCCGTCTCGGCGTCCCACACAATGATCTAACGTTCCCGTCCGTCCGAAAATTTTTTTGAAAATTTTCCACCTGGACCGAACGAAAAATTTTCGATTTTGCAAAATGTTTCACGCTCATCACGTAGCCAGTAGCAATGCGAAGCGAACCATATAGCTGTCTCCTCGATCCGACCCGTAGATCGGGCGCAACAACGATCCGAACGGGCGAAGTTACACGCGTCGCACGTACGGCCAGGCTACGGCGCGCAGGGACTTAGAAAAATTCGCCTCGGCCGCTCGGAGAAACTCCGAAAGCGGTCGGTTTCTTGAGTTTTTCTCGAAAACCGTCAGGTCGACCATACACTTTTTTTGCACGTACGTGTCCGTCTCGGCGTCCCACACAATGATCTAACGTTCCCGTCCGTCCGAAAATTTTTTTGAAAATTTTCCACCTGGACCGAACGAAAAATTTTCGATTTTGCAAAATGTTTCACGCTCATCACGTAGCCAGTAGCAATGCGAAGCGAACCATATAGCTGTCTCCTCGATCCGACCCGTAGATCGGGCGCAACAACGATCCGAACGGGCGAAGTTACACGCGTCGCACGTACGGCCAGGCTACGGCGCGCAGGGACTTAGAAAAATTCGCCTCGGCCGCTCGGAGAAACTCCGAAAGCGGTCGGTTTCTTGAGTTTTTCTCGAAAACCGTCAGGTCGACCATACACTTTTTTTGCACGTACGTGTCCGTCTCGGCGTCCCACACAATGATCTAACGTTCCCGTCCGTCCGAAAATTTTTTTGAAAATTTTCCACCTGGACCGAACGAAAAATTTTCGATTTTGCAAAATGTTTCACGCTCATCACGTAGCCAGTAGCAATGCGAAGCGAACCATATAGCTGTCTCCTCGATCCGACCCGTAGATCGGGCGCAACAACGATCCGAACGGGCGAAGTTACACGCGTCGCACGTACGGCCAGGCTACGGCGCGCAGGGACTTAGAAAAATTCGCCTCGGCCGCTCGGAGAAACTCCGAAAGCGGTCGGTTTCTTGAGTTTTTCTCGAAAACCGTCAGGTCGACCATACACTTTTTTTGCACGTACGTGTCCGTCTCGGCGTCCCACACAATGATCTAACGTTCCCGTCCGTCCGAAAATTTTTTTGAAAATTTTCCACCTGGACCGAACGAAAAATTTTCGATTTTGCAAAATGTTTCACGCTCATCACGTAGCCAGTAGCAATGCGAAGCGAACCATACAGCTGTCTCCTCGATCCGACCCGTAGATCGGGCGCAACAACGATCCGAACGGGCGAAGTTACACGCGTCGCACGTACGGCCAGGCTACGGCGCGCAGGGACTTAGAAAAATTCGCCTCGGCCGCTCGGAGAAACTCCGAAAGCGGTCGGTTTCTTGAGTTTTTCTCGAAAACCGTCAGGTCGACCATACACTTTTTTTGCACGTACGTGTCCGTCTCGGCGTCCCACACAATGATCTAACGTTCCCGTCCGTCCGAAAATTTTTTTGAAAATTTTCCACCTGGACCGAACGAAAAATTTTCGATTTTGCAAAATGTTTCACGCTCATCACGTAGCCAGTAGCAATGCGAAGCGAACCATATAGCTGTCTCCTCGATCCGACCCGTAGATCGGGCGCAACAACGATCCGAACGGGCGAAGTTACACGCGTCGCACGTACGGCCAGGCTACGGCGCGCAGGGACTTAGAAAAATTCGCCTCGGCCGCTCGGAGAAACTCCGAAAGCGGTCGGTTTCTTGAGTTTTTCTCGAAAACCGTCAGGTCGACCATACACTTTTTTTGCACGTACGTGTCCGTCTCGGCGTCCCACACAATGATCTAACGTTCCCGTCCGTCCGAAAATTTTTTTGAAAATTTTCCACCTGGACCGAACGAAAAATTTTCGATTTTGCAAAATGTTTCACGCTCATCACGTAGCCAGTAGCAATGCGAAGCGAACCATATAGCTGTCTCCTCGATCCGACCCGTAGATCGGGCGCAACAACGATCCGAACGGGCGAAGTTACACGCGTCGCACGTACGGCCAGGCTACGGCGCGCAGGGACTTAGAAAAATTCGCCTCGGCCGCTCGGAGAAACTCCGAAAGCGGTCGGTTTCTTGAGTTTTTCTCGAAAACCGTCAGGTCGACCATACACTTTTTTTGCACGTACGTGTCCGTCTCGGCGTCCCACACAATGATCTAACGTTCCCGTCCGTCCGAAAATTTTTTTGAAAATTTTCCACCTGGACCGAACGAAAAATTTTCGATTTTGCAAAATGTTTCACGCTCATCACGTAGCCAGTAGCAATGCGAAGCGAACCATACAGCTGTCTCCTCGATCCGACCCGTAGATCGGGCGCAACAACGATCCGAACGGGCGAAGTTACACGCGTCGCACGTACGGCCAGGCTACGGCGCGCAGGGACTTAGAAAAATTCGCCTCGGCCGCTCGGAGAAACTCCGAAAGCGGTCGGTTTCTTGAGTTTTTCTCGAAAACCGTCAGGTCGACCATACACTTTTTTTGCACGTACGTGTCCGTCTCGGCGTCCCACACAATGATCTAACGTTCCCGTCCGTCCGAAAATTTTTTTGAAAATTTTCCACCTGGACCGAACGAAAAATTTTCGATTTTGCAAAATGTTTCACGCTCATCACGTAGCCAGTAGCAATGCGAAGCGAACCATATAGCTGTCTCCTCGATCCGACCCGTAGATCGGGCGCAACAACGATCCGAACGGGCGAAGTTACACGCGTCGCACGTACGGCCAGGCTACGGCGCGCAGGGACTTAGAAAAATTCGCCTCGGCCGCTCGGAGAAACTCCGAAAGCGGTCGGTTTCTTGAGTTTTTCTCGAAAACCGTCAGGTCGACCATACACTTTTTTTGCACGTACGTGTCCGTCTCGGCGTCCCACACAATGATCTAACGTTCCCGTCCGTCCGAAAATTTTTTTGAAAATTTTCCACCTGGACCGAACGAAAAATTTTCGATTTTGCAAAATGTTTCACGCTCATCACGTAGCCAGTAGCAATGCGAAGCGAACCATACAGCTGTCTCCTCGATCCGACCCGTAGATCGGGCGCAACAACGATCCGAACGGGCGAAGTTACACGCGTCGCACGTACGGCCAGGCTACGGCGCGCAGGGACTTAGAAAAATTCGCCTCGGCCGCTCGGAGAAACTCCGAAAGCGGTCGGTTTCTTGAGTTTTTCTCGAAAACCGTCAGGTCGACCATACACTTTTTTTGCACGTACGTGTCCGTCTCGGCGTCCCACACAATGATCTAACGTTCCCGTCCGTCCGAAAATTTTTTTGAAAATTTTCCACCTGGACCGAACGAAAAATTTTCGATTTTGCAAAATGTTTCACGCTCATCACGTAGCCAGTAGCAATGCGAAGCGAACCATATAGCTGTCTCCTCGATCCGACCCGTAGATCGGGCGCAACAACGATCCGAACGGGCGAAGTTACACGCGTCGCACGTACGGCCAGGCTACGGCGCGCAGGGACTTAGAAAAATTCGCCTCGGCCGCTCGGAGAAACTCCGAAAGCGGTCGGTTTCTTGAGTTTTTCTCGAAAACCGTCAGGTCGACCATACACTTTTTTTGCACGTACGTGTCCGTCTCGGCGTCCCACACAATGATCTAACGTTCCCGTCCGTCCGAAAATTTTTTTGAAAATTTTCCACCTGGACCGAACGAAAAATTTTCGATTTTGCAAAATGTTTCACGCTCATCACGTAGCCAGTAGCAATGCGAAGCGAACCATATAGCTGTCTCCTCGATCCGACCCGTAGATCGGGCGCAACAACGATCCGAACGGGCGAAGTTACACGCGTCGCACGTACGGCCAGGCTACGGCGCGCAGGGACTTAGAAAAATTCGCCTCGGCCGCTCGGAGAAACTCCGAAAGCGGTCGGTTTCTTGAGTTTTTCTCGAAAACCGTCAGGTCGACCATACACTTTTTTTGCACGTACGTGTCCGTCTCGGCGTCCCACACAATGATCTAACGTTCCCGTCCGTCCGAAAATTTTTTTGAAAATTTTCCACCTGGACCGAACGAAAAATTTTCGATTTTGCAAAATGTTTCACGCTCATCACGTAGCCAGTAGCAATGCGAAGCGAACCATATAGCTGTCTCCTCGATCCGACCCGTAGATCGGGCGCAACAACGATCCGAACGGGCGAAGTTACACGCGTCGCACGTACGGCCAGGCTACGGCGCGCAGGGACTTAGAAAAATTCGCCTCGGCCGCTCGGAGAAACTCCGAAAGCGGTCGGTTTCTTGAGTTTTTCTCGAAAACCGTCAGGTCGACCATACACTTTTTTTGCACGTACGTGTCCGTCTCGGCGTCCCACACAATGATCTAACGTTCCCGTCCGTCCGAAAATTTTTTTGAAAATTTTCCACCTGGACCGAACGAAAAATTTTCGATTTTGCAAAATGTTTCACGCTCATCACGTAGCCAGTAGCAATGCGAAGCGAACCATATAGCTGTCTCCTCGATCCGACCCGTAGATCGGGCGCAACAACGATCCGAACGGGCGAAGTTACACGCGTCGCACGTACGGCCAGGCTACGGCGCGCAGGGACTTAGAAAAATTCGCCTCGGCCGCTCGGAGAAACTCCGAAAGCGGTCGGTTTCTTGAGTTTTTCTCGAAAACCGTCAGGTCGACCATACACTTTTTTTGCACGTACGTGTCCGTCTCGGCGTCCCACACAATGATCTAACGTTCCCGTCCGTCCGAAAATTTTTTTGAAAATTTTCCACCTGGACCGAACGAAAAATTTTCGATTTTGCAAAATGTTTCACGCTCATCACGTAGCCAGTAGCAATGCGAAGCGAACCATATAGCTGTCTCCTCGATCCGACCCGTAGATCGGGCGCAACAACGATCCGAACGGGCGAAGTTACACGCGTCGCACGTACGGCCAGGCTACGGCGCGCAGGGACTTAGAAAAATTCGCCTCGGCCGCTCGGAGAAACTCCGAAAGCGGTCGGTTTCTTGAGTTTTTCTCGAAAACCGTCAGGTCGACCATACACTTTTTTTGCACGTACGTGTCCGTCTCGGCGTCCCACACAATGATCTAACGTTCCCGTCCGTCCGAAAATTTTTTTGAAAATTTTCCACCTGGACCGAACGAAAAATTTTCGATTTTGCAAAATGTTTCACGCTCATCACGTAGCCAGTAGCAATGCGAAGCGAACCATATAGCTGTCTCCTCGATCCGACCCGTAGATCGGGCGCAACAACGATCCGAACGGGCGAAGTTACACGCGTCGCACGTACGGCCAGGCTACGGCGCGCAGGGACTTAGAAAAATTCGCCTCGGCCGCTCGGAGAAACTCCGAAAGCGGTCGGTTTCTTGAGTTTTTCTCGAAAACCGTCAGGTCGACCATACACTTTTTTTGCACGTACGTGTCCGTCTCGGCGTCCCACACAATGATCTAACGTTCCCGTCCGTCCGAAAATTTTTTTGAAAATTTTCCACCTGGACCGAACGAAAAATTTTCGATTTTGCAAAATGTTTCACGCTCATCACGTAGCCAGTAGCAATGCGAAGCGAACCATATAGCTGTCTCCTCGATCCGACCCGTAGATCGGGCGCAACAACGATCCGAACGGGCGAAGTTACACGCGTCGCACGTACGGCCAGGCTACGGCGCGCAGGGACTTAGAAAAATTCGCCTCGGCCGCTCGGAGAAACTCCGAAAGCGGTCGGTTTCTTGAGTTTTTCTCGAAAACCGTCAGGTCGACCATACACTTTTTTTGCACGTACGTGTCCGTCTCGGCGTCCCACACAATGATCTAACGTTCCCGTCCGTCCGAAAATTTTTTTGAAAATTTTCCACCTGGACCGAACGAAAAATTTTCGATTTTGCAAAATGTTTCACGCTCATCACGTAGCCAGTAGCAATGCGAAGCGAACCATACAGCTGTCTCCTCGATCCGACCCGTAGATCGGGCGCAACAACGATCCGAACGGGCGAAGTTACACGCGTCGCACGTACGGCCAGGCTACGGCGCGCAGGGACTTAGAAAAATTCGCCTCGGCCGCTCGGAGAAACTCCGAAAGCGGTCGGTTTCTTGAGTTTTTCTCGAAAACCGTCAGGTCGACCATACACTTTTTTTGCACGTACGTGTCCGTCTCGGCGTCCCACACAATGATCTAACGTTCCCGTCCGTCCGAAAATTTTTTTGAAAATTTTCCACCTGGACCGAACGAAAAATTTTCGATTTTGCAAAATGTTTCACGCTCATCACGTAGCCAGTAGCAATGCGAAGCGAACCATATAGCTGTCTCCTCGATCCGACCCGTAGATCGGGCGCAACAACGATCCGAACGGGCGAAGTTACACGCGTCGCACGTACGGCCAGGCTACGGCGCGCAGGGACTTAGAAAAATTCGCCTCGGCCGCTCGGAGAAACTCCGAAAGCGGTCGGTTTCTTGAGTTTTTCTCGAAAACCGTCAGGTCGACCATACACTTTTTTTGCACGTACGTGTCCGTCTCGGCGTCCCACACAATGATCTAACGTTCCCGTCCGTCCGAAAATTTTTTTGAAAATTTTCCACCTGGACCGAACGAAAAATTTTCGATTTTGCAAAATGTTTCACGCTCATCACGTAGCCAGTAGCAATGCGAAGCGAACCATATAGCTGTCTCCTCGATCCGACCCGTAGATCGGGCGCAACAACGATCCGAACGGGCGAAGTTACACGCGTCGCACGTACGGCCAGGCTACGGCGCGCAGGGACTTAGAAAAATTCGCCTCGGCCGCTCGGAGAAACTCCGAAAGCGGTCGGTTTCTTGAGTTTTTCTCGAAAACCGTCAGGTCGACCATACACTTTTTTTGCACGTACGTGTCCGTCTCGGCGTCCCACACAATGATCTAACGTTCCCGTCCGTCCGAAAATTTTTTTGAAAATTTTCCACCTGGACCGAACGAAAAATTTTCGATTTTGCAAAATGTTTCACGCTCATCACGTAGCCAGTAGCAATGCGAAGCGAACCATACAGCTGTCTCCTCGATCCGACCCGTAGATCGGGCGCAACAACGATCCGAACGGGCGAAGTTACACGCGTCGCACGTACGGCCAGGCTACGGCGCGCAGGGACTTAGAAAAATTCGCCTCGGCCGCTCGGAGAAACTCCGAAAGCGGTCGGTTTCTTGAGTTTTTCTCGAAAACCGTCAGGTCGACCATACACTTTTTTTGCACGTACGTGTCCGTCTCGGCGTCCCACACAATGATCTAACGTTCCCGTCCGTCCGAAAATTTTTTTGAAAATTTTCCACCTGGACCGAACGAAAAATTTTCGATTTTGCAAAATGTTTCACGCTCATCACGTAGCCAGTAGCAATGCGAAGCGAACCATATAGCTGTCTCCTCGATCCGACCCGTAGATCGGGCGCAACAACGATCCGAACGGGCGAAGTTACACGCGTCGCACGTACGGCCAGGCTACGGCGCGCAGGGACTTAGAAAAATTCGCCTCGGCCGCTCGGAGAAACTCCGAAAGCGGTCGGTTTCTTGAGTTTTTCTCGAAAACCGTCAGGTCGACCATACACTTTTTTTGCACGTACGTGTCCGTCTCGGCGTCCCACACAATGATCTAACGTTCCCGTCCGTCCGAAAATTTTTTTGAAAATTTTCCACCTGGACCGAACGAAAAATTTTCGATTTTGCAAAATGTTTCACGCTCATCACGTAGCCAGTAGCAATGCGAAGCGAACCATACAGCTGTCTCCTCGATCCGACCCGTAGATCGGGCGCAACAACGATCCGAACGGGCGAAGTTACACGCGTCGCACGTACGGCCAGGCTACGGCGCGCAGGGACTTAGAAAAATTCGCCTCGGCCGCTCGGAGAAACTCCGAAAGCGGTCGGTTTCTTGAGTTTTTCTCGAAAACCGTCAGGTCGACCATACACTTTTTTTGCACGTACGTGTCCGTCTCGGCGTCCCACACAATGATCTAACGTTCCCGTCCGTCCGAAAATTTTTTTGAAAATTTTCCACCTGGACCGAACGAAAAATTTTCGATTTTGCAAAATGTTTCACGCTCATCACGTAGCCAGTAGCAATGCGAAGCGAACCATATAGCTGTCTCCTCGATCCGACCCGTAGATCGGGCGCAACAACGATCCGAACGGGCGAAGTTACACGCGTCGCACGTACGGCCAGGCTACGGCGCGCAGGGACTTAGAAAAATTCGCCTCGGCCGCTCGGAGAAACTCCGAAAGCGGTCGGTTTCTTGAGTTTTTCTCGAAAACCGTCAGGTCGACCATACACTTTTTTTGCACGTACGTGTCCGTCTCGGCGTCCCACACAATGATCTAACGTTCCCGTCCGTCCGAAAATTTTTTTGAAAATTTTCCACCTGGACCGAACGAAAAATTTTCGATTTTGCAAAATGTTTCACGCTCATCACGTAGCCAGTAGCAATGCGAAGCGAACCATATAGCTGTCTCCTCGATCCGACCCGTAGATCGGGCGCAACAACGATCCGAACGGGCGAAGTTACACGCGTCGCACGTACGGCCAGGCTACGGCGCGCAGGGACTTAGAAAAATTCGCCTCGGCCGCTCGGAGAAACTCCGAAAGCGGTCGGTTTCTTGAGTTTTTCTCGAAAACCGTCAGGTCGACCATACACTTTTTTTGCACGTACGTGTCCGTCTCGGCGTCCCACACAATGATCTAACGTTCCCGTCCGTCCGAAAATTTTTTTGAAAATTTTCCACCTGGACCGAACGAAAAATTTTCGATTTTGCAAAATGTTTCACGCTCATCACGTAGCCAGTAGCAATGCGAAGCGAACCATATAGCTGTCTCCTCGATCCGACCCGTAGATCGGGCGCAACAACGATCCGAACGGGCGAAGTTACACGCGTCGCACGTACGGCCAGGCTACGGCGCGCAGGGACTTAGAAAAATTCGCCTCGGCCGCTCGGAGAAACTCCGAAAGCGGTCGGTTTCTTGAGTTTTTCTCGAAAACCGTCAGGTCGACCATACACTTTTTTTGCACGTACGTGTCCGTCTCGGCGTCCCACACAATGATCTAACGTTCCCGTCCGTCCGAAAATTTTTTTGAAAATTTTCCACCTGGACCGAACGAAAAATTTTCGATTTTGCAAAATGTTTCACGCTCATCACGTAGCCAGTAGCAATGCGAAGCGAACCATACAGCTGTCTCCTCGATCCGACCCGTAGATCGGGCGCAACAACGATCCGAACGGGCGAAGTTACACGCGTCGCACGTACGGCCAGGCTACGGCGCGCAGGGACTTAGAAAAATTCGCCTCGGCCGCTCGGAGAAACTCCGAAAGCGGTCGGTTTCTTGAGTTTTTCTCGAAAACCGTCAGGTCGACCATACACTTTTTTTGCACGTACGTGTCCGTCTCGGCGTCCCACACAATGATCTAACGTTCC
>CATORF010001002.1:0-30181 GCA_951804975.1 Anthophora plumipes
GTCTCACCAATATTATCGCTGAAAATGCATATCTCAGCTAGAAACATCACGAAAATCAAGATGTCGCCGGTTCCGCATATCAAACGCACTGTGGAGTGGTGAAAACAACCAGATAACGTGTTTCTCGCATTAAATAGCTCGCATAGAGCGATCTCGATGATTCTGCATACTTCTGACAGAAGACTCACCAAGATTATCGCTGAAAATGCATATCTCAGCTGGAAAAACCACGAAATTCAAGATGTCGCCGGTTCTGCATATCAAACGCACTATGGAGTGGTCAAAACAACCAGATAACGTGTTTCCCGCATTAAATAGCTCCAAACGAGCGATCTAGATGATTCTGCATACTTCTGACTGAAGTCTCACCAAGATTATCGCAGAAAATGCATATCTCAGCTGGAAACCCCAAGAAAACCAAGTTTTCGGCGGCTCGACATATCAAACGCACTGTGGAGTGGTCAAAACACCAGAAAACTTGTTTTTTCGCATTAAATAGCTCCAAACGAGCGTTCTAGATGGTTCTGCATACTTCTGACTGAAGTCTCACCAATATTATCGCAGAAAATCCATATCTCAGCTAGAATCATCAAGAAAATCAAGATGTCGCCGGTTCTGCATATCAAACGAACTGTGGAGTGGTGATAACAACCAGATAACGTGTTTCTCGCATTAAATAGCTCGAATAGAGCGATCTCGATGATTCTGCATACTTTTGACAGAAGACTCACCAAGATTATCGCAGAAAATGCATATCTCAGCTGGAAACCCCGCGAAAACCAAGATATCGCCGGTTCTGCATATCAGACGCACTATGGAGTGGTCAAAACACCAGATAACGTGTTTCTCGCATTAAATAGCTCGAAAAGAGCGATATCGATGATTCTGCATACTTCGGACAGAAGTCTCACCAATATTATCGCAGAAAATGCACATCTCAGCTAGAAACCGCACGAAAACCAAGATATCGCCGGTTGTGCATATCAGACGCACTGTGGAGTGGTGAAAACACCAGAAAACGTGTCACTCGCATTAACTAGCTCGATAAGTGCATTCTGGATGATTCTGCACACTTCTGACAGAAGACTCACCAATATTATCGCAGAAAATGCATATCTCAGCTTGAAACCTCACGAAAATCAAGATGTCGCCGGTTCTGCATATCAAACGCACTGTGGAGTGGTGAAAACAACCAGATAACGTGTTTCTCGCATTAAATTGCTCAAAACGAGCGATCTAGATGATTCTGCATACTTCTGATTGAAGTCTCACCAATATTATCGCAGAAAATGCATATCTCAGCTTGAAACCCGACGAAAACCAAGATGTCGCCGGTTCTGCATATCAAACGCACTGTGAGATGGTGAAAACACCAGAAAACGTGTTTCTCGCCTTAAATATATCGAAAAGAGCGATTTAGATGATTCTGCATACTTCTGACAGAAGACTCACCAATATTATCGCAGAAAATGCATATCTCAGCTTGAAACCTCACGAAAATCAAGATGTCGCCGTTGCTGCATATCAAACGCACTGTGGAGTAGTGAAAACAACCAGATAACGTGTTTCTCGCATTAAATAGTTCGAATAGAGCGATTTCTGTGATTCTGCAAACTTCTCACAGAAGAATATCCAAGGGTATCGTAGAAAATGCATATCTCATCTGGAAACCCAATGAAACCGAAGATATCGCAGTTTTCGCATATCAAACGCACTGTGGAGTGCTGAAAACACCAGAAAACGAGTTTTTCGCATTAAATAACACGAAAACAGCGATTTCTGTGATCCTGCAAACTTCTCGCAGAAGAATATTCAAGATTATCGCAGAAAATGCATGTCTCAGCTGGAAACCCCACGAAAACGAAGATATCGCAGTTTCAGCATATCAAGCGCACTGTGGAGTGCTGAACACACCATAAAATGTGTTTTTCGCATTCAATAGCACGAAAACTGCAATTTCGGTGATTCTGCATACTTCTCACAGAAGAATATCCAAGATGATCGCAGAAAATACATGTCTCAGCTGGAAACACCGCGAAAATCAAGATATCGCCGGGTCTGCATATCAAACGCACTGTGGAATGTTGAAAACTGCAGAAAACGTGTTTCTCGCATTAAGTAGCTCAAAAAGAGCGATCTAGATGATTCTGCATACTTCTGGCACAAGACTCACCAAGCTTATCGCAGAAAATGCATATTTCAGCTGGAAACACCACGAAAATCAAGATATCGCCGGTTCTGCATATCAAACGCACTGTGGAGTCGTCAATACACAAGATAACGTGTTTCTCGCATTAAATAACTCGAAAAGAGCGATATCGATGATTCTGCATACTTCTGACAGAAGTCGCACCAAGATTATCGAAGAAAATGCATACCTCAGGATGAAAACCGACGAAAACCAAGATTTCGCCATTTCTGCATATCAAACGCACTGTGGAGTGGTCAAAACACCAGATAACGTGTTTCTCGCATTAAATAGCTCGAAACGAGGCATCTCGATGATTCTGCATACTTCTGACTGAAGACTCACCAAGATTATAGCAGAAAATGCATATTTCAGCTGGAAACCCCACGAAAACCAAGTTATCGGCGGCCCTACATATCAAACGCACTGTGGAGTTGTCAAAACACCAGAAAACTTGTTTTTTCGCATCAAATAGCTCGAATCGAGCGATCTAGATGATTCGGCATACTTCTGACAGAAGTCGCACCAAGATTATCGCAGAAAATGCATACCTCAGGATGAAAACCGACGAAAACCAAGATTTCGCCATTTCTGCATATCAAACGCACTGTGGAGTGGTCAAAAAACCAGGTAACGTGTTTCTCGCATTCAATAGCTCGAAAAGAGCGATCTAGATGATTCTGCATACTTCTGACTGATGTCTCACCAAGATTATCGCAGAAAATGC
Organism: Anthophora plumipes; assembly: GCA_951804975.1. Classification (NCBI taxonomy): domain Eukaryota; kingdom Metazoa; phylum Arthropoda; class Insecta; order Hymenoptera; family Apidae; genus Anthophora; species Anthophora plumipes. Next base: position 2,916 of record CATORF010001002.1, read on the forward strand.
ATATCTCAGCTTCAACCCCGACGAAAGCCAAGATGTCGCCGGTTCTGCATATCAAACGCAATGTGGAGTGGTGAAAACACCAGATAACGTGTTTCTCGCATTAAATAGCTCGAAAAGAGGCATCTCGATGATTCTGCATACTTCTGACAGAAGTCTCACCAAGATTATCCTAGAAAATGCATATCACAGCTTGAAACCCCACGAAAACCAAGATATCGATGGTACTGCATATCAAACGCTCTGTGGAGTGGTGGAAACACCAGATAACGTGTTTCTCGCATTAAATAGCTCGAAAAGAGCGATCTCGATGATTCTGCATACTTCGGACAGAAGTCTCACCAAGATTATCGAAAAAAATGCATATCACAGCTGGAAACCCCACGAAAACTGAGATATCGCTGGTTCTGCATATCAAACGCACTGTGGAGTGCTGAAAACACCAGATAACGTGTTTCTCGCATTAAATATCTCGAAAAGAGCGATCTAGATGATTCTGCATACTTCTGACAGAAGACTCACCAAGATTATCGCAGAAAATGCATATTTCAGCTGGAAACACCACGAAAATCAAGATATCGCCGGTTCTGCATATCAAACGCACTGTGGAGTCGTCAATACACAAGATAACGTGTTTCTCGCATTAAATAGCTCGAAAAGAGCGATATCGATGATTCTGCATACTTCTGACAGAAGGCGCACCAAGATTATTGCAGAAAATGCATAGCTTAAGATGAAAACCGACGAAAACCAAGATTTCGCCATTTCTGCATATCAAACGCACTGTGGAGTGGTCAAAACACCAGATAACGTGTTTCTCGCATTGAATAGCACGAAAAGAGCGATCTCGATGATTCTGCATACTTCTGACAGAAGTCGCACCAAGATTATCGCAGAAAATGCATACCTCAGGATGAAAACCGACAAAAACCAAGATTTCGCCATTTCTGCATATCAAACGCACTGTGGAGTGGTCAAAACACCAGATAACGTGTTTCTCGCATTAAATAGCTCGAAAAGAGCGATCTCGATGATTCTGCATACTTCTGACAGAAGTCGCACCAAGATTATCGCAGAAAATGCATACCTCAGGATGAAAACCGACGAAAACCAAGATTTCGCCATTTCTGCATATCAAACGCACTGTGGAGTGGTCAAAACACCAGATAACGTGTTTCTCGCATTGAATAGCACGAAAAGAGCGATCTCGATGATTCTGCATACTTCTGACAGAAGTCGCACCAAGATTATCGCAGAAAATGCATACCTCAGGATGAAAACCGACGAAAACCAAGATTTCGCCATTTCTGCATATCAAACGCACTTTGGAGAGGTCAAAACATCAGATAACGTGTTTCTCGCATTAAATAGCTCGAAAAGAGCGATATCGATGATTCTGCATACTTCTGACAGAAGACTCACCAAGATTATAGCAGAAAATGCATATTTCAGCTGGAAACCCCACGAAAACCAAGTTATCGGCGGCTCTACAGGTCAAACGCACTGTGGAGTTGTCAAAACACCAGAAAACTTGTTTTTTCGCATCAAATAGCTCGAATCGAGCGATCTCGATGATTCTGCATACTTCTGACAGAAGACTCACCAAGATTATCGCTGAAAATGCATATCTCAGCTGGAAAAACCACGAAATTCAAGATGTCGCCGGTTCTGCATATCAAACGCACTATGGAGTGGTCAAATCAACCAGATAACGTGTTTCCCGCATTAAATAGCTCCAAACGAGCGTTCTAGATGGTTCTGCATACTTCTGACTGAAGTCTCACCAATATTATCGCAGAAAATCCATATCTCAGCTAGAAACATCACGAAAATCAAGATGTCGCCGGTTCTGCATATCAAACGAACTGTGGACTGGTGATAACAACCAGATAACGTGTTTCTCGCATTAAATAGCTCGAATAGAGCGATCTCGATGATTCTGCATACTTCTGACAGAAGACTCACCAAGATTATCGCAGAAAATGCATATCTCAGCTGGAAACCCCACGAAAACCAAGATATCGCCGGTTCTGCATATCAGGCGCACTGTGGAGTGGTGAAAACACCAGAAAACGTGTTACTCGCATTAACTAGCTCGAAAAGAGCGTTCTGGATGATTTTGCATACTTCTCGTAGATGAAACACAAAGATTATCGCAGAAAATGCATATTTCAGCTGGAAATCCCACGAAAACCAAGTTATCGTGGGCTCTACATATCAAACGCACTATGGAGTGGTCAAAACACCAGATAACGTGTTTCTCGCATTAAATAGCTCGAAAAGAGCGATATCGATGATTCTGCATACTTCGGACAGAAGTCTCACCAATATTATCGCAGAAAATGCATATCTCAGCTTGAAACCTCACGAAAATCAAGATGTCGCCGGTTCTGCATATCAAACGCACTGTGGAGTGGTGAAAACAACCAGATAACGTGTTTCTCGCATTAAATAGCTCAAAACGAGCGATCTAGATGATTCTGCATACTTCTGATTGAAGTCTCACCAAGATTATCCCAGAAAATGCATACCTCAGGATGAAAACCGACGAAAACCAAGATTTCGCCATTTCTGCATATCAAACGCACTGTGGAGTGGTCAAAACACCAGATAACGTGTTTCTCGCATTAAATAGCTCGAAAAGAGCGATCTCGATGATTCCGCATACTTCTGACAGAAGTCGCACCAAGATTATCGCAGAAAATGCATACCTCAGGATGAAAACCGACGAAAACCAAGATTTCGCCATTTCTGCATATCAAACGCACTGTGGAGTGGTCAAAAAACCAGGTAACGTGTTTCTCGCATTCAATAGCTCGAAAAGAGCGATCTAGATGATTCTGCATACTTCTGACTGATGTCTCACCAAGATTATCGCAGAAAATGCATATCTCAGCTTGAACCCCGACGAAAGCCAAGATGTCGCCGGTTCTGCATATCAAACGCAATGTGGAGTGGTGAAAACACCAGATAACGTGTTTCTCGCATTAAATAGCTCGAAAAGAGGCATCTCGATGATTCTGCATACTTCTGACTGAAGACTCACCAAGATTATCGCAGAAAATCCATATCTCAGCTTGATACCCGACGACAGCCAAGATGTCGCCGGTTCTGCATATCAAACGCACTGTGGAGTGGTGAAAACACCAGAAAACGTGTTTCTCGCATTAAATATCTCGAAAAGAGCGATCTAGATGATTCTGCATACTTCTGACAGAAGACTCACCAAGATTATCGCAGAAAATGCATATTTCAGCTGGAAACACCACGAAAATCAAGATATCGCCGGTTCTGCATATCAAACGCACTGTGGAGTCGTCAATACACAAGATAACGTGTTTCTCGCATTAAATAGCTCGAAAAGAGCGATCTCGATGATTCTGCATACTTCTGACAGAAGTCGCACCAAGATTATCGCAGAAAATGCATACCTCAGGATGAAAACCGACGAAAACCAAGATTTCGCCATTTCTGCATATCAAACGCACTGTGGAGTGGTCAAAACACCAGATAACGTGTTTCTCGCATAGAATAGCACGAAAAGAGCGATCTCGATGATTCTGCATACTTCTGACAGAAGTCGCACCAAGATTATCGCAGAAAATGCATACCTCAGGATGAAAACCGACGAAAACCAAGATTTCGCCATTTCTGCATATCAAACGCACTTTGGAGAGGTCAAAACATCAGATAACGTGTTTCTCGCATTAAATAGCTCGAAAAGAGCGATATCGATGATTCTGCATACTTCTGACAGAAGACTCACCAAGATTATAGCAGAAAATGCATATTTCAGCTGGAAACCCCACGAAAACCAAGTTATCGGCGGCTCTACAGGTCAAACGCACTGTGGAGTTGTCAAAACACCAGAAAACTTGTTTTTTCGCATCAAATAGCTCGAATCGAGCGATCTCGATGATTCTGCATACTTCTGACAGAAGACTCACCAAGATTATCGCTGAAAATGCATATCTCAGCTGGAAAAACCACGAAATTCAAGATGTCGCCGGTTCTGCATATCAAACGCACTATGGAGTGGTCAAATCAACCAGATAACGTGTTTCCCGCATTAAATAGCTCCAAACGAGCGTTCTAGATGGTTCTGCATACTTCTGACTGAAGTCTCACCAATATTATCGCAGAAAATCCATATCTCAGCTAGAAACATCACGAAAATCAAGATGTCGCCGGTTCTGCATATCAAACGAACTGTGGACTGGTGATAACAACCAGATAACGTGTTTCTCGCATTAAATAGCTCGAATAGAGCGATCTCGATGATTCTGCATACTTCTGACAGAAGACTCACCAAGATTATCGCAGAAAATGCATATCTCAGCTGGAAACCCCACGAAAACCAAGATATCGCCGGTTCTGCATATCAGGCGCACTGTGGAGTGGTGAAAACACCAGAAAACGTGTTACTCGCATTAACTAGCTCGAAAAGAGCGTTCTGGATGATTTTGCATACTTCTCGTAGATGAAACACAAAGATTATCGCAGAAAATGCATATTTCGGCTGGAAATCCCACGAAAACCAAGTTATCGGGGGCTCTACATATCAAACGCACTATGGAGTGGTCAAAACACCAGATAACGTGTTTCTCGCATTAAATAGCTCGAAAAGAGCGATATCGATGATTCTGCATACTTCGGACAGAAGTCTCACCAATATTATCGCAGAAAATGCATATCTCAGCTTGAAACCTCACGAAAATCAAGATGTCGCCGGTTCTGCATATCAAACGCACTGTGGAGTGGTGAAAACAACCAGATAACGTGTTTCTCGCATTAAATAGCTCAAAACGAGCGATCTAGATGATTCTGCATACTTCTGATTGAAGTCTCACCAAGATTATCCCAGAAAATGCATACCTCAGGATGAAAACCGACGAAAACCAAGATTTCGCCATTTCTGCATATCAAACGCACTGTGGAGTGGTCAAAACACCAGATAACGTGTTTCTCGCATTAAATAGCTCGAAAAGAGCGATCTCGATGATTCCGCATACTTCTGACAGAAGTCGCACCAAGATTATCGCAGAAAATGCATACCTCAGGATGAAAACCGACGAAAACCAAGATTTCGCCATTTCTGCATATCAAACGCACTGTGGAGTGGTCAAAAAACCAGGTAACGTGTTTCTCGCATTCAATAGCTCGAAAAGAGCGATATCGATGATTCTGCATACTTCGGACAGAAGTCTCACCAATATTATCGCAGAAAATGCATATCTCAGCTTGAAACCTCACGAAAATCAAGATGTCGCCGGTTCTGCATATCAAACGCACTGTGGAGTGGTGAAAACAACCAGATAACGTGTTTCTCGCATTAAATAGTACGAATAGAGCGATTTCTGTGATTCTGCATACTTCTGACTGATGTCTCACCAAGATTATCGCAGAAAATGCATATCTCAGCTTGAAACCCGACCGACACCAAGATATCTCCGGTTCTGCATGTCAAACGTACTGTGGAGTGGTGAATACACCAGAAAACCTGTTTCTCGCATTAAATAGCTCGAAACGAGCGATCTAGATGATTCTGCATACTTCTGACTGATGTCTCACCAAGATTATCGCAGAAAATGCATATCTCAGCTTGAACCCCGACGAAAGCCAAGATGTCGCCGGTTCTGCATATCAAACGCACTGTGGAGTGGTGAAAACACCAGAAAACGTGTTTCTCGCATTAAATATCTCGAAAAGAGCGATCTAGAAGATTCTGCATACTTCTGGCAGAAGACTCACCAAGCTTATCGCAGAAAATGCATATTTCAGCTGGAAACACCACGAAAATCAAGATATCGCCGGTTCTGCATATCAAACGCACTGTGGAGTCGTCAATACACAAGATAACGTGTTTCTCGCATTAAATAACTCGAAAAGAGCGATATCGATGATTCTGCATACTTCTGACAGAAGGCGCACCAAGATTATTGCAGAAAATGCATACTTTAGGATTAAAACCGACGAAAACCAAGATTTCGCCATTTCTGCATATCAAACGCACTGTGGAGTGGTGAAAACACCAGATAACGTGTTTCTCGCATTAAATAGCTCGAAAAGTGGGATCTCGGTGATTCTGCATACCGCTGACAGAAGACTCCCCAAGATTATCGCAGAAAATGCATATCTCAGGTTGAACACCGACGAAATCCAAGATGTCGCCGGTTCTGCATTTCAAACGCACTGCGGAGTGGTGAAAACCCCAGATAACGTTTTTCTCGCATTAAATAGCTCGAAAAGAGCGTTCTCGATGATTCTGCACACTTCTCATAGATGGAACACCAAGATTATCGCAGAAAATGCATATTTCAGCTGGAAACACCGCGAAAATCAAGATATCGCCGGGTCTGCATATCAAACGCACTGTGGAGTGGTCAAAACACCAGATAACGTGCTTCTCGCATTAAGGATCTCGAAACGAGCGATCTAGATGATTCGGCATACTTCTGACTGAAGTCTCACCAAGATTATCGCAGAAAATACATGTCTCAGCTGGAAACACCGCGAAAATCAAGATATCGCCGGGTCTGCATATCAAACGCACTGTGGAATGTTGAAAACTGCAGAAAACGTGTTTCTCGCATTAAGTTGCTCAAAAAGAGCGTTCTCGATGATTCTGCATACTTCTCATAGGTGAAACACCAAGATTGTCGCCGAAAATGAATATCTAAGCTGGAAACCCCACGAAAACCAAGTTATCGGCTGCTCTGCATATCTAACGCACTGTGGAGTGGTGAAAACACCAGAAAGCGTGTTTCTCGCATTAAATAACTCGAAAAGAGCGATATCGATGATTCTGCATACTTCTGACAGAAGGCGCACCAAGATTATTGCAGAAAATGCATACCTTAGGATGAGAACCGACGAAAACCAAGATTTCGCCATTTCTGCATATCAAACGCACTGTGGAGTGGTGAATACACCAGAAAACCTGTTTCTCGCATTAAATAGCTCGAAACGAGCGATCTAGATGATTCTGCATACTTCTGACTGATGTCTCACCAAGATTATCGCAGAAAATGCGTATCTCAGCTTGAACCCCGACGAAAATCAAGATATCGCCGGGTCTGCATATCAAACGCACTGTGGAATGTTGAAAACTGCAGAAAACGTGTTTCTCGCATTAAGTAGCTCAAAAAGAGCGATCTAGATGATTCTGCATACTTCTGGCAGAAGACTCACCAAGCTTATCGCAGAAAATGCATATTTCAGCTGGAAACACCACGAAAATCAAGATATCGCCGGTTCTGCATATCAAACGCACTGTGGAGTCGTCAATACACAAGATAACGTGTTTCTCGCATTAAATAACTCGAAAAGAGCGATATCGATGATTCTGCATACTTCTGACAGAAGGCGCACCAAGATTATTGCAGAAAATGCATACCTTAGGATGAAAACCGACGAAAACCAAGATTTCGCCATTTCTGCATATCAAACGCACTGTGGAGTGGTCAAAACACCAGATAACGTGTTTCTCGCATTAAATAGCTCGAAAAGAGCGACCTCGATGATTCTGCATACTTCTGACAGAAGTCGCACCAAGATTATCGCAGAAAATGCATACCTCAGGATGAAAACCGACGAAAACCAAGATTTCGCCATTTCTGCATATCAAACGCACTGTGGAGTGGTCAAAAAACCAGGTAACGTGTTTCTCGCATTCAATAGCTCGAAAAGAGCGATCTAGATGATTCTGCATACTTCTGACTGATGTCTCACCAAGATTATCGCAGAAAATGCATATCTCAGCTTGAACCCCGACGAAAGCCAAGATGTCGCCGGTTCTGCAAATCAAACGCAATGTGGAGTGGTGAAAACACCAGATAACGTGTTTCTCGCATTAAATAGCTCGAAAAGAGCGATCTAGATGATTCTGCATACTTCTGGCAGAAGACTCACCAAGCTTATCGCAGAAAATGCATATTTCAGCTGGAAACACCACGAAAATCAAGATATCGCCGGTTCTGCATATCAAACGCACTATGGAGTGGTCAAAACAACCAGATAACGTGTTTCCCGCATTAAATAGCTCCAAACGAGCGTTCTAGATGGTTCTGCATACTTCTGACTGAAGTCTCACCAATATTATCGCAGAAAATCCATATCTCAGCTAGAAACATCACGAAAATCAAGATGTCGCCGGTTCTGCATATCAAACGAACTGTGGAGTGGTGATAACAAGCAGATAACGTGTTTCTCGCATTAAATAGCTCGAATAGAGCGATCTCGATGATTCTGCATACTTCTGACAGAAGACTCACCAAGATTATCGCAGAAAATGCATATCTCAGCTGGAAACCCCGCGAAAACCAAGATATCGCCGGTTCTGCATGTCAAACGTACTGTGGAGTGGTGAATACACCAGAAAACCTGTTTCTCGCATTAAATAGCTCGAAACGAGCGATCTAGATGATTCTGCATACTTCTGACTGATGTCTCACCAAGATTATCGCAGAAAATGCATATCTCAGCTTGAACCCCGACGAAAGCCAAGATGTCGCCGGTTCTGCATATCAAACGCACTGTGGAGTGGTGAAAACACCAGAAAACGTGTTTCTCGCATTAAATATCTCGAAAAGAGCGATCTAGATGATTCTGCATACTTCTGGCAGAAGACTCACCAAGATTATCGCAGAAAATGCATATTTCAGCTGGAAACACCACGAAAATCAAGATATCGCCGGTTCTGCATATCAAACGCACTGTGGAGTCGTCAATACACAAGATAACGTGTTTCTCGCATTAAATAGCTCGAAAAGAGCGATATCGATGATTCTGCATACTTCTGACAGAAGGCGCACCAAGATTATTGCAGAAAATGCATAGCTTAAGATGAAAACCGACGAAAACCAAGATTTCGCCATTTCTGCATATCAACGCACTGTGGAGTGGTCAAAACACCAGATAACGTGTTTCTCGCATTGAATAGCACGAAAAGAGCGATCTCGATGATTCTGCATACTTCTGACAGAAGTCGCACCAAGATTATCGCAGAAAATGCATACCTCAGGATGAAAACCGACGAAAACCAAGATTTCGCCATTTCTGCATATCAAACGCACTGTGGAGTGGTCAAAAAACCAGGTAACGTGTTTCTCGCATTCAATAGCTCGAAAAGAGCGATATCGATGATTCTGCATACTTCGGACAGAAGGCGCACCAAGATTATTGCAGAAAATGCATACCTTAGGATGAAAACCGACGAAAACCAAGATTTCGCCATTTCTGCATATCAAACGCACTTTGGAGAGGTCAAAACACCAGATAACGTGTTTCTCGCATTAAATAGCTCGAAAAGAGCGATCTAGATGATTCTGCATACTTCTGACGGAAGACTCACCAAGATTATAGCAGAAAATGCATATTTCAGCTGGAAACCCCACGAAAACCAAGTTATCGGCGGCTCTACATATCAAACGCACTGTGGAGTTGTCAAAACACCAGAAAACTTGTTTTTTCGCATCAAATAGCTCGAATCGAGCGATCTAGATGATTCGGCATACTTCTGACTGAAGTCTCACCAATATTATCGCTGAAAATGCATATCTCAGCTAGAAACATCACGAAAATCAAGATGTCGCCGGTTCCGCATATCAAACGCACTGTGGAGTGGTGATAACAACCAGATAACGTGTTTCTCGCATTAAATAGCTCGAATAGAGCGATCTCGATGATTCTGCATACTTCTGACAGAAGACTCACCAAGATTATCGCAGAAAATGCATATCTCACTTGGAAACCCCACGAAAACCAAGATATCGCCGGTTCTGCATATCAGGCGCACTGTGGAGTGGTGAAAACACCAGAAAACGTGTTACTCGCATTAACTAGCTCGAAAAGAGCGTTCTGGATGATTTTGCATACTTCTCGTAGATGAAACACAAAGATTATCGCAGAAAATGCATATTTCAGCTGGAAATCCCACGAAAACCAAGTTATCGGGGGCTCTACATATCAAACGCACTATGGAGTGGTCAAAACACCAGATAACGTGTTTTTCGCATTAAATAGCTCGAAAAGTGGGATCTCGGTGATTCTGCATACCGCTGACAGAAGACTCCCCAAGATTATCGCAGAAAATGCATATCTCAGGTTGAACACCGACGAAATCCAAGATGTCGCCGGTTCTGCATATCAAACGCACTGCGGAGTGGTGAAAACCCCAGATAACGTTTTTCTCGCATTAAATAGCTCGAAAAGAGCGTTCTCGATGATTCTGCACACTTCTCATAGATGGAACACCAAGATTATCGCAGAAAATGCATATTTCAGCTGGAAACACCGCGAAAATCAAGATATCGCCGGGTCTGCATATCAAACGCACTGTGGAGTGGTCAAAACACCAGATAACGTGCTTCTCGCATTAAGGATCTCGAAACGAGCGATCTAGATGATTCGGCATACTTCTGACTGAAGTCTCACCAAGATTATCGCAGAAAATACATGTCTCAGCTGGAAACACCGCGAAAATCAAGATATCGCCGGGTCTGCATATCAAACGCACTGTGGAATGTTGAAAACTGCAGAAAACGTGTTTCTCGCATTAAGTAGCTCAAAAAGAGCGTTCTCGATGATTCTGCATACTTCTCATAGGTGAAACACCAAGATTGTCGCCGAAAATGAATATCTCAGCTGGAAACCCCACGAAAACCAAGTTATCGGCTGCTCTGCATATCTAACGCACTGTGGAGTGGTGAAAACACCAGAAAGCGTGTTTCTCGCATTAAATAACTCGAAAAGAGCGATATCGATGATTCTGCATACTTCTGACAGAAGGCGCACCAAGATTATTGCAGAAAATGCATACCTTAGGATGAGAACCGACGAAAACCAAGATTTCGCCATTTCTGCATATCAAACGCACTGTGGAGTGGTGAATACACCAGAAAACCTGTTTCTCGCATTAAATAGCTCGAAACGAGCGATCTAGATGATTCTGCATACTTCTGACTGATGTCTCACCAAGATTATCGCAGAAAATGCGTATCTCAGCTTGAACCCCGACGAAAATCAAGATATCGCCGGGTCTGCATATCAAACGCACTGTGGAATGTTGAAAACTGCAGAAAACGTGTTTCTCGCATTAAGTAGCTCAAAAAGAGCGATCTAGATGATTCTGCATACTTCTGGCAGAAGACTCACCAAGCTTATCGCAGAAAATGCATATTTCAGCTGGAAACACCACGAAAATCAAGATATCGCCGGTTCTGCATATCAAACGCACTGTGGAGTCGTCAATACACAAGATAACGTGTTTCTCGCATTAAATAACTCGAAAAGAGCGATATCGATGATTCTGCATACTTCTGACAGAAGGCGCACCAAGATTATTGCAGAAAATGCATACCTTAGGATGAAAACCGACGAAAACCAAGATTTCGCCATTTCTGCATATCAAACGCACTGTGGAGTGGTCAAAACACCAGATAACGTGTTTCTCGCATTAAATAGCTCGAAAAGAGCGACCTCGATGATTCTGCATACTTCTGACAGAAGTCGCACCAAGATTATCGCAGAAAATGCATACCTCAGGATGAAAACCGACGAAAACCAAGATTTCGCCATTTCTGCATATCAAACGCACTGTGGAGTGGTCAAAAAACCAGGTAACGTGTTTCTCGCATTCAATAGCTCGAAAAGAGCGATCTAGATGATTCTGCATACTTCTGACTGATGTCTCACCAAGATTATCGCAGAAAATGCATATCTCAGCTTGAACCCCGACGAAAGCCAAGATGTCGCCGGTTCTGCAAATCAAACGCAATGTGGAGTGGTGAAAACACCAGATAACGTGTTTCTCGCATTAAATAGCTCGAAAAGAGCGATCTAGATGATTCTGCATACTTCTGGCAGAAGACTCACCAAGCTTATCGCAGAAAATGCATATTTCAGCTGGAAACACCACGAAAATCAAGATATCGCCGGTTCTGCATATCAAACGCACTATGGAGTGGTCAAAACAACCAGATAACGTGTTTCCCGCATTAAATAGCTCCAAACGAGCGTTCTAGATGGTTCTGCATACTTCTGACTGAAGTCTCACCAATATTATCGCAGAAAATCCATATCTCAGCTAGAAACATCACGAAAATCAAGATGTCGCCGGTTCTGCATATCAAACGAACTGTGGAGTGGTGATAACAACCAGATAACGTGTTTCTCGCATTAAATAGCTCGAATAGAGCGATCTCGATGATTCTGCATACTTCTGACAGAAGCGTCACCAAGATTATCGCAGAAAATGCATATCTCAGCTGGAAACCCCGCGAAAACCAAGATATCGCCGGTTCTGCATGTCAAACGTACTGTGGAGTTGTGAATACACCAGAAAACCTGTTTCTCGCATTAAATAGCTCGAAACGAGCGATCTAGATGATTCTGCATACTTCTGACTGATGTCTCACCAAGATTATCGCAGAAAATGCATATCTCAGCTTGAACCCCGACGAAAGCCAAGATGTCGCCGGTTCTGCATATCAAACGCACTGTGGAGTGGTGAAAACACCAGAAAACGTGTTTCTCGCATTAAATATCTCGAAAAGAGCGATCTAGATGATTCTGCATACTTCTGGCAGAAGACTCACCAAGATTATCGCAGAAAATGCATATTTCAGTGGAAACACCACGAAAATCAAGATATCGCCGGTTCTGCATATCAAACGCACTGTGGAGTCGTCAATACACAAGATAACGTGTTTCTCGCATTAAATAGCTCGAAAAGAGCGATATCGATGATTCTGCATACTTCTGACAGAAGGCGCACCAAGATTATTGCAGAAAATGCATAGCTTAAGATGAAAACCGACGAAAACCAAGATTTCGCCATTTCTGCATATCAACGCACTGTGGAGTGGTCAAAACACCAGATAACGTGTTTCTCGCATTGAATAGCACGAAAAGAGCGATCTCGATGATTCTGCATACTTCTGACAGAAGTCGCACCAAGATTATCGCAGAAAATGCATACCTCAGGATGAAAACCGACGAAAACCAAGATTTCGCCATTTCTGCATATCAAACGCACTGTGGAGTGGTCAAAAAACCAGGTAACGTGTTTCTCGCATTCAATAGCTCGAAAAGAGCGATATCGATGATTCTGCATACTTCGGACAGAAGGCGCACCAAGATTATTGCAGAAAATGCATACCTTAGGATGAAAACCGACGAAAACCAAGATTTCGCCATTTCTGCATATCAAACGCACTTTGGAGAGGTCAAAACACCAGATAACGTGTTTCTCGCATTAAATAGCTCGAAAAGAGCGATCTAGATGATTCTGCATACTTCTGACGGAAGACTCACCAAGATTATAGCAGAAAATGCATATTTCAGCTGGAAACCCCACGAAAACCAAGTTATCGGCGGCTCTACATATCAAACGCACTGTGGAGTTGTCAAAACACCAGAAAACTTGTTTTTTCGCATCAAATAGCTCGAATCGAGCGATCTAGATGATTCGGCATACTTCTGACTGAAGTCTCACCAATATTATCGCTGAAAATGCATATCTCAGCTAGAAACATCACGAAAATCAAGATGTCGCCGGTTCCGCATATCAAACGCACTGTGGAGTGGTGATAACAACCAGATAACGTGTTTCTCGCATTAAATAGTACGAATAGAGCGATTTCTGTGATTCTGCATACTTCTGACTGATGTCTCACCAAGATTATCGCAGAAAATGCATATCTCAGCTTGAAACCCGACCGACACCAAGATATCTCCGGTTCTGCATGTCAAACGTACTGTGGAGTGGTGAATACACCAGAAAACCTGTTTCTCGCATTAAATAGCTCGAAACGAGCGATCTAGATGATTCTGCATACTTCTGACTGATGTCTCACCAAGATTATCGCAGAAAATGCATATCTCAGCTTGAAACCCGACCGACACCAAGATATCTCCGGTTCTGCATGTCAAACGTACTGTGGAGTGGTGAATACACCAGAAAACCTGTTTCTCGCATTAAATAGCTCGAAACGAGCGATCTAGATGATTCTGCATACTTCTGACTGAAGTCTCACCAATATTATCGCTGAAAATGCATATCTCAGCTAGAAACATCACGAAAATCAAGATGTCGCCGGTTCTGCATATCAAACGCACTGTGGAGTGGTGAAAACACCAGAAAACGTGTTTCTCGCATTAAATATCTCGAAAAGAGCGATCTAGAAGATTCTGCATACTTCTGGCAGAAGACTCACCAAGCTTATCGCAGAAAATGCATATTTCAGCTGGAAACACCACGAAAATCAAGATATCGCCGGTTCTGCATATCAAACGCACTGTGGAGTCGTCAATACACAAGATAACGTGTTTCTCGCATTAAATAACTCGAAAAGAGCGATATCGATGATTCTGCATACTTCTGACAGAAGGCGCACCAAGATTATTGCAGAAAATGCATACTTTAGGATTAAAACCGACGAAAACCAAGATTTCGCCATTTCTGCATATCAAACGCACTGTGGAGTGGTGAAAACACCAGATAACGTGTTTCTCGCATTAAATAGCTCGAAAAGTGGGATCTCGGTGATTCTGCATACCGCTGACAGAAGACACCCCAAGATTATCGCAGAAAATGCATATCTCAGGTTGAACACCGACGAAATCCAAGATGTCGCCGGTTCTGCATTTCAAACGCACTGCGGAGTGGTGAAAACCCCAGATAACGTTTTTCTCGCATTAAATAGCTCGAAAAGAGCGTTCTCGATGATTCTGCACACTTCTCATAGATGGAACACCAAGATTATCGCAGAAAATGCATATTTCAGCTGGAAACACCGCGAAAATCAAGATATCGCCGGGTCTGCATATCAAACGCACTGTGGAGTGGTCAAAACACCAGATAACGTGCTTCTCGCATTAAGGATCTCGAAACGAGCGATCTAGATGATTCGGCATACTTCTGACTGAAGTCTCACCAAGATTATCGCAGAAAATACATGTCTCAGCTGGAAACACCGCGAAAATCAAGATATCGCCGGGTCTGCATATCAAACGCACTGTGGAATGTTGAAAACTGCAGAAAACGTGTTTCTCGCATTAAGTAGCTCAAAAAGAGCGTTCTCGATGATTCTGCATACTTCTCATAGGTGAAACACCAAGATTGTCGCCGAAAATGAATATCTCAGCTGGAAACCCCACGAAAACCAAGTTATCGGCTGCTCTGCATATCTAACGCACTGTGGAGTGGTGAAAACACCAGAAAGCGTGTTTCTCGCATTAAATAACTCGAAAAGAGCGATATCGATGATTCTGCATACTTCTGACAGAAGGCGCACCAAGATTATTGCAGAAAATGCATACCTTAGGATGAGAACCGACGAAAACCAAGATTTCGCCATTTCTGCATATCAAACGCACTGTGGAGTGGTGAATACACCAGAAAACCTGTTTCTCGCATTAAATAGCTCGAAACGAGCGATCTAGATGATTCTGCATACTTCTGACTGATGTCTCACCAAGATTATCGCAGAAAATGCGTATCTCAGCTTGAACCCCGACGAAAATCAAGATATCGCCGGGTCTGCATATCAAACGCACTGTGGAATGTTGAAAACTGCAGAAAACGTGTTTCTCGCATTAAGTAGCTCAAAAAGAGCGATCTAGATGATTCTGCATACTTCTGGCAGAAGACTCACCAAGCTTATCGCAGAAAATGCATATTTCAGCTGGAAACACCACGAAAATCAAGATATCGCCGGTTCTGCATATCAAACGCACTGTGGAGTCGTCAATACACAAGATAACGTGTTTCTCGCATTAAATAACTCGAAAAGAGCGATATCGATGATTCTGCATACTTCTGACAGAAGGCGCACCAAGATTATTGCAGAAAATGCATACCTTAGGATGAAAACCGACGAAAACCAAGATTTCGCCATTTCTGCATATCAAACGCACTGTGGAGTGGTCAAAACACCAGATAACGTGTTTCTCGCATTAAATAGCTCGAAAAGAGCGACCTCGATGATTCTGCATACTTCTGACAGAAGTCGCACCAAGATTATCGCAGAAAATGCATACCTCAGGATGAAAACCGACGAAAACCAAGATTTCGCCATTTCTGCATATCAAACGCACTGTGGAGTGGTCAAAAAACCAGGTAACGTGTTTCTCGCATTCAATAGCTCGAAAAGAGCGATCTAGATGATTCTGCATACTTCTGACTGATGTCTCACCAAGATTATCGCAGAAAATGCATATCTCAGCTTGAACCCCGACGAAAGCCAAGATGTCGCCGGTTCTGCAAATCAAACGCAATGTGGAGTGGTGAAAACACCAGATAACGTGTTTCTCGCATTAAATAGCTCGAAAAGAGCGATCTAGATGATTCTGCATACTTCTGGCAGAAGACTCACCAAGCTTATCGCAGAAAATGCATATTTCAGCTGGAAACACCACGAAAATCAAGATATCGCCGGTTCTGCATATCAAACGCACTATGGAGTGGTCAAAACAACCAGATAACGTGTTTCCCGCATTAAATAGCTCCAAACGAGCGTTCTAGATGGTTCTGCATACTTCTGACTGAAGTCTCACCAATATTATCGCAGAAAATCCATATCTCAGCTAGAAACATCACGAAAATCAAGATGTCGCCGGTTCTGCATATCAAACGAACTGTGGAGTGGTGATAACAACCAGATAACGTGTTTCTCGCATTAAATAGCTCGAATAGAGCGATCTCGATGATTCTGCATACTTCTGACAGAAGACTCACCAAGATTATCGCAGAAAATGCATATCTCAGCTGGAAACCCCGCGAAAACCAAGATATCGCCGGTTCTGCATGTCAAACGTACTGTGGAGTGGTGAATACACCAGAAAACCTGTTTCTCGCATTAAATAGCTCGAAACGAGCGATCTAGATGATTCTGCATACTTCTGACTGATGTCTCACCAAGATTATCGCAGAAAATGCATATCTCAGCTTGAACCCCGACGAAAGCCAAGATGTCGCCGGTTCTGCATATCAAACGCACTGTGGAGTGGTGAAAACACCAGAAAACGTGTTTCTCGCATTAAATATCTCGAAAAGAGCGATCTAGATGATTCTGCATACTTCTGGCAGAAGACTCACCAAGATTATCGCAGAAAATGCATATTTCAGCTGGAAACACCACGAAAATCAAGATATCGCCGGTTCTGCATATCAAACGCACTGTGGAGTCGTCAATACACAAGATAACGTGTTTCTCGCATTAAATAGCTCGAAAAGAGCGATATCGATGATTCTGCATACTTCTGACAGAAGGCGCACCAAGATTATTGCAGAAAATGCATAGCTTAAGATGAAAACCGACGAAAACCAAGATTTCGCCATTTCTGCATATCAACGCACTGTGGAGTGGTCAAAACACCAGATAACGTGTTTCTCGCATTGAATAGCACGAAAAGAGCGATCTCGATGATTCTGCATACTTCTGACAGAAGTCGCACCAAGATTATCGCAGAAAATGCATACCTCAGGATGAAAACCGACGAAAACCAAGATTTCGCCATTTCTGCATATCAAACGCACTGTGGAGTGGTCAAAAAACCAGGTAACGTGTTTCTCGCATTCAATAGCTCGAAAAGAGCGATATCGATGATTCTGCATACTTCGGACAGAAGGCGCACCAAGATTATTGCAGAAAATGCATACCTTAGGATGAAAACCGACGAAAACCAAGATTTCGCCATTTCTGCATATCAAACGCACTTTGGAGAGGTCAAAACACCAGATAACGTGTTTCTCGCATTAAATAGCTCGAAAAGAGCGATCTAGATGATTCTGCATACTTCTGACGGAAGACTCACCAAGATTATAGCAGAAAATGCATATTTCAGCTGGAAACCCCACGAAAACCAAGTTATCGGCGGCTCTACATATCAAACGCACTGTGGAGTTGTCAAAACACCAGAAAACTTGTTTTTTCGCATCAAATAGCTCGAATCGAGCGATCTAGATGATTCGGCATACTTCTGACTGAAGTCTCACCAATATTATCGCTGAAAATGCATATCTCAGCTAGAAACATCACGAAAATCAAGATGTCGCCGGTTCCGCATATCAAACGCACTGTGGAGTGGTGATAACAACCAGATAACGTGTTTCTCGCATTAAATAGCTCGAATAGAGCGATCTCGATGATTCTGCATACTTCTGACAGAAGACTCACCAAGATTATCGCAGAAAATGCATATCTCACTTGGAAACCCCACGAAAACCAAGATATCGCCGGTTCTGCATATCAGGCGCACTGTGGAGTGGTGAAAACACCAGAAAACGTGTTACTCGCATTAACTAGCTCGAAAAGAGCGTTCTGGATGATTTTGCATACTTCTCGTAGATGAAACACAAAGATTATCGCAGAAAATGCATATTTCAGCTGGAAATCCCACGAAAACCAAGTTATCGGGGGCTCTACATATCAAACGCACTATGGAGTGGTCAAAACACCAGATAACGTGTTTCTCGCATTAAATAGCTCGAAAAGTGGGATCTCGGTGATTCTGCATACCGCTGACAGAAGACTCCCCAAGATTATCGCAGAAAATGCATATCTCAGGTTGAACACCGACGAAATCCAAGATGTCGCCGGTTCTGCATATCAAACGCACTGCGGAGTGGTGAAAACCCCAGATAACGTTTTTCTCGCATTAAATAGCTCGAAAAGAGCGTTCTCGATGATTCTGCACACTTCTCATAGATGGAACACCAAGATTATCGCAGAAAATGCATATTTCAGCTGGAAACACCGCGAAAATCAAGATATCGCCGGGTCTGCATATCAAACGCACTGTGGAGTGGTCAAAACACCAGATAACGTGCTTCTCGCATTAAGGATCTCGAAACGAGCGATCTAGATGATTCGGCATACTTCTGACTGAAGTCTCACCAAGATTATCGCAGAAAATACATGTCTCAGCTGGAAACACCGCGAAAATCAAGATATCGCCGGGTCTGCATATCAAACGCACTGTGGAATGTTGAAAACTGCAGAAAACGTGTTTCTCGCATTAAGTAGCTCAAAAAGAGCGTTCTCGATGATTCTGCATACTTCTCATAGGTGAAACACCAAGATTGTCGCCGAAAATGAATATCTCAGCTGGAAACCCCACGAAAACCAAGTTATCGGCTGCTCTGCATATCAAACGCACTGTGGAGTCGTCAATACACAAGATAACGTGTTTCTCGCATTAAATAACTCGAAAAGAGCGATATCGATGATTCTGCATACTTCTGACAGAAGGCGCACCAAGATTATTGCAGAAAATGCATACCTTAGGATGAAAACCGACGAAAACCAAGATTTCGCCATTTCTGCATATCAAACGCACTGTGGAGTGGTCAAAACACCAGATAACGTGTTTCTCGCATTAAATAGCTCGAAAAGAGCGACCTCGATGATTCTGCATACTTCTGACAGAAGTCGCACCAAGATTATCGCAGAAAATGCATACCTCAGGATGAAAACCGACGAAAACCAAGATTTCGCCATTTCTGCATATCAAACGCACTGTGGAGTGGTCAAAAAACCAGGTAACGTGTTTCTCGCATTCAATAGCTCGAAAAGAGCGATCTAGATGATTCTGCATACTTCTGACTGATGTCTCACCAAGATTATCGCAGAAAATGCATATCTCAGCTTGAACCCCGACGAAAGCCAAGATGTCGCCGGTTCTGCAAATCAAACGCAATGTGGAGTGGTGAAAACACCAGATAACGTGTTTCTCGCATTAAATAGCTCGAAAAGAGCGATCTAGATGATTCTGCATACTTCTGGCAGAAGACTCACCAAGCTTATCGCAGAAAATGCATATTTCAGCTGGAAACACCACGAAAATCAAGATATCGCCGGTTCTGCATATCAAACGCACTATGGAGTGGTCAAAACACCAGATAACGTGTTTCTCGCATTAAATAGCTCGAAAAGAGCGACCTCGATGATTCTGCATACTTCTGACAGAAGTCGCACCAAGATTATCGCAGAAAATGCATACCTCAGGATGAAAACCGACGAAAACCAAGATTTCGCCATTTCTGCATATCAAACGCACTGTGGAGTGGTCAAAACACCAGATAACGTGTTTCTCGCATTAAATAGCTCGAAAAGAGCGATCTCGATGATTCTGCATACTTCTGACAGAAGTCGCACCAAGATTATCGCAGAAAATGCATACCTCAGTATGAAAACCGACGAAAACCAAGATTTCGCCATTTCTGCATATCAAACGCACTGTGGAGTGGTCAAAACACCAGATAACGTGTTTCTCGCATTGAATAGCACGAAAAGAGCGATCTCGATGATTCTGCATACTTCTGACAGAAGTCTCACCAAGATTATCGCAGAAAATGCATACCTCAGGATGAAAACCGACGAAAACCAAGATTTCGCCATTTCTGCATATCAAACGCACTTTGGAGAGGTCAAAACATCAGATAACGTGTTTCTCGCATTAAATAGCTCGAAAAGAGCGATATCGATGATTCTGCATACTTCTGACAGAAGACTCACCAAGATTATAGCAGAAAATGCATATTTCAGCTGGAAACCCCACGAAAACCAAGTTATCGGCGGCTCTACACATCAAACGCACTGTGGAGTTGTCAAAACACCAGAAAACTTGTTTTTTCGCATCAAATAGCTCGAATCGAGCGATCTCGATGATTCTGCATACTTCTGACAGAAGACTCACCAAGATTATCGCTGAAAATGCATATCTCAGCTGGAAAAACCACGAAATTCAAGATGTCGCCGGTTCTGCATATCAAACGCAACTATGGAGTGGTCAAATCAACCAGATAACGTGTTTCCCGCATTAAATAGCTCCAAACGAGCGTTCTAGATGGTTCTGCATACTTCTGACTGAAGTCTCACCAATATTATCGCAGAAAATCCATATCTCAGCTAGAAACATCACGAAAATCAAGATGTCGCCGGTTCTGCATATCAAACGAACTGTGGACTGGTGATAACAACCAGATAACGTGTTTCTCGCATTAAATAGCTCGAATAGAGCGATCTCGATGATTCTGCATACTTCTGACAGAAGACTCACCAAGATTATCGCAGAAAATGCATATCTCAGCTGGAAACCCCACGAAAACCAAGATATCGCCGGTTCTGCATATCAGGCGCACTGTGGAGTGGTGAAAACACCAGAAAACGTGTTACTCGCATTAACTAGCTCGAAAAGAGCGTTCTGGATGATTTTGCATACTTCTCGTAGATGAAACACAAAGATTATCGCAGAAAATGCATATTTCAGCTGGAAATCCCACGAAAACCAAGTTATCGGGGGCTCTACATATCAAACGCACTATGGAGTGGTCAAAACACCAGATAACGTGTTTCTCGCATTAAATAGCTCGAAAAGAGCGATATCGATGATTCTGCATACTTCGGACAGAAGTCTCACCAATATTATCGCAGAAAATGCATATCTCAGCTTGAAACCTCACGAAAATCAAGATGTCGCCGGTTCTGCATATCAAACGCACTGTGGAGTGGTGAAAACAACCAGATAACGTGTTTCTCGCATTAAATTGCTCAAAACGAGCGATCTAGATGATTCTGCATACTTCTGATTGAAGTCTCACCAATATTATCGCAGAAAATGCATATCTCAGCTTGAAACCCGACGAAAACCAAGATGTCGCCGGTTGTGCATATCAGACGCACTGTGGAGTGGTGAAAACACCAGAAAACGTGTCACTCGCATTAACTAGCTCGACAAGAGCGTTCTGGATGATTCTGCACACTTCTGACAGAAGACTCACCAATATTATCGCAGAAAATGCATATCTCAGCTTGAAACCTCACGAAAATCAAGATGTCGCCGGTTCTGCATATCAAACGAACTGTGGAGTGGTGATAACAACCAGATAACGTGTTTCTCGCATTAAATAGCTCGAATAGAGCGATCTCGATGATTCTGCATACTTCTGACAGAAGACTCACCAAGATTATCGCAGAAAATGCATATCTCACTTGGAAACCCCACGAAAACCAAGATATCGCCGGTTCTGCATATCAGGCGCACTGTGGAGTGGTGAAAACACCAGAAAACGTGTTACTCGCATTAACTAGCTCGAAAAGAGCGTTCTGGATGATTTTGCATACTTCTCGTAGATGAAACACAAAGATTATCGCAGAAAATGCATATTTCAGCTGGAAATCCCACGATAACCAAGTTATCGGGGGCTCTACATATCAAACGCACTATGGAGTGGTCAAAACACCAGATAACGTGTTTCTCGCATTAAATAGCTCGAAAAGAGCGATATCGATGATTCTGCATACTTCGGACAGAAGTCTCACCATTATTATCGCAGAAAATGCATATCTCAGCTTGAAACCTCACGAAAATCAAGATGCCGCCGGTTCTGCATATCAAACGCACTGTGGAGTGGTGAAAACAACCAGATAACGTGTTTCTCGCATTAAATAGCTCAAAACGAGCGATCTAGATGATTCTGCATACTTCTGATTGAAGTCTCACCAAGATTATCCCAGAAAATGCATACCTCAGGATGAAAACCGACGAAAACCAAGATTTCGCCATTTCTGCATATCAAACGCACTGTGGAATGGTCAAAACACCAGATAACGTGTTTCTCGCATTAAATAGCTCGAAAAGAGCGATCTCGATGATTCCGCATACTTCTGACAGAAGTCGCACCAAGATTATCGCAGAAAATGCATACCTCAGGATGAAAACCGACGAAAACCAAGATTTCGCCATTTCTGCATATCAAACGCACTGTGGAGTGGTCAAAAAACCAGGTAACGTGTTTCTCGCATTCAATAGCTCGAAAAGAGCGATATCGATGATTCTGCATACTTCGGACAGAAGGCGCACCAAGATCATTGCAGAAAATGCATACCTTAGGATGAAAACCGACGAAAACCAAGATTTCGCCATTTCTGCATATCAAACGCACTGTGGAGTAGTGAAAACAACCAGATAACGTGTTTCTCGCATTAAATAGTTCGAATAGAGCGATTTCTGTGATTCTGCAAACTTCTCACAGAAGAATATCCAAGGGTATCGTAGAAAATGCATATCTCATCTGGAAACCCAATGAAACCGAAGATATCGCAGTTTTCGCATATCAAACGCACTGTGGAGTGTTGAAAACACCAGAAAACGAGTTTTTCGCATTAAATAACACGAAAACAGCGATTTCTGTGATCCTGCAAACTTCTCGCAGAAGAATATTCAAGATTATCGCAGAAAATGCATGTCTCAGCTGGAAACCCCACGAAAACGAAGATATCGCAGTTTCGGCATATCAAACGCACTGTGGAGTGCTGAACACACCATAAAATGTGTTTTTCGCATTCAATAGCACGAAAACTGCAATTTCGGTGATTCTGCATACTTCTCACAGAAGAATATCCAAGATGATCGCAGAAAATACATGTCTCAGCTGGAAACACCGCGAAAATCAAGATATCGCCGGGTCTGCATATCAAACGCACTGTGGAATGTTGAAAACTGCAGAAAACGTGTTTCTCGCATTAAGTAGCTCAAAAAGAGCGATCTAGATGATTCTGCATACTTCTGGCACAAGACTCACCAAGCTTATCGCAGAAAATGCATATTTCAGCTGGAAACACCACGAAAATCAAGATATCGCCGGTTCTGCATATCAAACGCACTGTGGAGTCGTCAATACACAAGATAACGTGTTTCTCGCATTAAATAACTCGAAAAGAGCGATATCGATGATTCTGCATACTTCTGACAGAAGTCGCACCAAGATTAACGAAGAAAATGCATACCTCAGGATGAAAACCGACGAAAACCAAGATTTCGCCATTTCTGCATATCAAACGCACTGTGGAGTGGTCAAAACACCAGATAACGTGTTTCTCGCATTAAATAGCTCGAAACGAGGCATCTCGATGATTCTGCATACTTCTGACTGAAGACTCACCAAGATTATAGCAGAAAATGCATATTTCAGCTGGAAACCCCACGAAAACCAAGTTATCGGCGGCCCTACATATCAAACGCACTGTGGAGTTGTCAAAACACCAGAAAACTTGTTTTTTCGCATCAAATAGCTCGAATCGAGCGATCTAGATGATTCGGCATACTTCTGACAGAAGTCGCACCAAGATTATCGCAGAAAATGCATACCTCAGGATGAAAACCGACGAAAACCAAGATTTCGCCATTTCTGCATATCAAACGCACTGTGGAGTGGTCAAAAAACCAGGTAACGTGTTTCTCGCATTAAATAGCTCGAAAAGAGCGATCTCGATGATTCCGCATACTTCTGACAGAAGTCGCACCAAGATTATCGCAGAAAATGCATACCTCAGGATGAAAACCGACGAAAACCAAGATTTCGCCATTTCTGCATATCAAACGCACTGTGGAGTGGTCAAAAAACCAGGTAACGTGTTTCTCGCATTCAATAGCTCGAAAAGAGCGATATCGATGATTCTGCATACTTCGGACAGAAGTCTCACCAATATTATCGCAGAAAATGCATATCTCAGCTTGAAACGTCACGAAAATCAAGATGTCGCCGGTTCTGCATATCAAACGCACTGTGGAGTGGTGAAAACAACCAGATAACGTGTTTCTCGCATTAAATTGCTCAAAACGAGCGATCTAGATGATTCTGCATACTTCTGATTGAAGTCTCACCAATATTATCGCAGAAAATGCATATCTCAGCTTGAAACCCGACGAAAACCAAGATGTCGCCGGTTGTGCATATCAGACGCACTGTGGAGTGGTGAAAACACCAGAAAACGTGTCACTCGCATTAACTAGCTCGACAAGAGCGTTCTGGATGATTCTGCACACTTCTGACAGAAGACTCACCAATATTATCGCAGAAAATGCATATCTCAGCTTGAAACCTCACGAAAAACAAGATGTCGCCGTTTCTGCATATCAAACGCACTGTGGAGTAGTGAAAACAACCAGATAACGTGTTTCTCGCATTAAATAGTTCGAATAGAGCGATTTCTGTGATTCTGCAAACGTCTCACAGAAGAATATCCAAGGGTATCGTAGAAAATGCATATCTCATCTGGAAACCCAATGAAACCGAAGATATCGCAGTTTTCGCATATCAAACGCACTGTGGAGTGCTGAAAACACCAGAAAACGAGTTTTTCGCATTAAATAACACGAAAACAGCGATTTCTGTGATCCTGCAAACTTCTCGCAGAAGAATATTCAAGATTATCGCAGAAAATGCATGTCTCAGCTGGAAACCCCACGAAAACGAAGATATCGCAGTTTCGGCATATCAAACGCACTGTGGAGTGCTGAATACACCATAAAATGTGTTTTTCGCATTCAATAGCACGAAAACTGCAATTTCGGTGGTTCTGCATACTTCTCACAGAAGAATATCCAAGATGATCGCAGAAAATACATGTCTCAGCTGGAAACACCGCGAAAATCAAGATATCGCCGGGTCTGCATATCAAACGCACTGTGGAATGTTGAAAACTGCAGAAAACGTGTTTCTCGCATTAAGTAGCTCAAAAAGAGCGATCTAGATGATTCTGCATACTTCTGGCACAAGACTCACCAAGCTTATCGCAGAAAATGCATATTTCAGCTGGAAACACCACGAAAATCAAGATATCGCCGGTTCTGCATATCAAACGCACTGTGGAGTCGTCAATACACAAGATAACGTGTTTCTCGCATTAAATAACTCGAAAAGAGCGATATCGATGATTCTGCATACTTCTGACAGAAGTCGCACCAAGATTATCGAAGAAAATGCATACCTCAGGATGAAAACCGACGAAAACCAAGATTTCGCCATTTCTGCGTATCAAACGCACTGTGGAGTGGTCAAAACACCAGATAACGTGTTTCTCGCATTAAATAGCTCGAAACGAGGCATCTCGATGATTCTGCATACTTCTGACTGAAGACTCACCAAGATTATAGCAGAAAATGCATATTTCAGCTGGAAACCCCACGAAAACCAAGTTATCGGCGGCTCTACATATCAAACGCACTGTGGAGTTGTCAAAACACCAGAAAACTTGTTTTTTCGCATCAAATAGCTCGAATCGAGCGATCTAGATGATTCGGCATACTTCTGACAGAAGTCGCACCAAGATTATCGCAGAAAATGCATACCTCAGGATGAAAACCGACGAAAACCAAGATTTCGCCATTTCTGCATATCAAACGCACTGTGGAGTGGTCAAAACACCAGATAACGTGTTTCCCGCATTAAATAGCTCCAAACGAGCGTTCTAGATGGTTCTGCATACTTCTGACTGAAGTCTCACCAATATTATCGCAGAAAATCCATATCTCAGCTAGAAACATCACGAAAATCAAGATGTCGCCGGTTCTGCATATCAAACGAACTGTGGAGTGGTGATAACAACCAGATAACATGTTTCTCGCATTAAATAGCTCGAATAGAGCGATCTCGATGATTCTGCATACTTCTGACAGAAGACTCACCAAGATTATCGCAGAAAATGCATATCTCACTTGGAAACCCCACGAAAACCAAGATATCGCCGGTTCTGCATATCAGGCGCACTGTGGAGTGGTGAAAACACCAGAAAACGTGTTACTCGCATTAACTAGCTCGAAAAGAGCGTTCTGGATGATTTTGCATACTTCTCGTAGATGAAACACAAAGATTATCGCAGAAAATGCATATTTCAGCTGGAAATCCCACGAAAACCAAGTTATCGGGGGCTCTACATATCAAACGCACTATGGAGTGGTCAAAACACCAGATAACGTGTTTCTCGCATTAAATAGCTCGAAAAGAGCGATATCGATGATTCTGCATACTTCGGACAGAAGTCTCACCATTATTATCGCAGAAAATGCATATCTCAGCTTGAAACCTCACGAAAATCAAGATGTCGCCGGTTCTGCATATCAAACGCACTGTGGAGTGGTGAAAACAACCAGATAACGTGTTTCTCGCATTAAATAGCTCAAAACGAGCGATCTAGATGATTCTGCATACTTCTGATTGAAGTCTCACCAAGATTATCCCAGAAAATGCATACCTCAGGATGAAAACCGACGAAAACCAAGATTTCGCCATTTCTGCATATCAAACGCACTGTGGAGTGGTCAAAACACCAGATAACGTGTTTCTCGCATTAAATAGCTCGAAAAGAGCGATCTCGATGATTCCGCATACTACTGACAGAAGTCGCACCAAGATTATCGCAGAAAATGCATACCTCAGGATGAAAACCGACGAAAACCAAGATTTCGCCATTTCTGCATATCAA
>CATORF010001003.1:0-48837 GCA_951804975.1 Anthophora plumipes
GGCGACATCTTGGTTTTCGTGGGGTTTCCAGCTGAGATATGCATTTTCTGCGATAATCTTTGTGAGACTTCTGTCAGAAGCATGCAGAATCATCGGGATCGCTCTTTTCGAGCTATTTAATGCGAGAAACACCTTATGTGGTGATTTCACCACTCCACAGTGCGTTTGATATGCAGAACCGACGACATCTTGACTTTCGTCGGGTATCAAGCTGAGATATGCATTTTCTGCGATAATCTTGGTGTTTCATCTATGAGAAGTATGCAGAATCATCGTGAACGCTCTTTTCGAGCTACTTAATGCGAGAAACACGTTTTCTGGTGTTTTCACCACTCCACAGTGCGTCTGATATGCAGAACCGGTGACATCTTGCTTTTCGTGGGTTTTCAAGCTGAGATATGCTTTTTCTGCGATAATATTGGTAAGACTTCAGTCAGAAGTATGCGGAAACATCGAGATCGCTCTTTTCGAGCTATTTAATGCAAGAAACACGTTATCTGGTGTATTGACCACTCCACAGTGCGTTTGATATGCAGAACCGGCGACATCTAGATTTTAGTGAGATTTCAACCTGAGATATGCATTTTCGTCGATAATCTAGGTGAGTCTTCTATCAGTAGTATGCAGAATCATCGGGACCCCTCTTTTCGAGCTATTTAATGCGAGAAACACGTTATCTGTTGTTTTCACCACTCCGCAGTGCGTTTGATATGCAGAACCGGCGACATCTTGATTTTCGTGAGATTTCAACCTGAGATATGCATTTTCTACGATAATCTTGGTGAGACTTCCGTCAGAAGTATGCAGAATCTTCGAGATCGATCTTTTCGAGCTATTTAATGCGAGAAACACGTTATCTGGTGTTTCCACGACACCACAGTGCGTTTGATATCCAGAACAGGCGACATCTTGAATTTCGTGAGATTTCAACCTGAGATATGCATTTTCGTCGATAATCTTGGTGAGACTTCTGTCAGAAGTATGCAGAATCTTCGAGAACGCTCTTTTCGAGCTACATAATGCGAGAAACACGTTATCTGGTGTTTTCACCACTCCACAGTGCGTTTGATATGCAGAACCAGCGACATCTTGACTTTCGTCGGGTATCAAGCTGAGATATGCATTTTCAACGATAATCTTGGTGAGACTTCTGTCAGAAGTATGCAGAATCATTGGGATCGCTCTTTTCGAGCTATTTAATGCGAGAAACACGTTGTCTGGTTGTTTTCACGACTCCACAGTGCGTTTGATATGCAGAACCGGCGACATCTTAATTTTCGTGATGTTTCAAGCTGAGATATGGATTTTCTGCGATAATCTTGGTGAGACTTCAGTCAGAGGTATGCAGAATCAACTAGATCGCTCTTTTCAAGCTATTTAATGCGAAAAAACAAGTTTTCTAGTGTTTTCAACATTCCACAGTGCGTTTGATATGCAGAACCGGCGACATCTTGGATTTCGTCGGGTTTCAAGCTGAGATATGCATTTTCTACGATAATCTTGGTGAGACTTCTGTCAGAAGTATGCAGAATCTTCGAGATCGCTCTTTTCGAGCTACTTAATGCGAGAAACACGATATCTGGTGTTTTCACCACTCCACAGTGCGTTTGATATGCAGAACAGGCGACATCTTGAATTTCGTGAGATTTCAACCTGAGATATGCATTTTCGTCGATAATCTTGGTGAGACTTCTGTCAGAAGTATGCAGAATCTTCGAGAACGCTCTTTTCGAGCTACATAATGCGAGAAACACGTTATCTGGTGTATTCACCACTCCACAGTGCGTTTGATATGCAGAACCGGCGGCATCTTGGATTTCGTCGGGGTTCATACTGAGATATGCATTTTCTACGATAATCTTGGTGAGACTTCTGTCAGAAGTATGCAGAATCTTCGAGAACGCTCTTTTCGAGCTACATAATGCGAGAAACACGTTATCTGGTGTTTTCACCACTCCACAGTGCGTTTGATATGCAGAACCAGCGACATCTTGACTTTCGTCGGGTATCAAGCTGAGATATGCATTTTCAACGATAATCTTGGTGAGACTTCTGTCAGAAGTATGCAGAATCATTGGGATCGCTCTTTTCGAGCTACTTAATGCGAGAAACACGTTTTCTGGTGTATTCACCACTCCACAGTACGTTTGACATGCAGAAACGGAGATACCTTGATTTCGGTGGGGTTTCAAGCTGAGATATGCATTTTCTGCGATAATATTGGTGAGACTTCAGTTAGAAGTATGCAGAATCATCGAGATTGCTCGTTTCGAGCTATTTAATGCGAGAAACACGTTATCTGGTGCTTTCACCACTCCACAGTGCGCATGATATGCAGAACCGGAGATATCTTGGTTTTCGTAGGGTTTCAAGCTGAGATATGCATTATCTGCGATAATCTTGGTGAGACTTCTGTCCGAAGTGTGCAGAATCATCGAGATCGCACTTTTCAAGCTATTTAATGCGAGAAACTCGTTTTCTGGGGCTTTCACCACACCACGGTTCGTTGGATATGCAGAACAGGTGATATCTTGGGTTTGGAGGGGATTCAAGCTGAGATATGGATTTTCTGCGATAAGCTTGGTGAGACTTCTGTCCGAAGTATGCAGAATCATCGACATCGCTCTTTTCGAACTATTTAATGCGAGAAACTCGTTATCTGGTGTTTTCACCACTCCACAGTGCGTTTGATATGCAGTACCAGCGATATCTTGGTTTTCGTGGGGTTTCAAGCTGAGAAATGAATTTTTTAGGATAATCTTGGTGAGACTTCTGTCCGAAGTATGCAGAATTATCGAGATCGCTCTATTCGAGCTATTTAATGCGAGAAACACGTTTTCTGGTGTATTCGCCACTCCACAGTGCGTTTGATATGCAGAACCAGCGATATCTTGGCTTTCGTGGGGTTTCAAGCTGAGATATGCATTTTCCGCGATAAGCTTGGTGAGACATTTGTCCGAAGTATGCAGAAACATCGGGAGCGCTCTTTTCGAGCTATTTAATGCGAGAAACACGTTTTCAGGATTTTTCACCACTCCACAGTTCTTTGGATATGTAGAACAGGAGATATCTTGGTTTGCGTGGGTTTTCAAGCAGAGATATGCATTTTCTGAGATAACCTTTGTGAGACTTCTGTTAGAAGTATGCAGAATCATCGAGATCGCTCTTTTCGAGCTATTTAATGCGAGAAACACGTTATCTGGTGTTTTCACCACTCCACAGTGCGCATGATATGCAGAACCGGAGATATCTTGGTTTTCGTAGGGTTTCAAGCTGAGATATGCATTATCTGCGATAATCTTGGTGAGACTTCTGTCCGAAGTGTGCAGAATCATCGAGATCGCACTTTTCAAGCTATTTAATGCGAGAAACATGTTTTCTGGGGCTTTCACCACACCACAGTTCGTTGGATATGCAGAACAGGTGATATCTTGGGTTTGGAGGGGTTTCAAGCTGAGATATGCATTTTCTGCGATAATCTTGGTGAGTCTTCTTTCAGTAGTATGCAGAATCATCGGGACCCCTCTTTTCGAGCTATTTAATGCGAGAAACACGTTATCTGTTGTTTTCACCACTCCGCAGTGCGTTTGATATGCAGAACCGGCGACATCTTGATTTTCGTGAGATTTCAACCTGAGATATGCATTTTCTACGATAATCTTGGTGAGACTTCCGTCAGAAGTATGCAGAATCTTCGAGATCGCTCTTTTCGAGCTATTTAATGCGAGAAACACGTTGTCTGGTTGTTTTCACGACTCCACAGTGCGTTTGATATGCAGAACCGGCGACATCTTAATTTTCGTAATGTTTCAAGCTTAGATATGGATTTTCTGCGATAACCTTGGTGAGACTTCAGTCAGAGGTATGCAGAATCATCTAGATCGCTCTTTTCAAGCTATTTAATGCGAAAAAACAAGTTTTCTAGTGTTTTCAACATTCCACAGTGCGTTTGATATGCAGAACCGGCGACATCTTGGATTTCGTCGGGTTTCAAGCTGAGATATGCATTTTCTACGATAATCTTGGTGAGACTTCTGTCAGAAGTATGCAGAATCTTCGAGATCGCTCTTTTCGAGCTACTTAATGCGAGAAACACGATATCTGGTGTTTTCACCACTCCACAGTGCGTTTGATATGCAGAACCGGCGATACCTTGATTTTCGTGGTGTTTCCAGCTGAGATATGCATTTTCTGCGATAATCTTGGTGAGTCTTCTGTCAGTAGTATGCAGAATCATCGAGACCCCTCTTTTCGAGCTATTTAATGCGAGAAACACGTTATCTGTTGTTTTCACCACTCCACAGTGCGTTTGATTTGCAGAACCGGCGACATCTTGATTTTCGTGAGGTTTCAAGCTGAGATATGCATTTTCTGCGATAATCTTGGTGAGACTTCTGTCAGAAGTATGCAGAATCATCGGGATCGCTGTTTTCGAGCTATTTAATGCGAGAAACACGTTGTCTGGTTGTTTTCACGACTCCACAGTGCGTTTTATATGCAGAACCGGCGACATCTTAATTTTCGTGATGTTTCAAGCTGAGATATGGATTTTCTGCGATAATCTTGGTGAGACTTCAGTAAGAAGTATGCAGAATCATCTAGATCGCTCTTTTCAAGCTATTTACTGCGAAAAAACAAGTTTTCTAGTGTTTTCACGACACCACAGTGCGTTTGATATCCAGAACCGGCGACATCTAGATTTTCGTGAGATTTCAACCTGAGATATGCATTTTCGTCGATAATCTTGGTGAGTCTTCTGTCAGTAGTATGCAGAATCATCGGGACCCCTCTTTTCGAGCTATTTAATGCGAGAAACACGTTATCTGTTGTTTTCACCAATCCGCAGTGCGTTTGATATGCAGAACCGGCGATATCTTGATTTTCGTGGTGTTTCCAGCTGAGATATGCATTTTCTGCGATAATCTTGGTGTTTCATCTATGAGAAGTATGCAGAATGATCGAGAACGCTCTTTTCGAGTTAGTTAATGCGAGAAACACGTTTTCTGGTGTTTTCAACATTCCACAGTGCGTCTGATATGCAGAACCGACGATATCGTGGTTTTCGTGGTGTTTCCAGCTGAGATATGCATTTTCTGCGATAATCTTGGTGGGTCTTCTGTCAGCAGTATGCAGAATCATCTAGATCACTCTTTTCGAGCTACTTAATGCGAGAACCACGTTATCTGGTGTATTGACCTCTCCCCAGTGCGTTTGATATGCAGAACCGGCGACATCTTGGTTTTCGTGGGGTTTCCAGCTGAAATATGCATTTTCAACGATAATCTTGGTGAGATTTCAGTCAGAAGTATACAGAATCTTCTAGATCGCTCTTTTCGAGCTATTTAATGCGAGAAACACCTTATGTGGTGATTTCACCACTCCACAGTGCGTTTGATATGCAGAACCGACGACATCTTGACTTTCGTCGGGTATCAAGCTGAGATATTCATTTTCTGCGATAATCTTGGTGTTTCATCTATGAGAAGTATGCAGAATCATCGTGAACGCTCTTTTCGAGCTAGTTAATGCGAGAACCACGTTATCTGGTGTATTGACCACTCCGCAGTGCGTTTGATATGCAGAACCGGCGACATCATGATTTTCGTGAGATTTCAACCTGAGATATGCATTTTCTACGATAATCTTGGTGAGACTTCCGTTAGAAGTATGCAGAATCTTCGAGATCGCTCTTTAGAGCTATTTAATGCGAGAAACACGTTATCTGGTGTTTTCACGACACCACAGTGCGTTTGATATCCAGAACAGGCGACATCTTGAATTTCGTGAGATTTCAACCTGAGATATGCATTTTCGTCGATAATCTTGGTGAGACTACTGTCAGAAGTATGCAGAATCTTCGAGAACGCTCTTTTCGAGCTACATAATGCGAGAAACACGTTATCTGGTGTTTTCACCACTCCACAGTGCGTTTGATATGCAGAAACAGCGACATCTTGGCTTTCGCCGGGTATCAAGCTGAGATATGCATTTTCAACGATAATCTTGGTGAGACTTTAGTCAGAAGTATGCAGAATCATCTAGATCGCTCGTTTCGAGCTATTTAATGCGAAAAAACAAGTTTTCTGGTGTTTTCACCGCTCCACAGTGCGTTTGATATGCAGAACCGGCGATATCTTGATTTTCGTGGTGTTTCCAGCTGAGATATGCATTTTCTGCGATAATCTTGGTGAGTCTTCTGTCAGAAGTATGCAGAATCATCTAGATCGCTCGTTTCGAGCTATTTAATGCGAAAAAACAAGTTTTCTGTTGTTTTGACCACTCCACAGTGCGTATGATATGTAGAGCCGCCGATAACTTTGTCTTCGCGGGGTTTCCAGCTGAAATATGCATTTTCTGCGATGATCTTGGTGTTTCATCTATGAGAAGTATGCAGAATGATCGAGAACGCTCTTTTCGAGTTAGTTAATGCGAGAAACACGTTTTCTGGTGTTTTCAACATTCCACAGTGCGTCTGATATGCAGAACCGACGATATCGTGGTTTTCGTGGTGTTTCCAGCTGAGATATGCATTTTCTGCGATAATCTTGGTGGGTCTTCTGTCAGCAGTATGCAGAATCATCTAGATCACTCTTTTCGAGCTACTTAATGCGACAACCACGTTATCTGGTGTATTGACCACTCCCCAGTGCGTTTGATATGCAGAACCGGCGACATCTTGGTTTTCGTGGGGTTTCCAGCTGAAATATGCATTTTCAACGATAATCTTGGTGAGATTTCAGTCAGAAGTATACAGAATCTTCTAGATCGCTCTTTTCGAGCTATTTAATGCGAGAAACACCTTATGTGGTGATTTCACCACTCCACAGTGCGTTTGATATGCAGAACCGACGACATCTTGACTTTCGTCGGGTATCAAGCTGAGATATGCATTTTCTGCGATAATCTTGGTGTTTCATCTATGAGAAGTATGCAGAATCATCGTGAACGCTCTTTGCGAGCTAGTTAATGCAAGAAACACGTTTTCTGGTGTTTTCACCACTCCACAGTGCGTCAGATATGCAGAACCGGAGATAACTTGGTTTTCGTGAGGTTTCAAGCTGAGATATGCATTTTCTGCGATTATCTTGGTGAGACTTCTGTCAGAAGTATGCATAATCATCGGGATCGCACTTCTCGAGCTATTTAATGCGAGAAACACGTTATCTGGTTGTTTTCACCACTCCACAGTGCGTTTGATTTGCAGAACCGGCGACATCTTGATTTTCGTGAGGTTTCAAGCTGAGATATGCATTTTCTGCGATAATCTTGGTGAGACTTCTGTCAGAAGTATGCAGAATCATCGGGATCGCTCTTTTCGAGCTATTTAATGCGAGAAATACGTTGTCTGGTTGTTTTCACGACTCCACAGTGCGTTTTATATGCAGAACCGGCGACATCTTAATTTTCGTGATGTTTCAAGATGAGATATGGATTTTCTGCGATAATCTTGGTGAGACTTCAGTCAGAAGTATGCAGAATCATCTAGATCGCTCTTTTCAAGCTATTTACTGCGAAAAAACAAGTTTTCTAGTGTTTTCACGACACCACAGTGCGTTTGATATCCAGAACCGGCGACATCTAGATTTTCGTGAGATTTCAACCTGAGATATGCATTTTCGTCGATAATCTTGGTGAGTCTTCTGTCAGTAGTATGCAGAATCATCGGGACCCCTCTTTTCGAGCTATTTAATGCGAGAAACACGTTATCTGTTGTTTTCACCACTCCGCAGTGCGTTTGATATGCAGAACCGGCGACATCTTGATTTTCGTGAGATTTCAACCTGAGATATGCATTTTCTACGATAATCTTGGTGAGACTTCCGTCAGAAGTATGCAGAATCTTCGAGATCGCTCTTTTCGAGCTATTTAATGCGAAAAAACAAGTTTTCTAGTGTTTTCAACATTCCACAGTGCGTTTGATATGCAGAACCGGCGACATCTTGGATTTCGTCGGGTTTCAAGCTGAGATATGCATTTTCTACGATAATCTTGGTGAGACTTCTGTCAGAAGTATGCAGAATCTTCGAGATCGCTCTTTTCGAGCTATTTAATGCGAGAACCACGATATCTGGTGTATTGACCACTCCCCAGTGCGTTTGATATGCAGAACCGGCGACATCTTGGTTTTCGTGGGGTTTCCAGCTGAAATATGCATTTTCAACGATAATGATGGTGAGATTTCAGTCAGAAGTATGCAGAATCATCTAGATCGCTCGTTTCGAGATATTTAATGCGAAAAACATGTTATCTGGTGTTTTCATCACTCCACAGGGCGTTTGATATGCAGAACCGGCGACATCTTGGTTTTCGTGGGGTTTCCAGCTGAGATATGCATTTTCTGCGATAATCTTTGTGAGACTTCTGTCAGAAGCATGCAGAATCATCGGGATCGCTCTTTTCGAGCTATTTAATGCGAGAAACACCTTATGTGGTGATTTCACCACTCCACAGTGCGTTTGATATGCAGAACCGACGACATCTTGACTTTCGTCGGGTATCAAGCTGAGATATGCATTTTCTGCGATAATCTTGGTGTTTCATCTATGAGAAGTATGCAGAATCATCGTGAACGCTCTTTTCGAGCTACTTAATGCGAGAAACACGTTTTCTGGTGTTTTCACCACTCCACAGTGCGTCTGATATGCAGAACCGGTGACATCTTGCTTTTCGTGGGTTTTCAAGCTGAGATATGCTTTTTCTGCGATAATATTGGTAAGACTTCAGTCAGAAGTATGCGGAAACATCGAGATCGCTCTTTTCGAGCTATTTAATGCAAGAAACACGTTATCTGGTGTATTGACCACTCCACAGTGCGTTTGATATGCAGAACCGGCGACATCTAGATTTTAGTGAGATTTCAACCTGAGATATGCATTTTCGTCGATAATCTAGGTGAGTCTTCTATCAGTAGTATGCAGAATCATCGGGACCCCTCTTTTCGAGCTATTTAATGCGAGAAACACGTTATCTGTTGTTTTCACCACTCCGCAGTGCGTTTGATATGCAGAACCGGCGACATCTTGATTTTCGTGAGATTTCAACCTGAGATATGCATTTTCTACGATAATCTTGGTGAGACTTCCGTCAGAAGTATGCAGAATCTTCGAGATCGATCTTTTCGAGCTATTTAATGCGAGAAACACGTTATCTGGTGTTTCCACGACACCACAGTGCGTTTGATATCCAGAACAGGCGACATCTTGAATTTCGTGAGATTTCAACCTGAGATATGCATTTTCGTCGATAATCTTGGTGAGACTTCTGTCAGAAGTATGCAGAATCTTCGAGAACGCTCTTTTCGAGCTACATAATGCGAGAAACACGTTATCTGGTGTTTTCACCACTCCACAGTGCGTTTGATATGCAGAACCAGCGACATCTTGACTTTCGTCGGGTATCAAGCTGAGATATGCATTTTCAACGATAATCTTGGTGAGACTTCTGTCAGAAGTATGCAGAATCATTGGGATCGCTCTTTTCGAGCTATTTAATGCGAGAAACACGTTGTCTGGTTGTTTTCACGACTCCACAGTGCGTTTGATATGCAGAACCGGCGACATCTTAATTTTCGTGATGTTTCAAGCTGAGATATGGATTTTCTGCGATAATCTTGGTGAGACTTCAGTCAGAGGTATGCAGAATCAACTAGATCGCTCTTTTCAAGCTATTTAATGCGAAAAAACAAGTTTTCTAGTGTTTTCAACATTCCACAGTGCGTTTGATATGCAGAACCGGCGACATCTTGGATTTCGTCGGGTTTCAAGCTGAGATATGCATTTTCTACGATAATCTTGGTGAGACTTCTGTCAGAAGTATGCAGAATCTTCGAGATCGCTCTTTTCGAGCTACTTAATGCGAGAAACACGATATCTGGTGTTTTCACCACTCCACAGTGCGTTTGATATGCAGAACAGGCGACATCTTGAATTTCGTGAGATTTCAACCTGAGATATGCATTTTCGTCGATAATCTTGGTGAGACTTCTGTCAGAAGTATGCAGAATCTTCGAGAACGCTCTTTTCGAGCTACATAATGCGAGAAACACGTTATCTGGTGTATTCACCACTCCACAGTGCGTTTGATATGCAGAACCGGCGGCATCTTGGATTTCGTCGGGGTTCATACTGAGATATGCATTTTCTACGATAATCTTGGTGAGACTTCTGTCAGAAGTATGCAGAATCTTCGAGAACGCTCTTTTCGAGCTACATAATGCGAGAAACACGTTATCTGGTGTTTTCACCACTCCACAGTGCGTTTGATATGCAGAACCAGCGACATCTTGACTTTCGTCGGGTATCAAGCTGAGATATGCATTTTCAACGATAATCTTGGTGAGACTTCTGTCAGAAGTATGCAGAATCATTGGGATCGCTCTTTTCGAGCTACTTAATGCGAGAAACACGTTTTCTGGTGTATTCACCACTCCACAGTACGTTTGACATGCAGAAACGGAGATACCTTGATTTCGGTGGGGTTTCAAGCTGAGATATGCATTTTCTGCGATAATATTGGTGAGACTTCAGTTAGAAGTATGCAGAATCATCGAGATTGCTCGTTTCGAGCTATTTAATGCGAGAAACACGTTATCTGGTGCTTTCACCACTCCACAGTGCGCATGATATGCAGAACCGGAGATATCTTGGTTTTCGTAGGGTTTCAAGCTGAGATATGCATTATCTGCGATAATCTTGGTGAGACTTCTGTCCGAAGTGTGCAGAATCATCGAGATCGCACTTTTCAAGCTATTTAATGCGAGAAACTCGTTTTCTGGGGCTTTCACCACACCACGGTTCGTTGGATATGCAGAACAGGTGATATCTTGGGTTTGGAGGGGATTCAAGCTGAGATATGGATTTTCTGCGATAAGCTTGGTGAGACTTCTGTCCGAAGTATGCAGAATCATCGACATCGCTCTTTTCGAACTATTTAATGCGAGAAACTCGTTATCTGGTGTTTTCACCACTCCACAGTGCGTTTGATATGCAGTACCAGCGATATCTTGGTTTTCGTGGGGTTTCAAGCTGAGAAATGAATTTTTTAGGATAATCTTGGTGAGACTTCTGTCCGAAGTATGCAGAATTATCGAGATCGCTCTATTCGAGCTATTTAATGCGAGAAACACGTTTTCTGGTGTATTCGCCACTCCACAGTGCGTTTGATATGCAGAACCAGCGATATCTTGGCTTTCGTGGGGTTTCAAGCTGAGATATGCATTTTCCGCGATAAGCTTGGTGAGACATTTGTCCGAAGTATGCAGAAACATCGGGAGCGCTCTTTTCGAGCTATTTAATGCGAGAAACACGTTTTCAGGATTTTTCACCACTCCACAGTTCTTTGGATATGTAGAACAGGAGATATCTTGGTTTGCGTGGGTTTTCAAGCAGAGATATGCATTTTCTGAGATAACCTTTGTGAGACTTCTGTTAGAAGTATGCAGAATCATCGAGATCGCTCTTTTCGAGCTATTTAATGCGAGAAACACGTTATCTGGTGTTTTCACCACTCCACAGTGCGCATGATATGCAGAACCGGAGATATCTTGGTTTTCGTAGGGTTTCAAGCTGAGATATGCATTATCTGCGATAATCTTGGTGAGACTTCTGTCCGAAGTGTGCAGAATCATCGAGATCGCACTTTTCAAGCTATTTAATGCGAGAAACATGTTTTCTGGGGCTTTCACCACACCACAGTTCGTTGGATATGCAGAACAGGTGATATCTTGGGTTTGGAGGGGTTTCAAGCTGAGATATGGATTTTCTGCGATAAACTTGGTGAGACTTCTTTCCGAAGTATGCAGAATCATCGACATCGCTCTTTTCGAGCTATTTAATGCGAGAAACACGTTATCTGGTGTTTTCACCACTCCACAGTGCGTTTGATATGCAGTACCAGCGATATCTTGGTTTTCGTGGGGTTTCAAGCTGAGAAATGAATTTTTTAGGATAATCTTGGTGAGACTTCTGTCCGAAGTATGCAGAATCATCGAGATCGCTCTATTCGAGCTATTTAATGCGACAAAACGTTGTCCGGTGATTTCACCACTCCACAGTGCGTATGATATGCAGAACCGACGATATCTTGGTTTTCGTGGGGTTTCAAGCTGAGATATGCATTTTCTGCGATAATCTTTGTGCGACTTCTGTCAGAAGTATGCAGAATCATCGAGATCGCTCTTTTCGAGCTACTTAATGCGAGAAACACGTTTTCTGGGGTTTTCACCAGACCACAGTTCGTTAGATATGCAGAAGCGGAGATATCTTGGTTTTCGTGGGGTTTCAAGCTGAGATATGCATTTTCTGCGATAATCTTGGTGCGACTTCTGTCAGAAGTATGCAGAATCATCGAGATCGCTCTATTCGAGCTATTTAATGCGAGAAACACGTTATCTGGTGTTTTCATCACTCCACAGGGCGTTTGATATGCAGAACCGGCGATATCTTGGTTTTCGTGGGGTTTCCATCTGAGATATGCATTTTCTGCGATAATCTTGGTGAGACTTCAGTCAGAAGTATGCAGAATCATCGAGATCGCTCTATTCGAGCTCTTTAATGCGAGAAACACGTTATCTAGTTGTTTTCACCACTCCACAGTGCGTTTGATATGCAGAACCGGCGACATCTTTGCTTTCGTCGTGTATCAAGCTGAGATATGCATTTTCTGCGATAATCTTGGTGAGACTTCAGTCAGAAGTACGCAGTATCATTTAGACCGCTCGTTTCGAGCTGCTTAATGCGTGAAACACGTTTTCTGGTGTTTTCACCAATCCACAGTGCGATTGATATGCAGAACCGGCGACATCTTGGATTTCGTCGGGGTTCACGCTGAGATATGCATTTTCTGAGATAATCTTGGTGAGACCTCTGTCCGAAGTATGCAGAAACATCGAGATCGCTCTTTTCGACCTATTTAATGCGAGAAACACGTTATCTGGTGTTTTCACCAGTCCACAGTGCGTTTGATATGCAGAACGAGCGATATCTTGGTTTTCGTGGGGTTTCAAGCTGAGATATGCATTTTTTACGATAATCATGGTGAGACTTCTGTCCGAAGTATGCAGAATAATCGAGATCGCACTTTTCGAGCTATTTAATGCGAGAAACACGATATCTGGTGTTTTCAGCACTCCACAGTGCGTACGATATGCAGAACCGGCGATATCTTGGTTTTCGTGGGGTTTCAAGCTGAGATATGCATTGTCTGCGATAATCTTGGTGAGACTTCTGTCCGAAGTGTGCAGAATCATCGAGATCGCTCTTTTCGAGCTATTTAATGCGAGAAACACGTTTTCTGGGGTTTTCATCACACCACAGTTCGTTGGATATGCAGAACCAGCGATATCTTGGTTTTCGTGGGGTTTCAAGCTGAGATATGCATTGTCTGCGATAATCTTGGTGAGACTTCTGTCCGAAGTGTGCAGAATCATCGAGATCGCTCTTTTCGAGCTATTTAATGCGAGAAACACATTTTCTGGGGTTTTCATCACACCACAGTTCGTTGGATATGCAGAACCAGCGATATCTTGGTTTTCGTGGGGTTTCAAGCTGAGATATGCATTGTCTGCGATAATCTTGGTGAGACTTCTGTCCGAAGTGTGCAGAATCATCGAGATCGCTCTTTTCGAGCTATTTAATGCGAGAAACACGATATCTGGTGTTTTCAGCAATCCACAGTGCGTATGATATGCAGAACCGGCGATATCTTGGTTTTCGTGGGGTTTCAAGCTGAGATATGCATTGTCTGCGATAATCTTGGTGAGACATCTGTCCGAAGTATGCAGAATCATCGAGATCGCTCTTCTCGAGCTATTTGATGCGAGAAACACGTTATCTGGTGTTTTCAACACTCCACAGTGCGTTTGATATGCAGAACCAGCGATATCTCAGTTTTCGTGGGGTTTCAAGCTGAGATATGCATTTTTTACGATAATCTTGGTGAGACTTCTGTCCGAAGTATGCTGAAACATCTAGATCGCTCTTTTCGAGCTATTTAATGCGAGAAACACGTTATATGGTGTTTTCACCACTCCACAGTGCGTTTGATATGCAGAACCGGCGACATCTTGGCTGTCGTAGGGTATCAAGCTGAGATATGCATTTTCTACGATAATCATGGTGAGACTTCTGTCAGAAGTATGCTGAATCATCGGGATCGCTCTTTTCGAGCTATTTAACGCGAGAGACACGTTTTCTAGGGGTTTCCCCACTCCACATTTCGTTGGATATGCAGAACAGTCGATATCTTGGTTTTCGTGGGGTTTCAAGCTGAGATATGCACTTTTTACGATAATCTTGGTGAGACTTCTGTCCGAAGTATGCTTAATCATCGAGATCGCTCTATTCGAACTATTTAATGCGACAAAACGTTATCTGGTGTTTTCAGCACTCCACAGTGCGTTTGATATGCAGAACCAGCGATATCTCAGTTTTCGTGGGGTTTCCAGCTGTGATATGCATTTTTTTCGATAATCTTGGTGAGACTTCTGTCCGAAGTATGCAGAATCATCGAGATCGCTCTTTTCGAGCTATTTAATGCGAGAAACACGTTATCTGGTGTTTTCACCACTACACCGTGCGTTTGATATGCAGGACCGGCGACATCTTGGCTGTCGTAGGGTATCAAGCTGAGATATGCATTTTCTGCGATAATCTTGGTGAGACTTCTGTCCGAAGTATGCACAATCATCGGGATCGCTCTTTTCGAGCTATTAAATGCGAGAAACACGTTTTCTGGGGTTTTCACCACTCCACAGTTCGTAGGATATGCAGAACAGGAGATATCTTAATTTTCGTGGTTTTTCCAGCTGAGATATGCATTTTCAGCGATAATCTTGGTGAGTATTCTGTCAGAAGTATGCAGAATCTTCGAGATCGCTCATTTCGAGCTAGTTAATGCGAGAAACACGTTATCTGGTGTTTTCACCACTCCACAGCGCGTTTGATATGCAGAACCGGCGATATCTTGATTTTCGTGGTTTTTCCTGCTGAGATATGCATTTTCAGCGATAATCTTGGGGAGTCTTCTGTCAGAAGTATGCAGAATCATCGAGATCGCTCATTTCGAGCTAGTTAATGCGAGAAACACGTTATCTGGTGTTTTCACCACTCCACAGTTCGTTGTATATGCAGAACAGGAGATATCTTGGTTTTCGTGGGGTTTCTAGCAGAGATATGCATTATCTGCGATAATCATGTTGAGACTTCTGTTAGAAGTATGCAGAATCTTCGAGATCGTACATTTCGAGCTATTTTATGCGACAAAACGTTGTCCGGTGATTTCACCACTCCACAGTGCGTATGATATGCAGAACCGACGATATCTTGGTTTTCGTGGGGTTTCAAGCTGAGATATGCATTTTCTGCGATAATCTTTGTGCGACTTCTGTCAGAAGTATGCAGAATCATCGAGATCGCTCTTTTCGAGCTACTTAATGCGAGAAACACGTTTTCTGGGGTTTTCACCAGACCACAGTTCGTTAGATATGCAGAAGCGGAGATATCTTGGTTTTCGTGGGGTTTCAAGCTGAGATATGCATTTTCTGCGATAATCTTGGTGCGACTTCTGTCAGAAGTATGCAGAATCATCGAGATCGCTCTATTCGAGCTATTTAATGCGAGAAACACGTTATCTGGTGTTTTCATCACTCCACAGGGCGTTTGATATGCAGAACCGGCGATATCTTGGTTTTCGTGGGGTTTCCATCTGAGATATGCATTTTCTGCGATAATCTTGGTGAGACTTCAGTCAGAAGTATGCAGAATCATCGAGATCGCTCTATTCGAGCTCTTTAATGCGAGAAACACGTTATCTAGTTGTTTTCACCACTCCACAGTGCGTTTGATATGCAGAACCGGCGACATCTTTGCTTTCGTCGTGTATCAAGCTGAGATATGCATTTTCTGCGATAATCTTGGTGAGACTTCAGTCAGAAGTACGCAGTATCATTTAGACCGCTCGTTTCGAGCTGCTTAATGCGTGAAACACGTTTTCTGGTGTTTTCACCAATCCACAGTGCGATTGATATGCAGAACCGGCGACATCTTGGATTTCGTCGGGGTTCACGCTGAGATATGCATTTTCTGAGATAATCTTGGTGAGACCTCTGTCCGAAGTATGCAGAAACATCGAGATCGCTCTTTTCGACCTATTTAATGCGAGAAACACGTTATCTGGTGTTTTCACCAGTCCACAGTGCGTTTGATATGCAGAACGAGCGATATCTTGGTTTTCGTGGGGTTTCAAGCTGAGATATGCATTTTT
The DNA here is from genome assembly GCA_951804975.1 of Anthophora plumipes. Taxonomy (NCBI): domain Eukaryota; kingdom Metazoa; phylum Arthropoda; class Insecta; order Hymenoptera; family Apidae; genus Anthophora; species Anthophora plumipes. The sequence continues at coordinate 16,261 of CATORF010001003.1, forward strand.
TACGATAATCATGGTGAGACTTCTGTCCGAAGTATGCAGAATAATCGAGATCGCACTTTTCGAGCTATTTAATGCGAGAAACACGATATCTGGTGTTTTCAGCACTCCACAGTGCGTACGATATGCAGAACCGGCGATATCTTGGTTTTCGTGGGGTTTCAAGCTGAGATATGCATTGTCTGCGATAATCTTGGTGAGACTTCTGTCCGAAGTGTGCAGAATCATCGAGATCGCTCTTTTCGAGCTATTTAATGCGAGAAACACGTTTTCTGGGGTTTTCATCACACCACAGTTCGTTGGATATGCAGAACCAGCGATATCTTGGTTTTCGTGGGGTTTCAAGCTGAGATATGCATTGTCTGCGATAATCTTGGTGAGACTTCTGTCCGAAGTGTGCAGAATCATCGAGATCGCTCTTTTCGAGCTATTTAATGCGAGAAACACATTTTCTGGGGTTTTCATCACACCACAGTTCGTTGGATATGCAGAACCAGCGATATCTTGGTTTTCGTGGGGTTTCAAGCTGAGATATGCATTGTCTGCGATAATCTTGGTGAGACTTCTGTCCGAAGTGTGCAGAATCATCGAGATCGCTCTTTTCGAGCTATTTAATGCGAGAAACACGATATCTGGTGTTTTCAGCAATCCACAGTGCGTATGATATGCAGAACCGGCGATATCTTGGTTTTCGTGGGGTTTCAAGCTGAGATATGCATTGTCTGCGATAATCTTGGTGAGACATCTGTCCGAAGTATGCAGAATCATCGAGATCGCTCTTCTCGAGCTATTTGATGCGAGAAACACGTTATCTGGTGTTTTCAACACTCCACAGTGCGTTTGATATGCAGAACCAGCGATATCTCAGTTTTCGTGGGGTTTCAAGCTGAGATATGCATTTTTTACGATAATCTTGGTGAGACTTCTGTCCGAAGTATGCTGAAACATCTAGATCGCTCTTTTCGAGCTATTTAATGCGAGAAACACGTTATATGGTGTTTTCACCACTCCACAGTGCGTTTGATATGCAGAACCGGCGACATCTTGGCTGTCGTAGGGTATCAAGCTGAGATATGCATTTTCTACGATAATCATGGTGAGACTTCTGTCAGAAGTATGCTGAATCATCGGGATCGCTCTTTTCGAGCTATTTAACGCGAGAGACACGTTTTCTAGGGGTTTCCCCACTCCACATTTCGTTGGATATGCAGAACAGTCGATATCTTGGTTTTCGTGGGGTTTCAAGCTGAGATATGCACTTTTTACGATAATCTTGGTGAGACTTCTGTCCGAAGTATGCTTAATCATCGAGATCGCTCTATTCGAACTATTTAATGCGACAAAACGTTATCTGGTGTTTTCAGCACTCCACAGTGCGTTTGATATGCAGAACCAGCGATATCTCAGTTTTCGTGGGGTTTCCAGCTGTGATATGCATTTTTTTCGATAATCTTGGTGAGACTTCTGTCCGAAGTATGCAGAATCATCGAGATCGCTCTTTTCGAGCTATTTAATGCGAGAAACACGTTATCTGGTGTTTTCACCACTACACCGTGCGTTTGATATGCAGGACCGGCGACATCTTGGCTGTCGTAGGGTATCAAGCTGAGATATGCATTTTCTGCGATAATCTTGGTGAGACTTCTGTCCGAAGTATGCACAATCATCGGGATCGCTCTTTTCGAGCTATTAAATGCGAGAAACACGTTTTCTGGGGTTTTCACCACTCCACAGTTCGTAGGATATGCAGAACAGGAGATATCTTAATTTTCGTGGTTTTTCCAGCTGAGATATGCATTTTCAGCGATAATCTTGGTGAGTATTCTGTCAGAAGTATGCAGAATCTTCGAGATCGCTCATTTCGAGCTAGTTAATGCGAGAAACACGTTATCTGGTGTTTTCACCACTCCACAGCGCGTTTGATATGCAGAACCGGCGATATCTTGATTTTCGTGGTTTTTCCTGCTGAGATATGCATTTTCAGCGATAATCTTGGGGAGTCTTCTGTCAGAAGTATGCAGAATCATCGAGATCGCTCATTTCGAGCTAGTTAATGCGAGAAACACGTTATCTGGTGTTTTCACCACTCCACAGTTCGTTGTATATGCAGAACAGGAGATATCTTGGTTTTCGTGGGGTTTCTAGCAGAGATATGCATTATCTGCGATAATCATGTTGAGACTTCTGTTAGAAGTATGCAGAATCTTCGAGATCGTACATTTCGAGCTATTTTATGCGAGAAACACGTTTTCTGGGGTTTTCACCACTGCACAGTTCGTTGGATATGCAGAACAGGAGATATCTTGGTTTTCGTGGGTTTTCTTGCAGAGATATGCATTTTCTGAGATAATCTTGGTGAGACCTCTGTCCGAAGTATGCAGAAACATCGAGATCGCTCTTTTCGACCTATTTAATGCGGAAACACGTTATCTGGTGTTTTCACCACTCCACAGTGCGTTTGATATGCAGAACCAGCGATATGTTGGTTTTCGTGGGGTTTCAAGCTGAGATATGCATTTTTTACGATAATCATGGTGAGACTTCTGTCTGAAGGATGCAGAATCATCGAGATCGCACTTTTCGAGCTATTTAATGCGAGAAACACGATATCTGGTGTTTTCAGCAATCCACAGTGCGTATGATATGCAGAACCGGCGATATCTTGGTTTTCGTGGGGTTTCAAGCTGAGATATGCATTGTCTGCGATAATCTTGGTGAGACTTCTGTCCGAAGTGTGCAGAATCATCGAGATCGCTCTTTTCGAGCTATTTAATGCGAGAAACACGTTTTCTGGGGTTTTCATCACACCACAGTTCGTTGGATATGCAGAACCAGCGATATCTTGGTTTTCGTGGGGTTTCAAGCTGAGATATGCATTGTCTGCGATAATCTTGGTGAGACTTCTGTCCGAAGTGTGCAGAATCATCGAGATCGCTCTTTTCGAGCTATTTAATGCGAGAAACACATTTTCTGGGGTTTTCATCACACCACAGTTCGTTGGATATGCAGAACCAGCGATATCTTGGTTTTCGTGGGGTTTCAAGCTGAGATATGCATTGTCTGCGATAATCTTGGTGAGACTTCTGTCCGAAGTGTGCAGAATCATCGAGATCGCTCTTTTCGAGCTATTTAATGCGAGAAACACGATATCTGGTGTTTTCATCACACCACAGTTCGTTGGATATGCAGAACCAGCGATATCTTGGTTTTCGTGGGGTTTCAAGCTGAGATATGCATTGTCTGCGATAATCTTGGTGAGACTTCTGTCCGAAGTGTGCAGAATCATCGAGATCGCTCTTTTCGAGCTATTTAATGCGAGAAACACGTTATCTGGTGTTTTCACCACTACACCGTGCGTTTGATATGCAGGACCGGCGACATCTTGGCTGTCGTAGGGTATCAAGCTGAGATATGCATTTTCTGCGATAATCTTGGTGAGACTTCTGTCCGAAGTATGCACAATCATCGGGATCGCTCTTTTCGAGCTATTAAATGCGAGAAACACGTTTTCTGGGGTTTTCACCACTCCACAGTTCGTAGGATATGCAGAACAGGAGATATCTTAATTTTCGTGGTTTTTCCAGCTGAGATATGCATTTTCAGCGATAATCTTGGTGAGTATTCTGTCAGAAGTATGCAGAATCTTCGAGATCGCTCATTTCGAGCTAGTTAATGCGAGAAACACGTTATCTGGTGTTTTCACCACTCCACAGCGCGTTTGATATGCAGAACCGGCGATATCTTGATTTTCGTGGTTTTTCCTGCTGAGATATGCATTTTCAGCGATAATCTTGGGGAGTCTTCTGTCAGAAGTATGCAGAATCATCGAGATCGCTCATTTCGAGCTAGTTAATGCGAGAAACACGTTATCTGGTGTTTTCACCACTCCACAGTTCGTTGTATATGCAGAACAGGAGATATCTTGGTTTTCGTGGGGTTTCTAGCAGAGATATGCATTATCTGCGATAATCATGTTGAGACTTCTGTTAGAAGTATGCAGAATCTTCGAGATCGTACATTTCGAGCTATTTTATGCGAGAAACACGTTTTCTGGGGTTTTCACCACTGCACAGTTCGTTGGATATGCAGAACAGGAGATATCTTGGTTTTCGTGGGTTTTCTTGCAGAGATATGCATTTTCTGAGATAATCTTGGTGAGACCTCTGTCCGAAGTATGCAGAAACATCGAGATCGCTCTTTTCGACCTATTTAATGCGGAAACACGTTATCTGGTGTTTTCACCACTCCACAGTGCGTTTGATATGCAGAACCAGCGATATGTTGGTTTTCGTGGGGTTTCAAGCTGAGATATGCATTTTTTACGATAATCATGGTGAGACTTCTGTCTGAAGGATGCAGAATCATCGAGATCGCACTTTTCGAGCTATTTAATGCGAGAAACACGATATCTGGTGTTTTCAGCAATCCACAGTGCGTATGATATGCAGAACCGGCGATATCTTGGTTTTCGTGGGGTTTCAAGCTGAGATATGCATTGTCTGCGATAATCTTGGTGAGACTTCTGTCCGAAGTGTGCAGAATCATCGAGATCGCTCTTTTCGAGCTATTTAATGCGAGAAACACGTTTTCTGGGGTTTTCATCACACCACAGTTCGTTGGATATGCAGAACCAGCGATATCTTGGTTTTCGTGGGGTTTCAAGCTGAGATATGCATTGTCTGCGATAATCTTGGTGAGACTTCTGTCCGAAGTGTGCAGAATCATCGAGATCGCTCTTTTCGAGCTATTTAATGCGAGAAACACATTTTCTGGGGTTTTCATCACACCACAGTTCGTTGGATATGCAGAACCAGCGATATCTTGGTTTTCGTGGGGTTTCAAGCTGAGATATGCATTGTCTGCGATAATCTTGGTGAGACTTCTGTCCGAAGTGTGCAGAATCATCGAGATCGCTCTTTTCGAGCTATTTAATGCGAGAAACACGATATCTGGTGTTTTCAGCAATCCACAGTGCGTATGATATGCAGAACCGGCGATATCTTGGTTTTCGTGGGGTTTCAAGCTGAGATATGCATTGTCTGCGATAATCTTGGTGAGACATCTGTCCGAAGTATGCAGAATCATCGAGATCGCTCTTCTCGAGCTATTTGATGCGAGAAACACGTTATCTGGTGTTTTCAACACTCCACAGTGCGTTTGATATGCAGAACCAGCGATATCTCAGTTTTCGTGGGGTTTCAAGCTGAGATATGCATTTTTTATGATAATCTTGGTGAGACTTCTGTCCGAAGTATGCTGAAACATCTAGATCGCTCTTTTCGAGCTATTTAATGCGAGAAACACGTTATATGGTGTTTTCACCACTCCACAGTGCGTTTGATATGCAGAACCGGCGACATCTTGGCTGTCGTAGGGTATCAAGCTGAGATATGCATTTTCTACGATAATCATGGTGAGACTTCTGTCAGAAGTATGCTGAATCATCGGGATCGCTCTTTTCGAGCTATTTAACGCGAGAGACACGTTTTCTGGGGGTTTCCCCACTCCACAGTTCGTTGGATATGCAGAACAGTCGATATCTTGGTTTTCGTGGGGTTTCAAGCTGAGATATGCACTTTTTACGATAATCATGGTGAGACTTCTGTCTGAAGGATGCAGAATCATCGAGATCGCACTTTTCGAGCTATTTAATGCGAGAAACACGATATCTGGTGTTTTCAGCAATCCACAGTGCGTATGATATGCAGAACCGGCGATATCTTGGTTTTCGTGGGGTTTCAAGCTGAGATATGCATTGTCTGCGATAATCTTGGTGAGACTTCTGTCCGAAGTATGCAGAAACATCGAGATCGCACTTTTCGAGCTATTTAATGCGAGAAACACGATATCTGGTGTTTTCAGCACTCCACAGTGCGTACGATATGCAGAACCGGCGATATCTTGGTTTTCGTGGGGTTTCAAGCTGAGATATGCATTGTCTGCGATAATCTTGGTGAGACTTCTGTCCGAAGTATGCAGAATCATCGAGATCGCACTTTTCGAGCTATTTAATGCGAGAAACACGATATCTGGTGTTTTCAGCACTCCACAGTGCGTACGATATGCAGAACCGGCGATATCTTGGTTTTCGTGGGGTTTCAAGCTGAGATATGCATTGTCTGCGATAATCTTGGTGAGACTTCTGTCCGAAGTGTGCAGAATCATCGAGATCGCTCTTTTCGAGCTATTTAATGCGAGAAACACGATATCTGGTGTTTTCAGCACTCCACAGTGCGTACGATATGCAGAACCGGCGATATCTTGGTTTTCGTGGGGTTTCAAGCTGAGATATGCATTGTCTGCGATAATCTTGGTGAGACTTCTGTCCGAAGTGTGCAGAATCATCGAGATCGCTCTTTTCGAGCTATTTAATGCGAGAAACACGTTTTCTGGGGTTTTCACCACACCACAGTTCGTTGGATATGCAGAACCAGCGATATCTTGGTTTTCGTGGGGTTTCAAGCTGAGATATGCATTGTCTGCGATAATCTTGGTGAGACTTCTGTCCGAAGTATGCAGAATCATTGAGATCGCTCATTTCGAGCTAGTTAATGCGAGAAACACGTTATCTGTTGTTTTCACCACTCCACAGTTCGTTGTATATGCAGAACAGGAGATATCTTGGTTTTCGTGGGGTTTCTAGCAGAGATATGCATTATCTGCGATAATCATGTTGAGACTTCTGTTAGAAGTATGCAGAATCTTCGAGATCGTACATTTCGAGCTATTTTATGCGAGAAACACGTTTTCTGGGGTTTTCACCACTGCACAGTTCGTTGGATATGCAGAACAGGAGATATCTTGGTTTTCGTGGGTTTTCTAGCAGAGATATGCATTTTCTGCGATAATCATGGTGAGACTTCTGTTAGAAGTATGCAGAATCATCGAGATCGCACATTTCGAACTATTTAATGCGAGAAACACGTTGTCTGGTGTTTTCACCACTCCCCAGTTGGTTTGATATGCAGAACCGGCGATATCTGGGTTTTCGTGGGGTTTCAAGCTGAGATATGCATTTTCTGAGATAATCTTGGTGAGACCTCTGTCCGAAGTATGCAGAAACATCGAGATCGCTCTTTTCGAGCTATTTAATGCGAGAAACACGTTATCTGGTGTTTTCACCAGTCCACAGTGCGTTTGATGTGCAGAACCAGCGATATCTTGGTTTTCGTGGGGTTTCAAGCTGAGATATGCATTTTTTACGATAATCATGGTGAGACTTCTGTCCGAAGTATGCAGAATCATCGAGATCGCACTTTTCGAGCTATTTAATGCGAGAAACACGATATCTGGTGTTTTCAGCACTCCACAGTGCGTACGATATGCAGAACCGGCGATATCTTGGTTTTCGTGGGGTTTCAAGCTGAGATATGCATTGTCTGCGATAATCTTGGTGAGACTTCTGTCCGAAGTGTGCAGAATCATCGAGATCGCTCTTTTCGAGCTATTTAATGCGAGAAACACGTTTTCTGGGGTTTTCACCACACCACAGTTCGTTGGATATGCAGAACCAGCGATATCTTGGTTTTCGTGGGGTTTCAAGCTGAGATATGCATTTTTTACGATAATCATGGTGAGACTTTTGTCCGAAGTATGCAGAATCATCGAGATCGCACTTTTCGAGCTATTTAATGCGAGAAACACGATATCTGGTGTTTTCAGCACTCCACAGTGCGTACGATATGCAGAACCGGCGATATCTTGGTTTTCGTGGGGGTTCAAGCTGAGATATGCATTGTCTGCGATAATCTTGGTGAGACTTCTGTCCGAAGTGTGCAGAATCATCGAGATCGCTCTTTTCGAGCTATTTAATGCGAGAAACACGTTTTCTGGGGTTTTCACAACACCACAGTTCGTTGGATATGCAGAACCAGCGATATCTTGGTTTTCGTGGGGTTTCAAGCTGAGATATGCATTTTTTACGATAATCATGGTGAGACTTTTGTCCGAAGTATGCAGAATCATCGAGATCGCAGTTTTCGAGCAATTTAATGCGAGAAACACGAAATCTGGTGTTTTCAGCACTCCACAGTGCGTACGATATGCAGAACCGGCGACATCTTGGCTGTCGTAGGGTATCAAGCTGAGATATGCATTTTCTACGATAATCTTGGTGAGTCCTCTGTCAGAAGTATGCAGAACCTTCGAGATCGCTCATTTCGAGCTAGTTAATGCGAGAAACACGTTATCTGGTGTTTTCACCACTCCACAGCGCGTTTGATATGCAGAACCGGCGATATCTTGATTTTCGTGGTTTTTCCTGCTGAGATATGCATTTTCAGCGATAATCTTGGGGAGTCTTCTGTCAGAAGTATGCAGAATCATCGAGATCGCTCATTTCGAGCTAGTTAATGCGAGAAACACGTTATCTGGTGTTTTCACCACTCCACAGTTCGTTGTATATGCAGAACAGGAGATATCTTGGTTTTCGTGGGGTTCCTAGCAGAGATATGCATTTTTTACGATAATCATGGTGAGACTTCTGTCCGAAGTATGCAGAATCATCGAGATCGTACTTTTCGAGCTATTTAATGCGAGAAACACGATATCTGGTGTTTTCAGCACTCCACAGTGCGTACGATATGCAGAACCGGCGATATCTTGGTTTTCATGGGGTTTCAAGCTGAGATATGCATTGTCTGCGATAATCTTGGTGAGACTTCTGTCCGAAGTGTGCAGAATCATCGAGATCGCTCTTTTGGAGCTATTTAATGCTTGAAACACGTTTTCTGGGGTTTTCACCACACCACAGTTCGTTGGATATGCAGAACCAGCGATATCTTGGTTTTCGTGGGGTTTCAAGCTGAGATATGCATTTTTTACGATAATCATGGTGAGACTTTTGTCCGAAGTATGCAGAATCATCGAGATCGCACTTTTCGAGCTATTTAATGCGAGAAACACGATATCTGGTGTTTTCAGCACTCCACAGTGCGTATGATATGCAGAACCGGCGATATCTTGGTTTTCGTGGGGTTTCAAGCTGAGATATGCATTGTCTGCGATAATCTTGGTGAGACTTCTGTCCGAAGTGTGCAGAATCATCGAGATCGCTCTTTTCGAGCTATTTAATGCGAAAAACACATTTTCTGGGGTTTTCACCACACCACAGTTCGTTGGATATGCAGAACAGGTGATATCTTGGTTTTCGAGGGGTTTCAAGCTGAGATATGCATTTTCTGCGATTAACTTGGGGAGGCTTCTGTCCGAAGTATGCTGAATCATCGAGATCGCACTTCTCGAGCTAGTTAATGCGAGAAAAACCTTATCTGGTGTTTTCACCACCCCACAGTGCGTTTGATATGCAGAACCGGAGATATCTGGGTTTTCGTGGGGTTTCAAGCTGAGATATGCATTTTGTGCGATAATCTTGGTGAGACCTCTGTCCGAAGTATGCAGAAACATCGAGATCGCTCTTTTCGACCTATTTAATGCGAGAAACACGTTATCTTGTGTCTTCACCACTCCACAGTGCGATTGATATGCAGAACCAGCGATATCTTGGTTTTCGTGGGGTTTCAAGCTGAGATATGCATTGTCTGCGATAATCTTGGTGAGACTTCTGTCCGAAGTGTGCAGAATCATCGCGACCGCTCTTTTCGAGCTATTTAATGCGAGAAACACGTTTTCTGGGGTTTTCACCACACCACAGTTCGTTGGATATGCAGAACAGGTGATATCTTGGTTTTCGAGGGGTTTCAAGCTGAGATATGCATTTTCTGCGATAAACTTGGAGAGACTTCTGTCCGAAGTATGCTGAATCATCGAGATCGCACTTTTCGAGCTAGTTAATGCGAGAAAAACCTTATCTGGTGTTTTCAACACTCCACAGTGCGTTTGATATGCAGAACCAGCGATATCATGGCTTTCGTGGGGTTTCAAGCTGAGATATGCATTTTTTACGTTAATCTTGGTGAGACTTCTGTCCGAGGTATGCTTAATCATCGAGATCGCTCTATTCGAACTATTTAATGCGACAAAACGTTATCTGGTGTTTTCAGCACTCCACAGTGCGTTTGATATGCAGAACCAGCGATATCTCAGTTTTCGTGGGGTTTCCAGCTGTGATATGCATTTTTTTCGATAATCTTGGTGAGACTTCTGTCCGAAGTATGCAGAATCATCGAGATCGCTCTTTTCGAGCTATTTAATGCGAGAAACACGTTATCTGGTGTTTCCACCACTCCACAGAGCGTTTGATATGCAGTACCATCGATATCTTGGTTTACGTGGGGTTTCAATCTGTGATATGCATTTTCTAGGATAATCTTGGTGAGACTTCTGTCCGAAGTATGCTGAATCATCTAGATCGCTCTTTTCGAGCTATTTAATGCGAGAAACACGTTATCTGGTGTTTTCACCACTACACCGTGCGTTTGATATGCAGGACCGGCGACATCTTGGCTGTCGTAGGGTATCAAGCTGAGATATGCATTTTCTACGATAATCTTGGTGAGACTTCTGTCAGAAGTATGCAGAATCATCAGGATCGCTCTTTTCGAACTATTTAATGCGAGAGACACGTTTTCTGGGGTTTTCACCACTCCGCAGTTCGTTGGATATGCAGAACAGGAGATATCTTGGTTTTCGTGGAGTTTCTAGCAGAGATATGCATTTTCTGCGATAATCATGGTGAGACTTCTGTTAGAAGTATGCAGAATCATCGAGATCGCACATTTCGATCTATTTAATGCGAGAAACACGTTGTCTGGTGTTTTCACCACTCCACAGAGCGTTTGATATGCAGTACCATCAATATCTTGGTTTTCGTGGGGTTTCAAGCTGAGATATGCATTTTCTAGGATAATCTTGGTGAGACTTCTGTCCGAAGTATGCAGAATCATCGGGATCGCTCTTTTCGAGCTATTAAACGCGAGAAACACGTTTTCTGGGGTTTTCACCACTCCACAGTTCGTAGGATATGCAGAACAGGAGATATCTTAATTTTCGTGGTTTTTCCAGCTGAGATATGCATTTTCAGCGATAATCTTGGTGAGTCTTCTGTCAGAAGTATGCAGAATCTTCGAGATCGCTCATTTCGAGCTAGTTAATGCGAGAAACACGTGATCTGGTGTTTTCACCACTCCACAGCGCGTTTGATATGCAGAACCGGCGATATCTTGATTTTCGTGGTTTTTCCTGCTGAGATATGCATTTTCAGCGATAATCATGGGGAGTCTTCTGTCAGAAGTATGCAGAATCATCGAGATCGCTCATTTTGAGCTAGTTAATGCGAGAAACACGTTATCTGGTGTTTTCACCACTCCACAGTTCGTTGTATATGCAGAACAGGAGATATCTTTGTTTTCGTGGGGTTTCTAGCAGAGATATGCATTATCTGTGATAATCATGTTGAGACTTCTGTTAGAAGTATGCAGAATCTTCGAGATCGTACATTTCGAGCTATTTTATGCGAGAAACACGTTTTCTGGGGTTTTCACCACTGCACAGTTCGTTGGATATGCAGAACAGGAGATATCTTGGTTTTCGTGGGTTTTCTAGCAGAGATATGCATTTTCTGAGATAATCTTGGTGAGACCTCTGTCCGAAGTATGCAGAAACATCGATATCGCTCTTTTCGACCTATTTAATGCGGAAACACGTTATCTGGTGTTTTCACCACTCCACAGTGCGTTTGATATGCAGAACCAGCGATATGTTGGTTTTCGTGGGTTTTCAAGCTGAGATATGCATTTTTTACGATAATCATGGTGAGACTTCTGTCCGAAGGATGCAGAATCATCGAGATCGCACTTTTCGAGCTATTTAATACGAGAAACACGATATCTGGTGTTTTCAGCAATCCACAGTGCGTATGATATGCAGAACCGGCGATATCTTGGTTTTCGTGGGGTTTCAAGCTGAGATATGCATTGTCTGCGATAATCTTGGTGAGACTTCTGTCCGAAGTGTGCAGAATCATCGAGATCGCTCTTTTCGAGCTATTTAATGCGAGAAACACGATATCTGGTGTTTTCAGCACTCCACAGTGCGTTTGATATGCAGAACTAGCGATATCTTTGTTTTCTTGGGGGTTCAAGCTGAGATATGCATTTTTTACGATAATCATGGTGAGACTTCTGTCCGAAGTATGCAGAATCATCGAGATCGCACTTTTCGAGCTATTTAATGCGAGAAACACGATATCTGGTGTTTTCAGCACTCCACAGTGCGTACGATATGCAGAACCGGCGATATCTTGGTTTTCGTGGGGTTTCAAGCTGAGATATGCATTTTCAGCGATAATCTTGGTGAGTCTTCTGTCAGAAGTATGCAGAATCTTCGAGATCGCTCATTTCGAGCTAGTTAATGCGAAAAACACGTTATCTGGTGTTTTCACCACTCCACAGCGCGTTTGATATGCAGAACCGGCGATATGTTGGTTTTCGTGGGTTTTCAAGCTGAGATATGCATTTTTTACGATAATCATGGTGAGACTTCTGTCCGAAGGATGCAGAATCATCGAGATCGCACTTTTCGAGCTATTTAATGCGAGAAACACGATATCTGGTGTTTTCAGCACTCCACAGTGCGTACGATATGCAGAACCGGCGATATCTTGGTTTTCGTGGGGTTTCAAGCTGAGATATGCATTGTCTGCGATAATCTTGGTGAGACTTCTGTCCGAAGTGTGCAGAATCATCGAGATCGCTCTTTTCGAGCTATTTAATGCGAGAAACACGATATCTGGTGTTTTCAGCACTCCACAGTGCGTACGATATGCAGAACCGGCGATATCTTGGTTTTCGTGGGGTTTCAAGCTGAGATATGCATTGTCTGCGATAATCTTGGTGAGACTTCTGTCCGAAGTGTGCAGAATCATCGAGATCGCTCTTTTCGAGCTATTTAATGCGAGAAACACGTTTTCTGGGGTTTTCACCACACCACAGTTCGTTGGATATGCAGAACCAGCGATATCTTGGTTTTCGTGGGGTTTCAAGCTGAGATATGCATTGTCTGCGATAATCTTGGTGAGACTTCTGTCCGAAGTATGCAGAATCATTGAGATCGCTCATTTCGAGCTAGTTAATGCGAGAAACACGTTATCTGGTGTTTTCACCACTCCACAGTTCGTTGTATATGCAGAACAGGAGATGTCTTGGTTTTCGTGGGGTTTCTAGCAGAGATATGCATTATCTGCGATAATCATGTTGAGACTTCTGTTAGAAGTATGCAGAATCTTCGAGATCGTACATTTCGAGCTATTTTATGCGAGAAACACGTTTTCTGGGGTTTTCACCACTGCACAGTTCGTTGGATATGCAGAACAGGAGATATCTTGGTTTTCGTGGGTTTTCTAGCAGAGATATGCATTTTCTGCGATAATCATGGTGAGACTTCTGTTAGAAGTATGCAGAATCATCGAGATCGCACATTTCGAACTATTTAATGCGAGAAACACGTTGTCTGGTGTTTTCACCACTCTCCAGTTGGTTTGATATGCAGAACCGGCGATATCTGGGTTTTCGTGGGGTTTCAAGCTGAGATATGCATTTTCTGAGATAATCTTGGTGAGACCTCTGTCCGAAGTATGCAGAAACATCGAGATCGCTCTTTTCGAGCTATTTAATGCGAGAAACACGTTATCTGGTGTTTTCACCAGTCCACAGTGCGTTTGATGTGCAGAACCAGCGATATCTTGGTTTTCGTGGGGTTTCAAGCTGAGATATGCATTTTTTACGATAATCATGGTGAGACTTCTGTCCGAAGTATGCAGAATCATCGAGATCGCACTTTTCGAGCTATTTAATGCGAGAAACACGATATCTGGTGTTTTCAGCACTCCACAGTGCGTACGATATGCAGAACCGGCGATATCTTGGTTTTCGTGGGGTTTCAAGCTGAGATATGCATTGTCTGCGATAATCTTGGTGAGACTTCTGTCCGAAGTGTGCAGAATCATCGAGATCGCTCTTTTCGAGCTATTTAATGCGAGAAACACGTTTTCTGGGGTTTTCACCACACCACAGTTCGTTGGATATGCAGAACCAGCGATATCTTGGTTTTCGTGGGGTTTCAAGCTGAGATATGCATTTTTTACGATAATCATGGTGAGACTTTTGTCCGAAGTATGCAGAATCATCGAGATCGCACTTTTCGAGCTATTTAATGCGAGAAACACGATATCTGGTGTTTTCAGCACTCCACAGTGCGTACGATATGCAGAACCGGCGATATCTTGGTTTTCGTGGGGGTTCAAGCTGAGATATGCATTGTCTGCGATAATCTTGGTGAGACTTCTGTCCGAAGTGTGCAGAATCATCGAGATCGCTCTTTTCGAGCTATTTAATGCGAGAAACACGTTTTCTGGGGTTTTCACAACACCACAGTTCGTTGGATATGCAGAACCAGCGATATCTTGGTTTTCGTGGGGTTTCAAGCTGAGATATGCATTTTTTACGATAATCATGGTGAGACTTTTGTCCGAAGTATGCAGAATCATCGAGATCGCAGTTTTCGAGCAATTTAATGCGAGAAACACGATATCTGGTGTTTTCAGCACTCCACAGTGCGTACGATATGCAGAACCGGCGACATCTTGGCTGTCGTAGGGTATCAAGCTGAGATATGCATTTTCTACGATAATCTTGGTGAGTCCTCTGTCAGAAGTATGCAGAACCTTCGAGATCGCTCATTTCGAGCTAGTTAATGCGAGAAACACGTTATCTGGTGTTTTCACCACTCCACAGCGCGTTTGATATGCAGAACCGGCGATATCTTGATTTTCGTGGTTTTTCCTGCTGAGATATGCATTTTCAGCGATAATCTTGGGGAGTCTTCTGTCAGAAGTATGCAGAATCATCGAGATCGCTCATTTCGAGCTAGTTAATGCGAGAAACACGTTATCTGGTGTTTTCACCACTCCACAGTTCGTTGTATATGCAGAACAGGTGATATCTTGGTTTTCGTGGGGTTTCTAGCAGAGATATGCATTTTTTACGATAATCATGGTGAGACTTCTGTCCGAAGTATGCAGAATCATCGAGATCGTACTTTTCGAGCTATTTAATGCGAGAAACACGATATCTGGTGTTTTCAGCACTCCACAGTGCGTACGATATGCAGAACCGGCGATATCTTGGTTTTCATGGGGTTTCAAGCTGAGATATGCATTGTCTGCGATAATCTTGGTGAGACTTCTGTCCGAAGTGTGCAGAATCATCGAGATCGCTCTTTTGGAGCTATTTAATGCTTGAAACACGTTTTCTGGGGTTTTCACCACACCACAGTTCGTTGGATATGCAGAACCAGCGATATCTTGGTTTTCGTGGGGTTTCAAGCTGAGATATGCATTTTTTACGATAATCATGGTGAGACTTTTGTCCGAAGTATGCAGAATCATCGAGATCGCACTTTTCGAGCTATTTAATGCGAGAAACACGATATCTGGTGTTTTCAGCACTCCACAGTGCGTATGATATGCAGAACCGGCGATATCTTGGTTTTCGTGGGGTTTCAAGCTGAGATATGCATTGTCTGCGATAATCTTGGTGAGACTTCTGTCCGAAGTGTGCAGAATCATCGAGATCGCTCTTTTCGAGCTATTTAATGCGAAAAACACATTTTCTGGGGTTTTCACCACACCACAGTTCGTTGGATATGCAGAACAGGTGATATCTTGGTTTTCGAGGGGTTTAAAGCTGAGATATGCATTTTCTGCGATTAACTTGGGGAGGCTTCTGTCCGAAGTATGCTGAATCATCGAGATCGCACTTCTCGAGCTAGTTAATGCGAGAAAAACCTTATCTGGTGTTTTCACCACCCCACAGTGCGTTTGATATGCAGAACCGGAGATATCTGGGTTTTCGTGGGGTTTCAAGCTGAGATATGCATTTTGTGCGATAATCTTGGTGAGACCTCTGTCCGAAGTATGCAGAAACATCGAGATCGCTCTTTTCGACCTATTTAATGCGAGAAACACGTTATCTTGTGTCTTCACCACTCCACAGTGCGATTGATATGCAGAACCAGCGATATCTTGGTTTTCGTGGGGTTTCAAGCTGAGATATGCATTGTCTGCGATAATCTTGGTGAGACTTCTGTCCGAAGTGTGCAGAATCATCGCGACCGCTCTTTTCGAGCTATTTAATGCGAGAAACACGTTTTCTGGGGTTTTCACCACACCACAGTTCGTTGGATATGCAGAACAGGTGATATCTTGGTTTTCGAGGGGTTTCAAACTGAGATATGCATTTTCTGCGATAAACTTGGAAAGACTTCTGTCCGAAGTATGCTGAATCATCGAGATCGCACTTTTCGAGCTAGTTAATGCGAGAAAAACCTTATCTGGTGTTTTCAACACTCCACAGTGCGTTTGATATGCAGAACCAGCGATATCATGGCTTTCGTGGGGTTTCAAGCTGAGATATGCATTTTTTACGTTAATCTTGGTGAGACTTCTGTCCGAGGTATGCTTAATCATCGAGATCGCTCTATTCGAACAATTTAATGCGACAAAACGTTATCTGGTGTTTTCAGCACTCCACAGTGCGTTTGATATGCAGAACCAGCGATATCTCAGTTTTCGTGGGGTTTCCAGCTGTGATATGCATTTTTTTCGATAATCTTGGTGAGACTTCTGTCCGAAGTATGCAGAATCATCGAGATCGCTCTTTTCGAGCTATTTAATGCGAGAAACACGTTATCTGGTGTTTCCACCACTCCACAGAGCGTTTGATATGCAGTACCATCGATATCTTGGTTTACGTGGGGTTTCAAGCTGTGATATGCATTTTCTAGGATAATCTTGGTGAGACTTCTGTCCGAAGTATGCTGAATCATCTAGATCGCTCTTTTCGAGCTATTTAATGCGAGAAACACGTTATCTGGTGTTTTCACCACTACACCGTGCGTTTGATATGCAGGACCGGCGACATCTTGGCTGTCGTAGGGTATCAAGCTGAGATATGCATTTTCTACGATAATCTTGGTGAGACTTCTGTCAGAAGTATGCAGAATCATCAGGATCGCTCTTTTCGAACTATTTAATGCGAGAGACACGTTTTCTGGGGTTTTCACCACTCCGCAGTTCGTTGGATATGCAGAACAGGAGATATCTTGGTTTTCGTGGAGTTTCTAGCAGAGATATGCATTTTCTGCGATAATCATGGTGAGACTTCTGTTAGAAGTATGCAGAATCATCGAGATCGCACATTTCGATCTATTTAATGCGAGAAACACGTTGTCTGGTGTTTTCACCACTCCACAGAGCGTTTGATATGCAGTACCATCGATATCTTGGTTTTCGTGGGGTTTCAAGCTGAGATATGCATTTTCTAGGATAATCTTGGTGAGACTTCTGTCCGAAGTATGCAGAATCATCGGGATCGCTCTTTTCGAGCTATTAAACGCGAGAAACACGTTTTCTGGGGTTTTCACCACTCCACAGTTCGTAGGATATGCAGAACAGGAGATATCTTAATTTTCGTGGTTTTTCCAGCTGAGATATGCATTTTCAGCGATAATCTTGGTGAGTCTTCTGTCAGAAGTATGCAGAATCTTCGAGATCGCTCATTTCGAGCTAGTTAATGCGAGAAACACGTTATCTGGTGTTTTCACCACTCCACAGCGCGTTTGATATGCAGAACCGGCGATATCTTGATTTTCGTGGTTTTTCCTGCTGAGATATGCATTTTCAGCGATAATCATGGGAAGTCTTCTGTCAGAAGTATGCAGAATCATCGAGATCGCTCATTTTGAGCTAGTTAATGCGAGAAACACGTTATCTGGTGTTTTCACCACTCCACAGTTCGTTGTATATGCAGAACAGGAGATATCTTTGTTTTCGTGGGGTTTCTAGCAGAGATATGCATTATCTGTGATAATCATGTTGAGACTTCTGTTAGAAGTATGCAGAATCTTCGAGATCGTACATTTCGAGCTATTTTATGCGAGAAACACGTTTTCTGGGGTTTTCACCACTGCACAGTTCGTTGGATATGCAGAACAGGAGATATCTTGGTTTTCGTGGGTTTTCTAGCAGAGATATGCATTTTCTGAGATAATCTTGGTGAGACCTCTGTCCGAAGTATGCAGAAACATCGAGATCGCTCTTTTCGACCTATTTAATGCGGAAACACGTTATCTGGTGTTTTCACCACTCCACAGTGCGTTTGATATGCAGAACCGGCGATATCTTGGTTTTCGTGGGGTTTCAAGCTGAGATATGCATTGTCTGCGATAATCATGGTGAGACTTCTGTCCGAAGGATGCAGAATCATCGAGATCGCACTTTTCGAGCTATTTAATACGAGAAACACGATATCTGGTGTTTTCAGCAATCCACAGTGCGTATGATATGCAGAACCGGCGATATCTTGGTTTTCGTGGGGTTTCAAGCTGAGATATGCATTGTCTGCGATAATCTTGGTGAGACTTCTGTCCGAAGTGTGCAGAATCATCGAGATCGCTCTTTTCGAGCTATTTAATGCGAGAAACACGATATCTGGTGTTTTCAGCACTCCACAGTGCGTTTGATATGCAGAACTAGCGATATCTTTGTTTTCTTGGGGGTTCAAGCTGAGATATGCATTTTTTACGATAATCATGGTGAGACTTCTGTCCGAAGTATGCAGAATCATCGAGATCGCACTTTTCGAGCTATTTAATGCGAGAAACACGATATCTGGTGTTTTCAGCACTCCACAGTGCGTACGATATGCAGAACCGGCGATATCTTGGTTTTCGTGGGGTTTCAAGCTGAGATATGCATTTTCAGCGATAATCTTGGTGAGTCTTCTGTCAGAAGTATGCAGAATCTTCGAGATCGCTCATTTCGAGCTAGTTAATGCGAAAAACACGTTATCTGGTGTTTTCACCACTCCACAGCGCGTTTGATATGCAGAACCGGCGATATCTTGATTTTCGTGGTTTTTCCAGCTGAGATATGCATTTTCAGCGATAATCTTGGTGAGTCTTCTGTCAGAAGTATGCAGAATCTTCGAGATCGCTCATTTCGAGCTAGTTAATGCGAGAAACACGTTATCTGGTGTTTTCACCACTCCACAGCGCGTTTGATATGCAGAACCGGCGATATCTTGATTTTCGTGGTTTTTCCTGCTGAGATATGCATTTTCAGCGATAATCATGGGGAGTCTTCTGTCAGAAGTATGCAGAATCATCGAGATCGCTCATTTTGAGCTAGTTAATGCGAGAAACACGTTATCTGGTGTTTTCACCACTCCACAGTGCGTTTGATATGCAGAACCGGCGACATATTGGCTGTCGTAGGGTATCAAGCTGAGATATGCATTTTCTACGATAATCTTGGTGAGTCTTCTGTCAGAAGTAAGCAGAATCTTCGAGATCGCTCATTTCGAGCTAGTTAATGCGAGAAACACGTTATCTGGTGTTTTCACCACTCCACAGCGCGTTTGATATGCAGAACCGGCGATATCTTGATTTTCGTGGTTTTTCCTGCTGAGATATGCATTTTCAGCGATAATCTTGGGGAGTCTTCTGTCAGAAGTATGCAGAATCAAAGAGATCGCTCATTTCGAGCTAGTTAATGCGAGAAACACGTTATCTGGTGTTTTCACCACTCCACAGTTCGTTGTATATGCAGAACAGGAGATATCTTGGTTTTCGTGGGGTTTCTAGCAGAGATATGCATTATCTGCGATAATCATGGTGAGACTTCTGTTAGAAGTATGCAGAATCATCGAGATCGCACATTTCGAACTATTTAATGCGAGAAACACGTTGTCTGGTGTTTTCACCACTCCACAGTTGGTTTGATATGCAGAACCGGCGATATCTGGGTTTTCGTGGGGTTTCAAGCTGAGATATGCATTTTCTACGATAATCTTGGTGAGTCTTCTGTCAGAAGTAAGCAGAATCTTCGAGATCGCTCATTTCGAGCTAGTTAATGCGAGAAACACGTTATCTGGTGTTTTCACCACTCCACAGCGTGTTTGATATGCAGAACCGGCGATATCTTGATTTTCGTGGTTTTTCCTGCTGAGATATGCATTGTCTGCGATAATCTTGGTGAGACTTCTGTCCGAAGTGTGCAGAATCATCGAGATCGCTCTTTTCGAGCTATTTAATGCGAGAAACACGTTTTCTGGGGTTTTCACCACACCACAGTTCGTTGGATATGCAGAACCAGCGATATCTTGGTTTTCGTGGGGTTTCAAGCTGAGATATGCATTTTTTACGATAATCATTGTGAGACTTTTGTCCGAAGTATGCAGAATCATCGAGATCGCACTTTTCGAGCTATTTAATGCGAGAAACACGATATCTGGTGTTTTCAGCACTCCACAGTGCGTATGATATGCAGAACCGGCGATATCTTGGTTTTCGTGGGGTTTCAAGCTGAGATATGCATTGTCTGCGATAATCTTGGTGAGACTTCTGTCCGAAGTGTGCAGAATCATCGAGATCGCTCTTTTCGAGCTATTTAATGCGAAAAACACATTTTCTGGGGTTTTCACCACACCACAGTTCGTTGGATATGCAGAACAGGTGATATCTTGGTTTTCGAGGGGTTTCAAGCTGAGATATGCATTTTCTGCGATTAACTTGGGGAGGCTTCTGTCCGAAGTATGCTGAATCATCGAGATCGCACTTCTCGAGCTAGTTAATGCGAGAAAAACCTTATCTGGTGTTTTCACCACCCCACAGTGCGTTTGATATGCAGAACCGGAGATATCTGGGTTTTCGTGGGGTTTCAAGCTGAGATATGCATTTTGTGCGATAATCTTGGTGAGACCTCTGTCCGAAGTATGCAGAAACATCGAGATCGCTCTTTTCGACCTATTTAATGCGAGAAACACGTTATCTTGTGTCTTCACCACTCCACAGTGCGATTGATATGCAGAACCAGCGATATCTTGGTTTTCGTGGGGTTTCAAGCTGAGATATGCATTGTCTGCGATAATCTTGGTGAGACTTCTGTCCGAAGTGTGCAGAATCATCGCGACCGCTCTTTTCGAGCTATTTAATGCGAGAAACACGTTTTCTGGGGTTTTCACCACACCACAGTTCGTTGGATATGCAGAACAGGTGATATCTTGGTTTTCGAGGGGTTTCAAGCTGAGATATGCATTTTCTGCGATAAACTTGGAGAGACTTCTGTCCGAAGTATGCTGAATCATCGAGATCGCACTTTTCGAGCTAGTTAATGCGAGAAAAACCTTATCTGGTGTTTTCAACACTCCACAGTGCGTTTGATATGCAGAACCAGCGATATCATGGCTTTCGTGGGGTTTCAAGCTGAGATATGCATTTTTTACGTTAATCTTGGTGAGACTTCTGTCCGAGGTATGCTTAATCATCGAGATCGCTCTATTCGAACTATTTAATGCGACAAAACGTTATCTGGTGTTTTCAGCACTCCACAGTGCGTTTGATATGCAGAACCAGCGATATCTCAGTTTTCGTGGGGTTTCCAGCTGTGATATGCATTTTTTTCGATAATCTTGGTGAGACTTCTGTCCGAAGTATGCAGAATCATCGAGATCGCTCTTTTCGAGCTATTTAATGCGAGAAACACGTTATCTGGTGTTTCCACCACTCCACAGAGCGTTTGATATGCAGTACCATCGATATCTTGGTTTACGTGGGGTTTCAAGCTGTGATATGCATTTTCTAGGATAATCTTGGTGAGACTTCTGTCCGAAGTATGCTGAATCATCTAGATCGCTCTTTTCGAGCTATTTAATGCGAGAAACACGTTATCTGGTGTTTTCACCACTACACCGTGCGTTTGATATGCAGGACCGGCGACATCTTGGCTGTCGTAGGGTATCAAGCTGAGATATGCATTTTCAACGATAATCTTGGTGAGACTTCTGTCAGAAGTATGCAGAATCATCAGGATCGCTCTTTTCGAACTATTTAATGCGAGAGACACGTTTTCTGGGGTTTTCACCACTCCGCAGTTCGTTGGATATGCAGAACAGGAGATATCTTGGTTTTCGTGGAGTTTCTAGCAGAGATATGCATTTTCTGCGATAATCATGGTGAGACTTCTGTTAGAAGTATGCAGAATCATCGAGATCGCACATTTCGATCTATTTAATGCGAGAAACACGTTGTCTGGTGTTTTCACCACTCCACAGAGCGTTTGATATGCAGTACCATCGATATCTTGGTTTTCGTGGGGTTTCAAGCTGAGATATGCATTTTCTAGGATAATCTTGGTGAGACTTCTGTCCGAAGTATGCAGAATCATCGGGATCGCTCTTTTCGAGCTATTAAACGCGAGAAACACGTTTTCTGGGGTTTTCACCACTCCACAGTTCGTAGGATATGCAGAACAGGAGATATCTTAATTTTCGTGGTTTTTCCAGCTGAGATATGCATTTTCAGCGATAATCTTGGTGAGTCTTCTGTCAGAAGTATGCAGAATCTTCGAGATCGCTCATTTCGAGCTAGTTAATGCGAGAAACACGTTATCTGGTGTTTTCACCACTCCACAGCGCGTTTGATATGCAGAACCGGCGATATCTTGATTTTCGTGGTTTTTCCTGCTGAGATATGCATTTTCAGCGATAATCATGGGGAGTCTTCTGTCAGAAGTATGCAGAATCATCGAGATCGCTCATTTTGAGCTAGTTAATGCGAGAAACACGTTATCTGGTGTTTTCACCACTCCACAGTTCGTTGTATATGCAGAACAGGAGATATCTTTGTTTTCGTGGGGTTTCTAGCAGAGATATGCATTATCTGTGATAATCATGTTGAGACTTCTGTTAGAAGTATGCAGAATCTTCGAGATCGTACATTTCGAGCTATTTTATGCGAGAAACACGTTTTCTGGGGTTTTCACCACTGCACAGTTCGTTGGATATGCAGAACAGGAGATATCTTGGTTTTCGTGGGTTTTCTAGCAGAGATATGCATTTTCTGAGATAATCTTGGTGAGACCTCTGTCCGAAGTATGCAGAAACATCGAGATCGCTCTTTTCGACCTATTTAATGCG
This sequence comes from Anthophora plumipes, assembly GCA_951804975.1. Lineage (NCBI taxonomy): Eukaryota > Metazoa > Arthropoda > Insecta > Hymenoptera > Apidae > Anthophora > Anthophora plumipes. Next base: position 39,189 of record CATORF010001003.1, read on the forward strand.
GAAACACGTTATCTGGTGTTTTCACCACTCCACAGTGCGTTTGATATGCAGAACCAGCGATATGTTGGTTTTCGTGGGTTTTCAAGCTGAGATATGCATTTTTTACGATAATCATGGTGAGACTTCTGTCCGAAGGATGCAGAATCATCGAGATCGCACTTTTCGAGCTATTTAATACGAGAAACACGATATCTGGTGTTTTCAGCAATCCACAGTGCGTATGATATGCAGAACCGGCGATATCTTGGTTTTCGTGGGGTTTCAAGCTGAGATATGCATTGTCTGCGATAATCTTGGTGAGACTTCTGTCCGAAGTGTGCAGAATCATCGAGATCGCTCTTTTCGAGCTATTTAATGCGAGAAACACGATATCTGGTGTTTTCAGCACTCCACAGTGCGTTTGATATGCAGAACTAGCGATATCTTTGTTTTCTTGGGGGTTCAAGCTGAGATATGCATTTTTTACGATAATCATGGTGAGACTTCTGTCCGAAGTATGCAGAATCATCGAGATCGCACTTTTCGAGCTATTTAATGCGAGAAACACGATATCTGGTGTTTTCAGCACTCCACAGTGCGTACGATATGCAGAACCGGCGATATCTTGGTTTTCGTGGGGTTTCAAGCTGAGATATGCATTTTCAGCGATAATCTTGGTGAGTCTTCTGTCAGAAGTATGCAGAATCTTCGAGATCGCTCATTTCGAGCTAGTTAATGCGAAAAACACGTTATCTGGTGTTTTCACCACTCCACAGCGCGTTTGATATGCAGAACCGGCGATATCTTGATTTTCGTGGTTTTTCCAGCTGAGATATGCATTTTCAGCGATAATCTTGGTGAGTCTTCTGTCAGAAGTATGCAGAATCTTCGAGATCGCTCATTTCGAGCTAGTTAATGCGAGAAACACGTTATCTGGTGTTTTCACCACTCCACAGCGCGTTTGATATGCAGAACCGGCGATATCTTGATTTTCGTGGTTTTTCCTGCTGAGATATGCATTTTCAGCGATAATCATGGGGAGTCTTCTGTCAGAAGTATGCAGAATCATCGAGATCGCTCATTTTGAGCTAGTTAATGCGAGAAACACGTTATCTGGTGTTTTCACCACTCCACAGTGCGTTTGATATGCAGAACCGGCGACATATTGGCTGTCGTAGGGTATCAAGCTGAGATATGCATTTTCTACGATAATCTTGGTGAGTCTTCTGTCAGAAGTAAGCAGAATCTTCGAGATCGCTCATTTCGAGCTAGTTAATGCGAGAAACACGTTATCTGGTGTTTTCACCACTCCACAGCGCGTTTGATATGCAGAACCGGCGATATCTTGATTTTCGTGGTTTTTCCTGCTGAGATATGCATTTTCAGCGATAATCTTGGGGAGTCTTCTGTCAGAAGTATGCAGAATCAAAGAGATCGCTCATTTCGAGCTAGTTAATGCGAGAAACACGTTATCTGGTGTTTTCACCACTCCACAGTTCGTTGTATATGCAGAACAGGAGATATCTTGGTTTTCTTGGGGGTTCAAGCTGAGATATGCATTTTTTACGATAATCATGGTGAGACTTCTGTCCGAAGTATGCAGAATCATCGAGATCGCACTTTTCGAGCTATTTAATGCGAGAAACACGATATCTGGTGTTTTCAGCACTCCACAGTGCGTACGATATGCAGAACCGGCGATATCTTGGTTTTCGTGGGGTTTCAAGCTGAGATATGCATTTTTTACGATAATCATGGTGAGACTTCTGTCCGAAGTATGCAGAATCATCGAGATCGCACTTTTCGAGCTATTTAATGCGAGAAACACGATATCTGGTGTTTTCAGCACTCCACAGTGCGTACGATATGCAGAACCGGCGATATCTTGGTTTTCGTGGGGTTTCAAGCTGAGATATGCATTGTCTGCGATAATCTTGGTGAGACTTCTGTCCGAAGTGTGCAGAATCATCGAGATCGCTCTTTTCGAGCTATTTAATGCGAGAAACACGTTTTCTGGGGTTTTCACCACACCACAGTTCGTTGGATATGCAGAACCAGCGATATCTTGGTTTTCGTGGGGTTTCAAGTTGAGATATGCATTTTTTACGATAATCATGGTGAGACTTCTGTCCGAAGTATGCAGAATCATCGAGATCGCACTTTTCGAGCTATTTAATGCGAGAAACACGATATCTGGTGTTTTCAGCACTCCACAGTGTGTACGATATGCAGAACCGGCGATATCTTGGTTTTCGTGGGGTTTCAAGCTGAGATATGCATTGTCTGCGATAATCTTGGTGAGACTTCTGTCCGAAGTCTGCAGAATCATCGAGATCGCTCTTTTCGAGCTATTTAATGCGAGAAACACGTTTTCTGGGGTTTTCACCACACCACAGTTCGTTGGATATGCAGAACCAGCGATATATTGGTTTTCTTGGGGTTTCAAGCTGAGATATGCATTTTTTACGATAATCATGGTGAGACTTTTGTCCGAAGTATGCAGAATCATCGAGATCGCACTTTTCGAACTATTTAATGCGAGAAACACGATATCTGGTGTTTTCAGCACTCCACAGTGCGTACGATATGCAGAACCGGCGATATCTTGGTTTTCGTGGGGTTTCAAGCTGAGATATGCATTGTCTGCGATAATCTTGGTGAGACTTCTGTCCGAAGTATGCAGAATCATCGGGATCGCTCTTTTCGAGCTATTAAATGCGAGAAACACGTTTTCTGGGGTTTTCACCACTCCACAGTTCGTAGGATATGCAGAACAGGAGATATCTTAGTTTTCGTGGTTTTTCCAGCTGAGATATGCATTTTCAGCGATAATCTTGGTGAGTCTTCTGTCAGAAGTATGCAGAATCTTCGAGATCGCTCATTTCGAGCTAGTTAATGCGAGAAACACGTTATCTGGTGTTTTCACCACTCCACAGTGCGTTTGATATGCAGAACCGGCGACATCTTGGCTGTCGTAGGGTATCAAGCTGAGATATGCATTTTCAGCGATAATCTTGGGGAGTCTTCTGTCAGAAGTATGCAGAATCAAAGAGATCGCTCATTTCGAGCTAGTTAATGCGAGAAACACGTTATCTGGTGTTTTCACCACTCCACAGTTCGTTGTATATGCAGAACAGGAGATATCTTGGTTTTCGTGGGGTTTCTAGCAGAGATATGCATTATCTGCGATAATCATGGTGAGACTTCTGTTAGAAGTATGCAGAATCATCGAGATCGCAGATTTCGAACTATTTAATGCGAGAAACACGTTGTCTGGTGTTTTCACCACTCCACAGTTGGTTTGATATGCAGAACCGGCGATATCTGGGTTTTCGTGGGGTTTCAAGCTGAGATATGCATTTTCTGAGATAATCTTGGTGAGACCTCTGTCCGAAGTATGCAGAAACATCGAGATCGCTCTTTTCGACCTATTTAATGCGAGAAACACGTTATCTGGTGTTTTCACCAGTCCACAGTGCGTTTGATATGCAGAACTAGCGATATCTTGGTTTTCTTGGGGGTTCAAGCTGAGATATGCATTTTTTACGATAATCATGGTGAGACTTTTGTCCGAAGTATGCAGAATCATCGAGATCGCACTTTTCGAGCTATTTAATGCGAGAAACACGATATCTGGTGTTTTCAGCACTCCACAGTGCGTACGATATGCAGAACCGGCGATATCTTGGTTTTCGTGGGGTATCAAGCTGAGATATGCATTGTCTGCGATAATCTTGGTGAGACTTCTGTCCGAAGTATGCAGAATCATCGAGATCGCTCTATTCGACCTATTTAATGCGAGAAACACGTTATCTGGTGTTTTCACCACTCCACAGTGCGTTTGATATGCAGAACCAGCGATATCTTGGTTTTCTTGGGGGTTCAAGCTGAGATATGCATTTTTTACGATAATCATGGTGAGACTTCTGTCCGAAGTATGCAGAATCATCGAGATCGCACTTTTCGAGCTATTTAATGCGAGAAACACGATATCTGGTGTTTTCAGCACTCCACAGTGCGTACGATATGCAGAACCGGCGATATCTTGGTTTTCGTGGGGTTTCAAGCTGAGATATGCATTGTCTGCGATAATCTTGGTGAGACTTCTGTCCGAAGTGTGCAGAATCATCGAGATCGCTCTTTTCGAGCTATTTAATGCGAGAAACACGTTTTCTGGGGTTTTCACCACACCACAGTTCGTTGGATATGCAGAACCAGCGATATCTTGGTTTTCGTGGGGTTTCAAGCTGAGATATGCATTTTTTACGATAATCATGGTGAGACTTTTGTCCGAAGTATGCAGAATCATCGAGATCGCACTTTTCGAACTATTTAATGCGAGAAACACGATATCTGGTGTTTTCAGCACTCCACAGTGCGTACGATATGCAGAACCGGCGATATCTTGGTTTTCGTGGGGTTTCAAGCTGAGATATGCATTGTCTGCGATAATCTTGGTGAGACTTCTGTCCGAAGTATGCAGAATCATCGGGATCGCTCTTTTCGAGCTATTAAATGCGAGAAACACGTTTTCTGGGGTTTTCACCACTCCACAGTTCGTAGGATATGCAGAACAGGAGATATCTTAATTTTCGTGGTTTTTCCAGCTGAGATATGCATTTTCTACGATAATCTTGGTGAGTCTTCTGTCAGAAGTAAGCAGAATCTTCGAGATCGCTCATTTCGAGCTAGTTAATGCGAGAAACACGTTATCTGGTGTTTTCACCACTCCACAGCGCGTTTGATATGCAGAACCGGCGATATCTTGATTTTCGTGGTTTTTCCTGCTAAGATATGCATTTTCAGCGATAATCTTGGGGAGTCTTCTGTCAGTAGTATGCAGAATCAAAGAGATCGCTCATTTCGAGCTAGTTAATGCGAGAAACACGTTATCTGGTGTTTTCACCACTCCACAGTTCGTTGTATATGCAGAACAGGAGATATCTTGGTTTTCGTGGGGTTTCTAGCAGAGATATGCATTATCTGCGATAATCATGTTGAGACTTCTGTTAGAAGTATGCAGAATCTTCGAGATCGTACATTTCGTGCTATTTAATGCGAGAAACACGTTTTCTGGGGTTTTCACCACTGCACAGTTCGTTGGATATGCAGAACAGGAGATATCTTGGTTTTCGTGGGTTTTCTAGCAGAGATATTCATTTTCTGCGATAATCATGGTGAGACTTCTGTTAGAAGTATGCAGAATCATCGAGATCGCACATTTCGAGCTATTAAATGCGAGAAACACGTTTTCTGGGGTTTTCACCACTCCACAGTTCGTAGGATATGCAGAACAGGAGATATCTTAATTTTCGTGGTTTTTCCAGCTGAGATATGCATTTTCAGCGATAATCTTGGTGAGTCTTCTGTCAGAAGTATGCAGAATCTTCGAGATCGCTCATTTCGAGCTAGTTAATGCGAGAAACACGTTATCTGGTGTTTTCACCACTCCACAGTGCGTTTGATATGCAGAACCGGCGACATCTTGGCTGTCGTAGGGTATCAAGCTGAGATATGCATTTTTTACGATAATCATGGTGAGACTTTTGTCCGAAGTATGCAGAATCATCGAGATCGCACTTTTCGAGCTATTTAATGCGAGAAACACGATATCTGGTGTTTTCAGCACTCCACAGTGCGTACGATATGCAGAACCGGCGATATCTTGGTTTTCGTGGGGGTTCAAGCTGAGATATGCATTTTTTACGATAATCATGGTGAGACTTCTGTCCGAAGTATCCAGAATCATCGAGATCGCACTTTTCGAGCTATTTAATGCGAGAAACACGATATCTGGTGTTTTCAGCACTCCACAGTGCGTACGATATGCAGAACCGGCGATATCTTGGTTTTCGTGGGGTTTCAAGCTGAGATATGCATTGTCTGCGATAATCTTGGTGAGACTTCTGTCCGAAGTGTGCAGAATCATCGAGATCGCTCTTTTCGAGCTATTTAATGCGAGAAACACGTTTTCTGGGGTTTTCACCTCACCACAGTTCGTTGGATATGCAGAACCAGCGATATCTTGGTTTTCGTGGGGTTTCAAGCTGAGATATGCATTTTTTACGATAATCATGGTGAGACTTTTGTCCGAAGTATGCAGAACCATCGAGATCGCACTTTTCGAACTATTTAATGCGAGAAACACGATATCTGGTGTTTTCAGCACTCCACAGTGCGTACGATATGCAGAACCGGCGATATCTTGGTTTTCGTGGGGTTTCAAGCTGAGATATGCATTGTCTGCGATAATCTTGGTGAGACTTCTGTCCGAAGTATGCAGAATCATCGGGATCGCTCTTGTCGAGCTATTAAATGCGAGAAACACGTTTTCTGGGGTTTTCACCACTCCACAGTTCGTAGGATATGCAGAACAGGAGATATCTTAATTTTCGTGGTTTTTCCAGCTGAGATATGCATTTTCAGCGATAATCTTGGTGAGTCTTCTGTCAGAAGTATGCAGAATCTTCGAGATCGCTCATTTCGAGCTAGTTAATGCGAGAAACACGTTATCTGGTGTTTTCACCACTCCACAGTTCGTTGTATATGCAGAACAGGAGATATCTTTGTTTTCGTGGGGTTTCTAGCAGAGATATGCATTATCTGTGATAATCATGTTGAGACTTCTGTTAGAAGTATGCAGAATCTTCGAGATCGTACATTTCGAGCTATTTTATGCGAGAAACACGTTTTCTGGGGTTTTCACCACTGCACAGTTCGTTGGATATGCAGAACAGGAGATATCTTGGTTTTCGTGGGTTTTCTAGCAGAGATATGCATTTTCTGAGATAATCTTGGTGAGACCTCTGTCCGAAGTATGCAGAAACATCGAGATCGCTCTTTTCGACCTATTTAATGCGGAAACACGTTATCTGGTGTTTTCACCACTCCACAGTGCGTTTGATATGCAGAACCAGCGATATGTTGGTTTTCGTGGGTTTTCAAGCTGAGATATGCATTTTTTACGATAATCATGGTGAGACTTCTGTCCGAAGGATGCAGAATCATCGAGATCGCACTTTTCGAGCTATTTAATACGAGAAACACGATATCTGGTGTTTTCAGCAATCCACAGTGCGTATGATATGCAGAACCGGCGATATCTTGGTTTTCGTGGGGTTTCAAGCTGAGATATGCATTGTCTGCGATAATCTTGGTGAGACTTCTGTCCGAAGTGTGCAGAATCATCGAGATCGCTCTTTTCGAGCTATTTAATGCGAGAAACACGATATCTGGTGTTTTCAGCACTCCACAGTGCGTTTGATATGCAGAACTAGCGATATCTTGGTTTTCTTGGGGGTTCAAGCTGAGATATGCATTTTTTACGATAATCATGGTGAGACTTCTGTCCGAAGTATGCAGAATCATCGAGATCGCACTTTTCGAGCTATTTAATGCGAGAAACACGATATCTGGTGTTTTCAGCACTCCACAGTGCGTACGATATGCAGAACCGGCGATATCTTGGTTTTCGTGGTTTTTCCAGCTGAGATATGCATTTTCAGCGATAATCTTGGTGAGACTTCTGTCCGAAGTATGCAGAATCATCGAGATCGCACTTTTCGAGCTATTTAATGCGAGAAACACGATATCTGGTGTTTTCAGCACTCCACAGTGCGTACGATATGCAGAACCGGCGATATCTTGGTTTTCTTGGGGGTTCAAGCTGAGATATGCATTTTTTACGATAATCATGGTGAGACTTCTGTCCGAAGTATGCAGAATCATCGAGATCGCACTTTTCGAGCTATTTAATGCGAGAAACACGATATCTGGTGTTTTCAGCACTCCACAGTGCGTACGATATGCAGAACCGGCGATATCTTGGTTTTCGTGGTTTTTCCTGCTGAGATATGCATTTTCAGCGATAATCATGGGGAGTCTTCTGTCAGAAGTATGCAGAATCATCGAGATCGCTCATTTTGAGCTAGTTAATGCGAGAAACACGTTATCTGGTGTTTTCACCACTCCACAGTGCGTTTGATATGCAGAACCGGCGACATATTGGCTGTCGTAGGGTATCAAGCTGAGATATGCATTTTCTACGATAATCTTGGTGAGTCTTCTGTCAGAAGTAAGCAGAATCTTCGAGATCGCTCATTTCGAGCTAGTTAATGCGAGAAACACGTTATCTGGTGTTTTCACCACTCCACAGCGCGTTTGATATGCAGAACCGGCGATATCTTGATTTTCGTGGTTTTTCCTGCTGAGATATGCATTTTCAGCGATAATCTTGGGGAGTCTTCTGTCAGAAGTATGCAGAATCAAAGAGATCGCTCATTTCGAGCTAGTTAATGCGAGAAACACGTTATCTGGTGTTTTCACCACTCCACAGTTCGTTGTATATGCAGAACAGGAGATATCTTGGTTTTCGTGGGGTTTCTAGCAGAGATATGCATTATCTGCGATAATCATGGTGAGACTTCTGTTAGAAGTATGCAGAATCATCGACATCGCACATTTCGAACTATTTAATGCGAGAAACACGTTGTCTGGTGTTTTCACCACTCCACAGTTGGTTTGATATGCAGAACCGGCGATATCTGGGTTTTCGTGGGGTTTCAAGCTGAGATATGCATTTTCTGAGATAATCTTGGTGAGACCTCTGTCCGAAGTATGCAGAAACATCGAGATCGCTCTTTTCGACCTATTTAATGCGAGAAACACGTTATCTGGTGTTTTCACCAGTCCACAGTGCGATTGATATGCAGAACTAGCGATATCTTGGTTTTCTTGGGGGTTCAAGCTGAGATATGCATTTTTTACGATAATCATGGTGAGACTTCTGTCCGAAGTATGCAGAATCATCGAGATCGCACTTTTCGAGCTATTTAATGCGAGAAACACGATATCTGGTGTTTTCAGCACTCCACAGTGCGTACGATATGCAGAACCGGCGATATCTTGGTTTTCGTGGGGTTTCAAGCTGAGATATGCATTTTTTACGATAATCATGGTGAGACTTCTGTCCGAAGTATGCAGAATCACCGAGATCGCACTTTTCGAGCTATTTAATGCGAGAAACACGATATCTGGTGTTTTCAGCACTCCACAGTGCGTACGATATGCAGAACCGGCGATATCTTGGTTTTCGTGGGGTTTCAAGCTGAGATATGCATTGTCTGCGATAATCTTGGTGAGACTTCTGTCCGAAGTGTGCAGAATCATCGAGATCGCTCTTTTCGAGCTATTTAATGCGAGAAACACGTTTTCTGGGGTTTTCACCACACCACAGTTCGTTGGATATGCAGAACCAGCGATATCTTGGTTTTCGTGGGGTTTCAAGTTGAGATATGCATTTTTTACGATAATCATGGTGAGACTTTTGTCCGAAGTATGCAGAATCATCGAGATCGCACTTTTCGAGCTATTTAATGCGAGAAACACGATATCTGGTGTTTTCAGCACTCCACAGTGCGTACGATATGCAGAACCGGCGATATCTTGGTTTTCGTGGGGTTTCAAGCTGAGATATGCATTGTCTGCGATAATCTTGGTGAGACTTCTGTCCGAAGTATGCAGAATCATCGAGATCGCTCTTTTCCACCTATTTAATGCGAGAAACACGTTATCTGGTGTTTTCACCACTCCACAGTGCGTTTGATATGCAGAACCAGCGATATCTTGGTTTTCTTGGGGGTTCAAGCTGAGATATGCATTTTTTACGATA
>CATORF010001004.1:1800000-2022000 GCA_951804975.1 Anthophora plumipes
CACCACGAAAATGAAGATATCGCCGGTTCTGCATATCAAACGCACTGTGGAGTGGTGAAAACAAACAGATAACGTGTTTCTCGCATTAGATAGCTCGAAAAGTGGAATCTCGATGATTCTGCATACTTCTGACAGAAGTCTCACCAAGATTATCGCAGAAAATGCATACCTCAGCTGGAAACACCACGAAAACAAAGATGTCGCCGGTTCTGCATATCAAACGCACTGTGGGGTGGTGAAAACACCAGAAAACGTGTTTCTCGCATTAAGTAGCTCGAAAAGAGCGATCTAGATGATTCTGCATACTTCTGACAGAAGACTCACAAATATTATCGCAGAAAATGCATATCTCAGCTAGAAACCTCACGAAAATCATGATGTCGCCGGTTCTGCATATCAAACGCACTGTGGAGTGGTGAAAACAACCAGATAACGTGTTTCTCGCATAAAATAGCTCGAAAAGTGCGATCTCGATGATTCTGCATACTTCGGACAGAAGTCTCACCAAGATTATCGCAGAAAATGCATATCTCAGCTTGAAACCCCACGAAAACCAAGATATCTCCGGTTCTGCATATCCAACGAACTGTGGTGTGGTGAAAACCCCAGAAAACGTGTTTCTCGCATTAAATAGCTCGACAAGAGCGCTCTCGATGTTTCTGCATACTTCGGACAGAAGTCTCACCAAGATTACCGCACAAAATGCATATCTCAGCTAGAAACCTCACGAAAATCAAGATGTCGCCCGTTCTGCATATCAAACGCACTGTGGAGTGGTGAAAACAACCAGATATCGTGTTTCTCGCATTAAATAGCTCGAAAAGAGCGATCCCGATGATTCTGCATACTTCTGACAGAAGTCTCACCAAGATTATCGTAGAAAATGCATATCTCTGCTTGATACCCTACGATAGCCAAGATGTCGCCGGTTCTGCATATCAAACGCACTGTGGAGTGGTGAAAACGCCAGATAACGTGTTTCTCGCATTAACTAGCTCGAAAAGAGCGATCTCGAAGATTCTGCATACTTCTGACAGAAGACTCACCAAGATAATCGCTGAAAATGCATATCTCAGCTTGAACCCCGACGAAATCCAAGATGTCGCAGGTTCTGCATATCAAACGCACTGTGGAGTGGTGAAAACACCAGTTAACGTGTTTCTCGCATTAAATAGCTCGAAAAGAGGGATCTCGATGATTCTGCATACCTCTGACAGAAGACTCACCAAGATTATCGCACAAAATGCATATCTCAGCTAGAAACCTCACGAAAATCAAGATGTCGCCCGTTCTGCATATCTAACGCACTGTGGAGTGGTGAAAACAACCAGATATCGTGTTTCTCGCATTAAATAGCTCGAAAAGAGCGATCCCGATGATTCTGCATACTTCTGACAGAAGTCTCACCAAGATTATCGTAGAAAATGCATATCTCAGCTTGATACCCTACGATAGCCAAGATGTCGCCGGTTCTGCATATCAAACGCACTGTGGAGTGGTGAAAACGCCAGATAACGTGTTTCTCGCATTAACTAGCTCGAAAAGAGCGATCTCGAAGATTCTGCATACTTCTGACAGAAGACTCACCAAGATAATCGCTGAAAATGCATATCTCAGCTTGAACCCCGACGAAATCCAAGATGTCGCAGGTTCTGCATATCAAACGCACTGTGGAGTGGTGAAAACACCAGTTAACGTGTTTCTCGCATTAAATAGCTCGAAAAGAGGGATCTCGATGATTCTGCATACCTCTGACAGAAGACTCACCAAGATTATCGCAGAAAATGCATATCTCAGGTTGAACCCCGACGAAATCCAAGATGTCGCCGGTTCTGCATATCAAACGCACTGCGGAGTGGTGAAAACACCAGATAACGTTTTTCTCGCATTAAGTAGCTCGAAAAGAGCGATCCCGATGATTCTGCATACTTCTGACAGAAGTCTCACCAACATTATCGTAGAAAATGCATATCTCAGCTGGATACACCTCGAAAATCAAGATATCGTCGGTTCTGCACATCATACGCACTGTGGAGTGGTGAAAACAACCAGATAACGTGTTTCTCGCATTAAATAGCTCGAAACGAGCGATCTAGATGATTCTGCATATTTCTGATTGAAGTCTCACCAATATTATCGCAGAAAATGCATATCTCAGCTGGAAACACCGCGAAAATGAAGATATCGCCGGTTCTGCATATCAAACGCACTGTGGAGTGGTGAAAACAACCAGATAACGTGTTTCTCGCATTAGATAGCTCGAAAAAAGGGATCTCGATGATTCTGCATACTTCTGACAGAAGACTCACCAAGATTATCGCAGAAAATGCATATCTCAGCTGGAAACACCACGAAAATCAAGATATCGCCGGTTCTGCATATCAAACGCACTGTGGAATGCTGAAAACACCACAAAACTTGTTTTTTCGCATTAAATTGCGCGAAAAGAGCGATCTAGATGATTCTGCATACTTCTGACTGAAGTCTCACCATGATTATCGCAGAAAATGCATATCTCAGCTTGAAACCTCACGAAAATCAAGATGTCGCCGGTTCTGCATATCAAACGCACTGTGGAGTGGTGAAAACAACCAGATAACGTGTTTCTCGCATTAAATAGCTCGAAAAGAGCGATCTAGATGATTCTGCATACTTCTGGCAGAAGACTCACCTAGATTATCGCAGAAAATGCATATCTCAGCTGGAAACTACACGAAAATCAAGATATCGCCGGTTCTGCATATCAAACGCACTGTGGAGTGGTCAAAACAACCAGATAACGTGTTTCTCGCATTAGATAGCTCGAAAAAAGGGATCTCGATGATTCTGCATACTTCTGACAGAAGACTCACCAAGATTATCGCAGAAAATGCATATCTCAGCTGGAAACTACACGAAAATCAAGATATCGCCGGCTCTGCATATCAAACACCCTGTGGAGTGATGAAAACACCAGATAACGTGTTTCTCGCATTAAATAGCTCGAAACGAGCGATCTAGATGATTCTGCATACTTCTGACTGAAGTCTCACCAAGATTATCGCAGAAAATGCATATTTCAGCTGGAAACCCCACGAAAACCAAGTTATCGGCGGCTCTACATATCAAACGCACTGTGGAGTGGTCAAAACACCAGAAAAATTGTTTTTTCGCATTAAATAGCTCGAAGCGAGCGATCTAGGTGATTCTGCATACTTCTCATAGATGAAACACCAAGATTATCGCAGAAAATGCATATTTCAGCTGGAAACCCCACGAAAACCAAGTTATCGGCGGCTCTACATATCAAACGCACTGTGGAGTGGTGAAAACAACCAGATAACGTGTTTCTCGCATTAAATAGCTCGAATAGAGCGATCTCGATGATTCTGCATACTTCTGACAGAAGACTCACCTAGATTATCGCAGAAAATGCATATCTCAGCTGGAAACCCCGCGAAAACCAAGATTTCGCCCGTTCTGCATATCAGACGCACTGTGGAGTGGTGAAAACACCAGAAAACGTGTTTCTCGCATCAAATAGCTCGAAAAGAGCGATATCGATGATTCTGCATCCTTCGGACAGAAGTCTCACCAATATTATCGCAGAAAATGCATATCTCAGCTTGAAACCTCACGAAAATCAAGATATCGCCGGTTCTGTATATCAAACGAACTGTGGAGTGGTGAAAACAACCAGATAACGTGTTTCTCACATTAAATAGCTCGAATAGAGCGATCTCGATGATTCTGCATACTACTAACAGAAGACTCACAAAGATTATCGCAGAAAATGCATATCTCAGCTGGAAACCCCGCGAAAACCAAGTTATTGCCGGTTCTGCATATCAAACGCACTGTGGAATGTTGAAAACACCAGAAAACTTGTTTGTTCGCATTAAATAGTTCGAAACGAGCGATCTAGATGATTCTGCATACTTCTGACTGAAGTCTCACCAAGATTATCGCAGAAAATGCATATCTCAGCTGGAAACCCCGCGAAAACCAAGATATCGCCGGTTCTGCTTATCAAACGCACTGTGGAGTGGTGAAAACACCAGAAAACGTGTTTCTCGCATTAAATATCTCGAAAAGAGCGATCTCGATGATTCTGCACACTTCTGACAGAAGGCGCACCAAGATTAACGCAGAAAATGCACACCTCAGGATGAAAACCGACGAAAACCAAGATTTCGCCATTTCTGCATATAAAACGCTCTGTGGAGTGATCAAAACACCAGATAACGTGTTTCTCGCATTAAATAGCTCGAAAAGAGCGATATCGATGATTCTGCATACTTCGGACAGAAGACTCACCAAGATTATCGCAGAAAATGCATATCTCAGCTGGAAACCCCGCGAAAACCAAGATATCGCCGGTTCTGCTTATCAGACGCACTGTGGAGTGGTGAAAACACCAGAAAACGTGTTTCTCGCATTTACTAGCTCGAAAAGAGCGTTCTCGATGATTCTCCATACTTCTCATAGATGAAACACCAAGATTATCGCAGAAAATGCATACTTCAGCTGGAAACCCCGCGAAAACCAAGATATCGTCCGTTCTGCATATCAGACGCACTGTGGAGTGGTGAAAACACCAGAAAACGTGTTTCTCGCATTAAATATCTCGAAAACAGCGATATCGATGATTCTGCATACTTCGGACAGAAATCTCACCATTATTATCGCAGAAGATGCATACCTCAGGATGAAAACCGACGAAAACCAAGATGTCGCCGGTTCTGCATATCAAACGCACTGTGGAGTGGTGAAAACAACCAGATAACGTGTTTCTCGCATTAAATAGCACGAAACGAGCGATCTAGATGATTCTGCATACTTCTGACAGAAGACTCACCAAGATCACCGCACAAAATGCATATCTCAGCTAGAAACCCCACGAAAACCAAGATATCGACGGTTCTGCATATCAGACGCACTGTGGAGTGGTGAAAACACCAGAAAACGTGTTACTCGCATTAACAAGCTCGAAAAGAGCGTTCTGGATGATTATGCATACTTCTCGTAGATGAAACAGAAAGATTATCGCAGAAAATGCATATTTCAGCTGGAAACCCCACGAAAACCAAGTGATCGGCGGCTCTACATATCAAGCGCACTGTGGAATGTTGAAAACACCAGAAAACTTGTTTTTTCGCATTAAATAGCTCGAAAAGAGCGATCTAGATGATTCTGCATACTTCTGTCTGAAGTCTCACCAATATTATCGCAGAAAATGCATATCTGAGCTTGAAAACCCACGAAAACCAGGATATCGTCGGTTCTGCACATCATACGCACTGTGGAGTGGTGAAAACAACCAGATAACGTGTTTCTGGCATTAAATAGCTCGAAACGAGCGATCTGGATGATTCTGCATACTTCTGATTGAAGTCTCACCAATATTATCTCAGAAAATGCATATCTCAGCTGGAAACACCACGAAAATGAAGATATCGCCGGTTCTGCATATCAAACGCACTGTGGAGTGGTGAAAACAACCAGATAACGTGTTTCTCGCATTAGATAGCTCGAAAAGTGGAATCTCGATGATTCTGCATACTTCTGACAGAAGTCTCACCAAGATTATCGCAGAAAATGCATACCTCAGCTGGAAACACCACGAAAACAAAGATGTCGCCGGTTCTGCATATCAAACGCACTGTGGGGTGGTGAAAACACCAGAAAACGTGTTTCTCGCATTAAGTAGCTCGAAAAGAGCGATCTAGATGATTCTGCATACTTCTGTCTGAAGTCTCACCAATATTATCGCAGAAAATGCATATCTGAGCTTGAAAACCCACGAAAACCAGGATATCGTCGGTTCTGCACATCATACGCACTGTGGAGTGGTGAAAACAACCAGATAACGTGTTTCTGGCATTAAATAGCTCGAAACGAGCGATCTGGATGATTCTGCATACTTCTGATTGAAGTCTCACCAATATTATCTCAGAAAATGCATATCTCAGCTGGAAACACCACGAAAATGAAGATATCGCCGGTTCTGCATATCAAACGCACTGTGGAGTGGTGAAAACAACCAGATAACGTGTTTCTCGCATTAGATAGCTCGAAAAGTGGAATCTCGATGATTCTGCATACTTCTGACAGAAGTCTCACCAAGATTATCGCAGAAAATGCATACCTCAGCTGGAAACACCACGAAAACAAAGATGTCGCCGGTTCTGCATATCAAACGCACTGTGGGGTGGTGAAAACACCAGAAAACGTGTTTCTCGCATTAAGTAGCTCGAAAAGAGCGATCTAGATGATTCTGCATACTTCTGACAGAAGACTCACAAATATTATCGCAGAAAATGCATATCTCAGCTAGAAACCTCACGAAAATCATGATGTCGCCGGTTCTGCATATCAAACGCACTGTGGAGTGGTGAGAACAACCAGATAACGTGTTTCTCGCATAAAATAGCTCGAAAAGTGCGATCTCGATGATTCTGCATACTTCGGACAGAAGTCTCACCAAGATTATCGCAGAAAATGCATATCTCAGCTTGAAACCCCACGAAAACCAAGATATCTCCAGTTCTGCATATCCAACGAACTGTGGTGTGGTGAAAACCCCAGAAAACGTGTTTCTCGCATTAAATAGCTCGAAAAGAGCGCTCTCGATGTTTCTGCATACTTCGGACAGAAGTCTCACCAAGATTACCGCACAAAATGCATATCTCAGCTAGAAACCTCACGAAAATCAAGATGTCGCCCGTTCTGCATATCAAACGCACTGTGGAGTGGTGAAAACAACCAGATATCGTGTTTCTCGCATTAAATAGCTCGAAAAGAGCGATCCCGATGATTCTGCATACTTCTGACAGAAGTCTCACCAAGATTATCGTAGAAAATGCATATCTCAGCTTGATACCCTACGATAGCCGAGATGTCGCCGGTTCTGCATATCAAACGCACTGTGGAGTGGTGAAAACGCCAGATAACGTGTTTCTCGCATTAACTAGCTCGAAAAGAGCGATCTCGAAGATTCTGCATACTTCTGACAGAAGACTCACCAAGATAATCGCTGAAAATGCATATCTCAGCTTGAACCCCGACGAAATCCAAGATGTCGCAGGTTCTGCATATCAAACGCACTGTGGAGTGGTGAAAACACCAGTTAACGTGTTTCTCGCATTAAATAGCTCGACAAGAGGGATCTCGATGATTCTGCATACCTCTGACAGAAGACTCATCAAGATTATCGCACAAAATGCATATCTCAGCTAGAAACCTAATGAAAATCAAGATGTCGCCCGTTCTGCATATCAAACGCACTGTGGAGTGGTGAAAACAACCAGATATCGTGTTTCTCGCATTAAATAGCTCGAAAAGAGCGATCCCGATGATTCTGCATACTTCTGACAGAAGTCTCACCAAGATTATCGTAGAAAATGCATATCTCAGCTTGATACCCTACGATAGCCAAGATGTCGCCGGTTCTGCATATCAAACGCACTGTGGAGTGGTGAAAACGCCAGATAACGTGTTTCTCGCATTAACTAGCTCGAAAAGAGCGATCTCGAAGATTCTGCATACTTCTGACAGAAGACTCACCAAGATAATCGCTGAAAATGCATATCTCAGCTTGAACCCCGACGAAATCCAAGATGTCGCAGGTTCTGCATATCAAACGCACTGTGGTGTGGTGAAAACACCAGTTAACGTGTTTCTCGCATTAAATAGCTCGAAAAGAGGGATCTCGATGATTCTGCATACCTCTGACAGAAGACTCACCAAGATTATCGCAGAAAATGCATATCTCAGGTTGAACCCCGACGAAATCCAAGATGTCGCCGGTTCTGCATATCAAACGCACTGCGGAGTGGTGAAAACACCAGATAACGTTTTTCTCGCATTAAGTAGCTCGAAAAGAGCGATCCCGATGATTCTGCATACTTCTGACAGAAGTCTCACCAACATTATCGTAGAAAATGCATATCTCAGCTGGATACACCTCGAAAATCAAGATATCGTCGGTTCTGCACATCATACGCACTGTGGAGTGGTGAAAACAACCAGATAACGTGTTTCTCGCATTAAATAGCTCGAAACGAGCGGTCTAGATGATTCTGCATACTTCTGATTGAAGTCTCACCAATATTATCGCAGAAAATGCATATCTCAGCTGGAAACACCGCGAAAATGAAGATATCGCCGGTTCTGCATATCAAACGCACTGTGGAGTGGTGAAAACAACCAGATAACGTGTTTCTCGCATTAGATAGCTCGAAAAAAGGGATCTCGATGATTCTGCATACTTCTGACAGAAGACTCACCAAGATTATCGCAGAAAATGCATATCTCAGCTGGAAACACCACGAAAATCAAGATATCGCCGGTTCTGCATATCAAACGCACTGTGGAATGCTGAAAACACCACAAAACTTGTTTTTTCGCATTAAATTGCGCGAAAAGAGCGATCTAGATGATTCTGCATACTTCTGACTGAAGTCTCACCATGATTATCGCAGAAAATGCATATCTCAGCTTGAAACCTCACGAAAATCAAGATGTCGCCGGTTCTGCATATCAAACGCACTGTGGAGTGGTGAAAACAACCAGATAACGTGTTTCTCGCATTAAATAGCTCGAAAAGAGCGATCTAGATGATTCTGCATACTTCTGGCAGAAGACTCACCTAGATTATCGCAGAAAATGCATATCTCAGCTGGAAACTACACGAAAATCAAGATATCGCCGGTTCTGCATATCAAACGCACTGTGGAGTGGTCAAAACAACCAGATAACGTGTTTCTCGCATTAGATAGCTCAAAAAAAGGGATCTCGATGATTCTGCATACTTCTGACAGAAGACTCACCAAGATTATCGCAGAAAATGCATATCTCAGCTGGAAACTACACGAAAACCAAGTTATCGGCGGCTCTACATATCAAACGCACTGTGGAGTGGTCAAAACACCAGAAAACTTGTTTTTTCGCATCAAATAGCTCCAAACGAGCGTTCTAGATGATTCTGCATACTTCTGACTGAAGTCTCACAAATATTATCGCAGAGAATCCATATCTCAGCTAGAAACATCACGACAATCAAGATGTCGCCGATTCTGCATATCAAACGAACTGTGGAGTGATGAAAACACCAGATAACGTGTTTCTCGCATTAAATAGCTCGAAACGAGCGATCTAGATGATTCTGCATACTTCTGACTGAAGTCTCACCAAGATTATCGCAGAAAATGCATATTTCAGCTGGAAACCCCACGAAAACCAAGTTATCGGCGGCTCTACATATCAAACGCACTGTGGAGTGGTCAAAACACCAGAAAAATTGTTTTTTCGCATTAAATAGCTCGAAACGAGCGATCTAGGTGATTCTGCATACTTCTCATAGATGAAACACCAAGATTATCGCAGAAAATGCATATTTCAGCTGCAAACCCCACGAAAACCAAGTTATCGGCGGCTCTACATATCAAACGCGCTGTGGAGTGGTCAAAACACCAGATAACGTGTATCTCGCATTAAATAGCTCGAAACGAGCGATCTAGATGATTCTGCATACTTCTGACTGAAGTCTCACCAAGATTATCGCAGAAAATACATATTTCCGCTGGAAACCCCACGAAAACCATGTTATCGGCGGCTCTACATATCAAACGCACTGTGGAGTGGTCAAAACACCAGAAAACTTGTTTTTTCGCATCAAATAGCTCCAAACGAGCGTTCTAGATGATTCTGCATACTTCTGACTGAAGTCTCACCAATATTATCGCAGAGAATCCATATCTCAGCTAGAAACATCACGACAATCAAGATGTCGCCGATTCTGCATATCAAACGAACTGTGGAGTGATGAAAACACCAGATAACGTGTTTCTCGCATTAAATAGCTCGAAACGAGCGATCTAGATGATTCTGCATACTTCTGACTGAAGTCTCACCAAGATTATCGCAGAAAATGCATATTTCAGCTGGAAACCCCACGAAAACCAAGTTATCGGCGGCTCTACATATCAAACGCACTGTGGAGTGGTCAAAACACCAGAAAAATTGTTTTTTCGCATTAAATAGCTCGAAACGAGCGATCTAGGTGATTCTGCATACTTCTCATAGATGAAACACCAAGATTATCGCAGAAAATGCATATTTCAGCTGGAAACCCCACGAAAACCAAGTTATCGGCGGCTCTACATATCAAACGCACTGTGGAGTGGTCAAAACACCAGATAACGTGTATCTCGTATTAAATAGCTCGAAACGAGCGATCTAGATGATTCTGCATACTTCTGACTGAAGTCTCACCAAGATTATCGCAGAAAATACATATTTCCGCTGGAAACCCCACGAAAACCATGTTATCGGCGGCTCTACATATCAAACGCACTGTGGAGTGGTCAAAACACCAGAAAACTTGTTTTTTCGCATCAAATAGTTCGAAACGAGCGATCTAGATGATTCTGCATACTTCTGACTGAAGTCTCACCAAGATTATCGCAGAAAATGCATATCTCAGCTGGAAACCCCGCGAAAACCAAGATATCGCCGGTTCTGCTTATCAAACGCACTGTGGAGTGGTGAAAACACCAGAAAACGTGTTTCTCGCATTAAATATCTCGAAAAGAGCGATCTCGATGATTCTGCACACTTCTGACAGAAGGCGCACCAAGATTAACGCAGAGAATGCACACCTCAGGATGAAAACCGACGAAAACCAAGATTTCGCCATTTCTGCATATAAAACGCTCTGTGGAGTGGTCAAAACACCAGATAACGTGTTTCTCGCATTAAATAGCTCGAAAAGAGCGATATCGATGATTCTGCATACTTCGGACAGAAGACTCACCAAGATTATCGCAGAAAATGCATATCTCAGCTGGAAACCCCGCGAAAACCAAGATATCGCCGGTTCTGCTTATCAGACGCACTGTGGAGTGGTGAAAACACCAGAAAACGTGTTTCTCGCATTTACTAGCTCGAAAAGAGCGTTCTCGATGATTCTCCATACTTCTCATAGATGAAACACCAAGATTATCGCAGAAAATGCATACTTCAGCTGGAAACCCCGCGAAAACCAAGATATCGTCCGTTCTGCATATCAGACGCACTGTGGAGTGGTGAAAACACCAGAAAACCTGTTTCTCGCATTAAATAGCTCCAAACGAGCGATATCGATGATTCTGCATACTTCTGACAGAAGACTCACCGAGATTATCGCAGAAAATGCATATTTCAGCTGGAAACCCCACGAAAACCAAGTTATCGGCGGCTCTACATATCAAAAGCACTGATCAGTGGTGAAAACAACCAGATAACGTGTTTCTCGCATTAAATAGCTCGAAACGAGCGATCTAGATGATTCTGCATACTTCTGATTGAAGTCTCACCAATATTATCGCAGAAAATGCATATCTCAGCTTGAAACCCGACGAAAACCAAGATGTCGCCGGTTCTGCATATCAAACGCACTGTGGAGTGGTCAAAACACCAGAAAAATTGTTTTTTCGCATTAAATAGCTCCAAACGAGCGATATCGATGATTCTGCATACTTCTGACAGAAGACTCACCGAGATTATCGCAGAAAATGCATATTTCAGCTGGAAACCCCACGAAAACCAAGTTATCGGCGGCTCTACATATCAAAAGCACTGATCAGTGGTGAAAACAACCAGATAACGTGTTTCTCGCATTAAATAGCTCGAAACGAGCGATCTAGATGATTCTGCATACTTCTGATTGAAGTCTCACCAATATTATCGCAGAAAATGCATATCTCAGCTTGAAACCCGACGAAAACCAAGATGTCGCCGGTTCTGCATATCAAACGCAGTGTGGGGTGGTGAAAACACCAGAAAACGTGTTTCTCGCATTAAATAGCTCCAAACGAGCGATATCGATGATTCTGCATACTTCTGACTAAAGCCTCACCGAGATTATCGCAGAAAATGCATATTTCAGCTGGAAACCCCACGAAAACCAAGTTATCGGCGGCTCTACATATCAAAAGCACTGATCAGTGGTGAAAACAACCAGATAACGTGTTTCTCGCATTAAATAGCTCGAAACGAGCGATCTAGATGATTCTGCATACTTCTGATTGAAGTCTCACCAATATTATCGCAGAAAATGCATATCTCAGCTTGAAACCCGACGAAAACCAAGATGTCGCCGGTTCTGCATATCAAACGCAGTGTGGGGTGGTGAAAACACCAGAAAACGTGTTTCTCGCATTAAATAGCTCCAAACGAGCGATATCGATGATTCTGCATACTTCTGACTAAAGCCTCACGAAGATTATCGCAGAAAAAGCATATCTCAGCTGCAATCACCACGAAAATCAAGATATCGCCTGTTCTGCATATCAGACGCACTGTGGAGTGGTGAAAACACCAGAAAACGTGTTTCTCGCAATAACTAGCTCGAAAAGAGCGTTCTCGATGATTCTGCATACTTCTGACTGAAGACTCACAAAGATTATCGCAGAAAATGCATATCTCAGCTGGAGACCCCACGATAACCAAGATATCGCCGGTTCTGCATATCAGACGCACCGTGGGGTGGGGTTTCCAGCTGAGATATGCATTTTCTGCGATAATCTTGGTGAGTCTTCTGTCAGAAGTATGCAGAATCATCGAGATCGCTCGTTTCGAGCTATTTAATGCGAAAAAACAAGTTTTCTTGTGTTTTGACCACTCCACAGTGCGTTTGATATGTAGAGCCGCCGATAACTTGCTTTTCGTGGGGTTTCCAGCTGAAATATGCATTTTCTGCGATAATCTTTGTGTTTAATCTATGAGAAGTATGCAGAATCATCCAGAACGCTCTTTTCGAGCTAGTTAATGCGAGCAACACGTCTTCTGGTGTTTTCACCACTCCACGGTGCGTCTGATTTGCAGAACCGGCGATATCTTGGTTTTCTTGGGGTTTCCAGCTGAGATATGCATTTTCTGCGATAATCTTGGTGAGTCTTCTGTAAGAAGTATGCAGAATCATCTAGATTGCTCTTTCCGAGCTATTTAATGCGAGAAACACGTTTTCTGGTGTTTTCACCACCCCACAGTGCGTTTCATATGCAGAACCGGCGACATCTTGGTTTTCGTCTGGTTTCAAGCTGAGATATGCAATTTCTGCGATAATATTGGTGAGACTTCAATCAGAAGTATGCAGAATCATCTAGATCGCTCTTTTCGAGCTATTTAATGCGAGAAACACGTTGTCTGGTGTTTTGACCACTCCACAGTGCGTTTGATATGTAGAGCCGCCGATAACTTGGTTTTCGTGGGGTTTCCAGCTGAAATATGCATTTTCTGCGATAATCTTTGTGTTTCATCTACGAGAAGTATGCAGAAACATCCAGAACGCTCTTTTCGAGCTATTTAATGCGAGAAACATGTTATCTGGTGTTTGGACCACTCCACAGTGCGTTTGATATGCAGAAATGGCGAGATCTTGGTTTTCGTCGGTTTTCATCCTGAGGTATGCATTTTCTGCGATTATCTTGGTGCGACATCTGTCAGAAGTATGCAGAATCATCGAGATCGCACTTTTCGAGCTATTTAATGCGAGAAACACGTTTTCTGGTGTTTTCACCACCCCACAGTGCGTTTGATATGCAGAACCGGCGACATCTTGGTTTTCGACTGGTTTCAAGCTGAGATATGCATTTTCTGCGATAATCTAGGTGAGTCTTCTGCCAGAAGTATGCAGAATTATCTAGACCTCTCTTTTCGAGCTATTTAATGCGAGAAACACGTTTTCTGGTTGTTTTCTCCACTCCACAGTGCGTTTGATATGCAGAACCGGCGACATCTTGATTTTCGCGAGGTTTCAAGCTGAGATATGCTTTTTCTGCGATAATATTGCTGAGACTTCAGAAAGAAGTATGCGGAATCATCTAGATCGCTCGTTTCGAGCTATTTAATGCGAAAAAACAAGTTTTCTTGTGTTTTCAACATTCGACAGTGCGTTTGATATGCAGAACCGGCGATATCTTGATTTTCGTGTTGTTTCCAGCTGAGATATGCATTTTCTACGATAATCTAGGACAGAATCTGTCAGAGGTATGCAGAATCTACCAGAACGCTCTTTTCGAGCTACTTAATGCGAGAAACACGTTATCTGGTTGGTTTCACCACTCCACAGTGCGTTTGATATGCAGAACCGGCGACATCTTGATTTTCGTGAGGTTTCAAGCTGAGATATGCATTTTCTCCGATAATATTTGTGAGACTTCAGTCAGAAGTATGCAGAATCATCGAGATCCCTCTTTTCGAGCTATTTAATGCGAGAAACACGTTATCTGGTGTTTTCACCACACCACAGCGAGTTTGATATGCAGAACAGGCGACAGCTTGAATTTCGTTGTGTTTCCAGGTGAGATATGCATTTTCTGCGATAAGCTTGGTGAGTCTTCTGTCAGAAGTATGCAGATTCATCTAGACCTCTCTGTTCGAGCTATTTAATGCGAGAAACACGTATTCTGGTTGTTTTCTCCACTCCACAGTGCGTTTGATATGCAGAACCGGCGACATCTTGATTTTCGTGAGGTTTCAAGCGGAGATATGCATTTTCTGCGATAATATTGGTGAGACTTCAGAAAGAAGTATGCGGAATCATCTAGATCGCTCGTTTCGAGCTATTTAATGCGAAAAAACAAGTTTTCTTGTGTTTTCAACATTCGACAGTGCGTTTGATATGCAGAACCGGCGATATCTTGATTTTCGTGGTGTTTCCAGCTGAGATATGCATTTTCTACGATAATCTAGGTCAGAATCTGTCAGAAGTATGCAGAATCTTCGAGAACGCTCTTTTCGAGCTATTTAATGCGAGAAACACGTTATCTGGTTGTTTTCACCACTCCACAGTGCGTTTGATATGCAGAACAGGCGACATCTTGGATTTCGTTGTTTCTCCAGCTGAGATATGCATTTTCTGCGATAAGTTTGGTGAGTCTTCTGTCAGAAGTATGCAGAATCTTCGAGAACGCTCTTTTCGAGCTATTTAATGCGAGAAACACGTTATCTGGTGTTTTCACCGCTCCACAGTGCGTTTGCCATGCAGAACCGAAGATATCTTGGATTCGGTCGGGTTTCAAGCTGAGATATGCATTTTCTACGATAATCTTGGTGAGACCTCTGTCAGAAGTGTGCAGAATCTACGAGAACGCTCTTTTCGAGCTACTTAATGCGAGAAACACGTTTTCTGGTGTTTTCACCACTCCACAGTACGTTTGATGTGCAGCACCGGAGATAACTTGGTTTTCGTGAGATTTCAAGCTGAGTTATGCATTTTCTGCGATAATCTTGGTGAGACTTCTGTCAGAAGTGCGCAGAATCATCTAGATCGCTCGTTTCGAGCTACTTAATGCGAGAAACACGTTATCTGATGTTTTCACCACTCTACAGTGCGTTTGATATGCAGAACCGGCGATATCTTGATTTTCATGATGTTTCCAGCTGAGATATGAATTGTCTGCGATAATCATGGTGAGCCTTCTGTCAGAAGTATGCAGAATCATCTAGATCGCTCTTTTTGAGCTATTTAATGCGAGCAACACGTTATCCGGTGTTTTCACCACTCCACAGTGCGTTTGATATGCAGAACCGCCAACATCTTGGTTTTCGTGGGGTTTCAAGCTCAGATATGCAATTTCTGCGATAATCTTGGTGAGACTACTGTCAGAAGTATGCAGAATCTTCGAGATCGCTCTTTTCGAGCTATTTAATGCGAGACAAACGTTATCTGGTGTTTTCACCACTCCGCAGTGCGTTTGATATGCAGAACCGGCGACCTCTTGGATTTCGTCGGGGTTCAAGCTGAGATATGCATTTTCTACGATAATCTTGGTGAGACTTCTGTCAGATGTATGCAGAATCATCGGGATCGCTATTTTCGAGCTATTTAATGCGAGAAACACGTTATCTGGTGTTTTCACCACTCCGCAGTGCGTTTGATATGCAGAACCGGCGACCTCTTGGATTTCGTCGGGGTTCAAGTTGAGATATGTATTTTCTACAATAATCTTGGTGAGACTTCTGTCAGATGTATGCAGAATCATCGGGATCGCTTTTTTCGAGCTATTTAATGCGAGAAACACGTTATCTGGTGTTTTCACCACTCCAAAGTGCGTATGATATGCAGAACCGACGATATCTTGGTTTTCGTGGGGTTTCAAGCTCAGATATGCAATTTCTGCGATAATCTTGGTGAGACTACTGTCAGAAGTATGCAGAATCTTCGAGATCGCTCTTTTCGAGCTATTTAATGCGAGCAACTCGTTATCCGGTGTTTTCACCACTCCACAGTGCGTTTGATATGCAGAACCGGCGACCTCTTGGATTTCGTCGGGGTTCAAGCTGAGATATGCATTTTCTACGATAATCTTGGTGAGACTTCTGTCAGAAGTATGCAGAACCATCGGGGTCGCTCTTTTCGAGCTATTTAATGCGAGAAACACGTTATGCGGTGTTGTCACCACTCCACAGTGCGTTTGATATGCAGAACGTGCGACATCTTGATTGTCGTGAGGTTTCAAGCTGAGATATGCATTTTCTGCGATAATCTTGGTGAGTCTTCTGTCAGAAATATGCAGAATCTTCGAGATCGCTCTTTTCGAGCTAGTTAATGCGAGAAACACGTTATCTGGTGTTTTCACCACTCCACAGTGCGTTTGATATGCAGACCCGGCGACATCTTGGCTTTCGCCGGGTATCAAGCTGAGAAATGCATTTTCTACGATAATCTTGGTGAGACTTCTGCCAGAAGTATGCAGAATCATCGGGATCGCTCTTTTCGAGCTATTTAATGCGAGAAACACGTTCTGTGGTTGTTTTCACCACTCCACAGTGCGTTTGATATGCAGAACCGGCGACATCTTGATTTTCGTGAGGTTTCAAGCTGAGATATGCATTTTCTGCGATAATATTGGTGAGACTACAGTCAGAAGTATGCAGAATCATCTAGATCGCTCTTTTCGAGATATTTAATGCGAAAAAACAAGTTTTCTGGTGTTTTCAACATTCCACAGTGCGTTTGATATGCAGAACCGGCGACATCTTGGCTGTCGTAGGGTATCAAGCTGAGATATGCATTTTCTACGATAATCTTGGTGAGACTTCTGCCAGAAGTATGCAGAATCATCGGGATCGCTCTATTCGAGCTATTTATTGCGAGAAACGAGTTATCCGGTGTTTTCACCACTCCACAGTGCGTTTGATATGCAGACCCGGCGACATCTTGGATTTCGTCGGGTTTCAATCTGAGATATGCATTTTCTACGATAATCTTGGTGAGACTTCTGTCAGAAGTATGCAGAATCTTCGAGATCGCTTTTTTCAAGCAACTTAATACCAGAAACACATTATCTGGTGTTTTCACCACTCCACAGTGTGTTTGACATGCAGAACCGGAAATATCTTGGTTTCGGTCGGGTTTCAAGCTGAGAAATGCATTTTCTACGATAATCTTGGTGAGACTTCTGTCAGAAGTATGCAGAATCATCGGGATCGCTCTTTTCGAGCTATTTATTGCGAGAAAAATGTTATCTGGTGTTTTTACCACTCCGCAGTGCGTTTGATATGCAGAACTGGCGACATCTTGGATTTCGTCGGGGTTCAAGCTGAGATATGCATTTTCTGCGATAATATTGGTGAGACTTCAGTCAGAAGTATGCAGAATCATCTAGATCGCTCTTTTCGAGATATTTAATGCGAAAAAACAAGTTTTCTGGTGTTTTCAACATTCCACAGTGCGTTTGATATGCAGAACCGGCGACATCTTGGATTTCGTCGGGGTTCAAGCTGAGATATGCATTTTCTACCATAATCTTGGTGAGACTTCTGCCAGAAGTATGCAGAATCATCGGGATCGCTCTTTTCGAGCTATTTATTGCGAGAAAAACGTTATCTGGTGTTTTTACCACTCCGCAGTGCGTTTGATATGCAGAACCGGCGACATCTTGGATTTCGTCGGGGTTCAAGCTGAGATATGCATTTTCTGCGATAATATTGGTGAGACTTCAGTCAGAAGTTTGCAGAATCATCTAGATCGCTCTTTTCGAGATATTTAATGCGAAAAAACAAGTTTTCTGGTGTTTTCAACATTCCACAGTGCGTTTGATATGCAGAACCGGCGACATCTTGGCTTTCGTCGGGTATCAAGCTGAGATATGCATTTTCTACCATAATCTTGGTGAGACTTCTGCCAGAAGTATGCAGAATCATCGGGATCGCTCTTTTCGAGCTATTTAATGCGAGAAACACGTTCTGTGGTTGTCTTCACCACTCCACAGTGCGTTTGATATGCAGAACCGACGACATCTTGATTTTCGTGAGGTTTCAAGCTGAGATATGCATTTTCTGCGATAATATTAGTGAGACTTCAGTCAGAAGTATGCAGAATCATCGGGATCGCTCTGTTCGAGTTACTTGATGCGAGAAACACGGTATCTGGTGTTTTCACCACTCCACAGTGCGTTTGATATGCAGACACGGCGACATCTTGGCTGTCGTAGGGTATCAAGCTGAGATATGCATTTTCTACGATAATCTTGGTGAGACTTCTGTGAGAAGTATGCAGAATCATCGGGATCGCTCTATTCGAGCTATTTATTGCGAGAAACACGTTATCCGGTGTTTTCACCACTCCACAGTGTATTTGATACGCAGAACCGGCGACATCTTGGATTTCGTCGGGTTTCAAGCTGAGATATGCATTTTCAACGATAATCTTGGTGAGACTTCTGTCAGAAGTATGCAGAATCTTCGAGATCGCTCTTTTCGAGAAGCTTAATACGAGAAACACGTTATCTGGTGTTTTCACCACTCCGCAGTGCGTTTGATATGCAGAACCGGCGAAATCTTGGATTTCGTCGGGGTTCAAGCTGAGATATGCATTTTCTACGATAATCTTGGTGAGACTTCTGTCAGAAGTATGCAGAATCATCGGGATCGCTCTTTTCGAGCTATTTAATGCGAGAAACACGTTATCTGGCGTTTTCACCACTCCACAGTGCGTTTGATATGCAGAACCGGCGACATCTTGGCTGTCGCTGGGTATCAAGCTGAGATATGCATTTTCTACGATAATCTTGGTGAGACTTCTGTCAGAAGTATGCAGAATCATCGGGATCGCTCTATTCGAGCTGTTTATTGCGAGAAACACGTTATCCGGTGTTTTCACCACACCACAGTGCGTATGATGTGCAGAACCGGCGACATCTTGGATTTCGTCGGGTTTCAAGCTGAGATATGCATTTTCTACGATAATCTTGGTGAGACTTCTGTCAGAAGTATGCACAATCATCGGGATCGCTCTTTTCGAGCTATT
Organism: Anthophora plumipes; assembly: GCA_951804975.1. Classification (NCBI taxonomy): domain Eukaryota; kingdom Metazoa; phylum Arthropoda; class Insecta; order Hymenoptera; family Apidae; genus Anthophora; species Anthophora plumipes. The sequence continues at coordinate 1,819,277 of CATORF010001004.1, forward strand.
TAATGCGAGAAACACGTTATCTGGCGTTTTCACCACTCCACAGTGCGTTTGATATGCAGAACCGGCAACATCTTGGCTGTCGTTGGGTATCAAGCTGAGATATGCATTTTCTACGATAATCTTGGTGAGACTTCTGTCAGAAGTATGCAGAATCATCGGGATCGCTCTTTTCGAGCTATTTATTGCGAGAAACACGTTATCCGGTGTTTTCACCACACCACAGTGCGAATGATATGCAGAACCGGCGACATCTTGGATTTCGTCGGGTTTCAAGCTGAGATATGCATTTTCTACGATAATCTTAGTGAGACTTCTGTCAGAAGTATGCAGAATCATGGGGATCGCTCTTTTCGAGCTATTTAATGCGAGAAACACGTTATCTGGCGTTTTCACCACTCCACAGTGCGTTTGATATGCAGAACCGGAGACATCATGGCTGTCGTAGGGTATCAAGCTGAGTTATGCATTTTCTACGATAATCTTGGTGAGACTAATGTCAGAAGTATGCAGAATCATCGGGATCGCTCTTTTCGAGCTATTTAATGCGAGAAACACGTTATCTGGCGTTTTCACCACTCCACAGTGCGTTTGATATGCAGAACCGTCGACATCATGGCTGTCGTAGGGTATCAAGCTGAGATATGCATTTTCTACGATAATCTTGGTGAGACTTCTGTCAGAAGTATGCAGAATCATCGGGATCGCTCTTTTCGAGCTATTTATTGCGAGAAAAACGTTATCTGGTGTTTTCACCACTCGACAGTGCGTTTGATATGCAGAACCGGCGACATCTTGGATTTCGTCGGGATTCAAGCTGAGATATGCATTTTCTACGATAATCTTGGTGAGACTTCTGTCAGAAGTATGCAGAATCATCGGGATCGCTCTTGCCGAGCTATTTATTGCGAGAATAACGTTATCTGGTGTTTTCACCACTCCACAGTGCGTTTGATATGCAGAACCGGCGACATCTTGGATTTCCTCGGGGTTTAAGCTGAGATATGTATTTTCTACGATAATCTTGGTGAGACTTCTGTCAGAAGTATGCAGAATCATCGGGATCTTTCTTTTCGAGCTATTTAATGCGAGAAACACGTTATCTGGTGTTTTCACCACTCCAAAGTGCGTATGATATGCAGAACCGACGATATCTTGGTTTTCGTGGGGTTTCAAGCTGAGATATGCATTTTCAACGATAATCTTGGTGAGACTTCTGTCAGAAGTATGCAGAATCATCGGGATCGCTCTTTTCGAGCTATTTAATGCGCGAAAAACGTTATCTGGTTGTTTTCACCACTCCACAGTGCGTTTGATATGCAGAACCGGCGACATCTTGATTTTCGTGAGGTTTCAAGCTGAGACATGCATTTTCTGCGATAATCTTGGTGAGACTTCAGTCAGAAGTATGCGGAATCATCTATATCGCTCTTTTCGAGCTATTTAATGCGAAAAAACAAGTTTTCTGGTGTTTTCAACATTCCACAGAGCGTTTGATATGCCGAAGCGGCGATATCTTGATCTTCGTGGTGTTTCCAGCTGAGATATACATTTTCAGCGATAATCTTGGTGAGTCTTCTGTCAGAAGTATGCAGAATCATCGGGATCGCTCTTTTCGAGATATTTAATGCGAGAAACACGTTATGCGGTGTTTTCACCACTCCACAGTGCGTATGATATGCAGAACCGACGATATCTTGGTTTTCGTGGGGTTTCAAGCTGAGACATGCATTTTCTGCGATAATCTTGGTGAGACTTCAGTCAGAAGTATGCAGAATCATCTATATCGCTCTTTTCGAGCTACTTAATGCGAAAAAACAAGTTTTCTGGTGTTTTCAACATTCCACAGTGCGTTTGATATGCCGAACCGGCGACATCTTGGCTGTCGTTGGGTATCAAGCTGAGATATGCATTTTCTACGATAATCTTGGTGAGACTTCTGTCAGAAGTATGCAGAATCATCGGGATCGCTCTATTCGAGCTATTTATTGCGAGAAACACGTTATCCGGTGTTTTCACCACTCCACAGTGCGTTTGATATGCAGAACCGGCGAAATCTTGGCTGTCGTAGGGTATCAAGCTGAGATATGCATTTTCTACGATAATCTTGGTGAGACCTCTGTCAGAGGTATACAGAATCTTCGAAATCGCTCTTTTCGAGCTATTTAATGCGAAAAAACAAGTTTTCTGGTGTTTTCAACATTCCACAGTGCGTGTGATATGCCGAAGCGGCGATATCTTGATCTTCGTGGTGTTTCCAGCTGAGATATGCATTTTCAGCGATAATCTTGGTGAGTCTTCTGTCAGAAGTATGCAGAATCATCGGGATCGCTCTTTTCGAGCTATTTAATGCGAGAAACATGTTATCCGGTGTTTTCACCATTCCACAGTGCGTTTGATATGCAGAACGGGCGACATCTTGATTTTCGTGAGGTTTCAAGCTGAGACATGCATTTTCTGCGATAATCTTGGTGAGACTTCTGTCAGAAGTATGCAGAATCATCGGGATCGCTCTATTCGAGCTATTTATTGCGAGAAACACGTTATCCGGTGTTTTCACCACTCCACAGTGCGTTTGATATGCAGAACCGGCGAAATCTTGGCTGTCGTAGGGTATCAAGCTGAGATATGCATTCTCTACGATAATCTTGGTGAGACCTCTGTCAGAGGTATACAGAATCTTCGAAATCGCTCTTTTCGAGCTACTTAATGCGAAAAAATAAGTTTTCTGGTGTTTTCAACATTCCACAGTGCGTTTTATATGCAGAAACGGCGATATCTTGATTTTCGTGGTGTTTCCAGCTGAGATATGCATTTTCTGCGATAATCCAGGTGAGACTTCAGTCAGAAGTATGCAGAATCTTCTAGATCGCTCTTTTCGAGCTATTTAATGCGAAAAAACAAGTTTTCTGTTGATTTCAACATCCCACAAGGCGTTTGATATGCAGAACCGGCGACATCTTGGATGTCGTTGGGTATCAAGCTGAGATATGCATTTTCTACGATAATCTTGGTGAGACTTCTGTCAGAAGTATGCAGAATCATCGGGATCGCTCTTTTCGAGCTATTTAATGCGAGAAACACGTTATCCGGTGTTTTCACCACTCCACAGTGCATTTGATATGCTGAACCGGCGATATCTTGATTTTCGTGGTGTTTCCAGCTGAGATATGCATTTTCTGCGATAATCTGGGTAAGTCTTCTGTCAGAAGTATGCAGAATCTTCGAGATCGCTCTGTTCGAGCTTCTTAATGCGAGAAACACGTTATCTGGTGTTTTTACCACTCCACAGTGCGTTTGATGTGCAGACCCGGCGACATCTTGGCTTTCGTCGGGTATCAAGCTGAGATATGCATTTTCTACGATAATCTTGGGGAGACTTCTGTCAGAAGTATGCAGAATCATCGGGATCGCTCTTTTCGAGCTACTTAATGCGAGAAACACGTTTTCTGGTGTATTCACCACTCCACAGTACGTTTGACATGCAGAAACGGAGATATCTTGGTTTCGGTCGGGTTTCAAGCTGAAATATGGATTTTCTGCGATAATCTTGGTGAGACTTCAGTCAGAAGTATGCAGAATCATCTATATCGCTCTTTTCGAGCTATTTAATGCGAAAAAACAAGTTTTCTGGTGTTTTCAACATTCCACAGTGCGTTTGATATGCCGAAGCGGCGATGTCTTGATCTTCGTGGTGTTTCCAGCTGAGATATGCATTTTCAGCGATAATCTTGGTGAGTCTTCTGTCAGAAGTATGCAGAATCATCGGGATCGCTCTTTTCGAGCTATTTAATGCGAGAAACATGTTATCCGGTGTTTTCACCACTCCACAGTGCGTTTGATATGCAGAACGGGCGACATCTTGATTTTCGTGAGGTTTCAAGCTGAGACATGCATTTTCTACGATAATCTTGGTGAGACTTCTGTCAGAACTATGCAGAATCATCGGGATCGCTCTATTCGAGCTATTTATTGCGAGAAACACGTTATCCGGTGTTTTCACCACTCCACAGTGCGTTTGATATGCAGAACCGGCGAAATCTTGGCTGTCGTAGGGTATCAAGCTGAGATATGCATTTTCTACGATAATCTTGGTGAGATCTCTGTCAGAGGTATACAGAATCTTCGAAATCGCTCTTTTCGAGCTATTTAATGCGAAAAAATAAGTTTTCTGGTGTTTTCAACATTCCACAGTGCGTTTGATATGCAGAAACGGCGATATCTTGATTTTCGTGATGTTTCCAGCTGAGATATGCATTTTCTGCGATAATCTTGGTGAGACTTCAGTCAGAAGTATGCAGAATCATCTATATCGCTCTTTTCGAGCTATTTAATGCGAAAAAACAAGTTTTCTGGTGTTTTCAACATTCCACAGTGCGTTTGATATGCCGAAGCGGCGATATCTTGATCTTCGTGGTGTTTCCAGCTGAGATATGCATTTTCAGCGATAATCTTGGTGAGTCTTCTGTCAGAAGTATGCAGAATCATCGGGATCGCTCTTTTCGAGCTATTTAATGCGAGAAACATGTTATCCGGTGTTTTCACCTCTCCACAGTGCGTTTGATATGCAGAACGGGCGACATCTTGATTTTCGTGAGGTTTCAAGCTGAGACATGCATTTTCTGCGATAATCTTGGTGAGACTTCTGTCAGAAGTATGCAGAATCATCGGGATCGCTCTATTCGAGCTATTTATTGCGAGAAACACGTTATCCGGTGTTTTCACCACTCCACAGTGCGTTTGATATGCAGAACCGGCGAAATCTTGGCTGTCGTAGGGTATCAAGCTGAGATATGCATTTTCTACGATAATCTTGATGAGACCTCTGTCAGAGGTATACAGAATCTTCGAAATCGCTCTTTTCGAGCTACTTAATGCGAAAAAATAAGTTTTCTGGTGTTTTCAACATTCCACAGTGCGTTTTATATGCAGAAACGGCGATATCTTGATTTTCGTGGTGTTTCCAGCTGAGATATGCATTTTCTGCGATAATCCAGGTGAGACTTCAGTCAGAAGTATGCAGAATCTTCTAGATCGCTCTTTTCGAGCTATTTAATGCGAAAAAACAAGTTTTCTGCTGATTTCAACATCCCACAGTGCGTTTGATATGCAGAACTCGCGACATCTTGGCTGTCGTTGGGTATCAAGCTGAGATATGCATTTTCTACGATAATCTTGGTGAGACTTCTGTCAGAAGTATGCAGAATCATCGGGATCGCTCTTTTCGAGCTATTTAATGCGAGAAACACGTTATCCGGTGTTTTCACCACTCCACAGTGCATTTGATATGCTGAACCGGCGATATCTTGATTTTCGTGGTGTTTCCAGCTGAGATATGCATTTTCTGCGATAATCTGGGTAAGTCTTCTGTCAGAAGTATGCAGAATCTTCGAGATCGCTCTGTTCGAGCTACTTAATGCGAGAAACACGTTATCTGGTGTTTTTACCACTCCACAGTGCGTTTGATGTGCAGACCCGGCGACATCTTGGCTTTCGTCGGGTATCAAGCTGAGATATGCATTTTCTACGATAATCTTGGGGAGTCTTCTGTCAGAAGTAATCAGAATCGTCGAGATCGCTCTATTCGAGCTAGTTAATGCGAGAAACACGTTATCTGGTGTTTTCATCACTCCACAGTGCGGTTGATATGCAGAACCGGCGACATCTTGGTTTTCGACGGGTTTCAAGCTGAGATATGCATTTTCTGCGATAATATTGGTGAGACTTCAGTCAAAAGTATGCAGAATCATCTAGATCGTTCGTTTCGAGTTATTTAATGCGAGAAAACAGGTTTTCTGGTGTTTTGACCACACCACAGTACGTTTGACATGCAGAAACGGAGATATCTTGGTTTCGGTCGGGTTTCATGCTGAGATATGCATTTTCTGCGATAATCTGGGTAAGTCTTCTGTCAGAAGTATGCAGAATCTTCGAGATCGCTCTGTTCGAGCTACTTAATGCGAGAAACACGTTATCTGGTGTTTTCACCACTCCACAGTGCGGTTGATATGCAGAACCGGCGATATCTTGGATTTCGTGGTGTTTCAATCTGAGATATGCATTTTCTGCGATAATCTTGGTGAGACTTCTGTCCGAAGTATGCTGTATCATCGAGATCGCTCTTTTCGAGCAAGTTAGTGCGAGGAACACGTTATCTGGTGTTTTCACCACTCCACAGTGCGATTGATATGCAGAAGAGTACATATCTTGGTTTTCGTGGGGTTTCAAGTTGAGATATGCATTTTCTGCGATAATCTTGTTGAAACTTCTGTCCGAAGTATGCAGAATCATCGGGATCGCTCGTTTCGAGCTATTTAATGCGAGAAACACGTTATCTGGTGTTTTCACCACTCCACAGTGCGTTGGATATGCAGAACCGGCGATATCTTGGATTTCGTGGTGTTTCAATCTGAGATATGCATTTTCTGCGATAATCTTGGTGGGTCTTTTTTCAGAAGTATGCAGAATCATCTAGATCGCTCTTTTCGAGCTACTTAATGCCCGAAACACGTTTTCTGGTGTTTTCACCACTCCACAGTACGTTTGACATGCAGAACCGGAGATATCTTGGTATCGGTCGGGTTTCAAGCTGAGATATGCATTTTCTACGATAATCCTGGTGAGACTTCTGTCAGACGTATGCAGAATCTTCGAGATCGCTCTTTTCGAGCTACTTAATGCACGAAACACGTATTCTGGTGTTTTCACCACTCCACAGTACGTCTGACATGCAGAACCGGAGATATCTTGGTTTCGGTCGGGTTTCAAACTGAGATATGCATTTTCTACGATAATCCTGGTGAGACTTCTGTCAGAAGTATGCAGAATCATCGAGAACGCTCTTTTGGAGCTATTTAATGCGAGAAACAGGTTTTCTGGGGTGTTCACCACTCCACAGTTCGTTGGATATGCAGAACCGGAGATATCTTGGTTTTCGTGGGGTTTCAAGCTGAGATATGCATTTTCTGCGATAATCTTGGTGAGACTTCTGTCCGAAGTATGCTGAAACATCGAGATCGCTCTTTTCGAGCTAGTTAATGCGAGAAAAACCTTATCCGGTGTTTTCACCACTCCACAGTGCGTTTGATATGCACAACCAGCGATATCTTGGCTTTCGTGGGGTTTCAAGCTGAGATATGCATTTTTTACGATAATCTTGTTGAGACTTCTGTCGGAAGTATGAAGAATCATCGAGATCGCTCTATTCGAGCTATTTAATGCGAGACACACGTTTTCTGGGGTTTTCACCTCTCCACAGTGCGTTTCATATGCAGAACAGTACATATCTTGGTTTTCGTGGGGTTTCAAGCAGAGATATGCATTTTCTGCGATAATCTTGGCGAGACTTCTGTTAGAAGTAAGCCGAATCATCGAGATCGCACTTTTCGAGCTATTTAATGCGAGAAACACGTTATCTGGTGTTTTCACAACTCCACAGTTGGTTTGATATGCAGAACCGGCGATATTTTGGTTTTCGTCGGGTTTCAAGCTGAGATATGCATTTTCTGCGATAATCTTGGTGAGACTTCTGTTAGAAGTATGCAGAATCATCGAGATCGCACTTTTCGAGCTACTTAATGCGAGAAACACGTTATCTGGTGTTTTCCCCACTCCACAGTTGGTTTGATATGCAGAACCGGCGATATTTTGGTTTTCGTCGGGTTTCAAGCTGAGATATGCATTTTCTACGATAATATTGGTGAGACTTCTGTCCGCAGTATGCTGAATCATCGAGACCGCTCTTTTCGAGCTAGTTAGTGCGAGGAACACGTTTTCTGGTGTTTTCACCACTCCACGATACGTTTGTTGGGCAGAACCGGAGATAACTCGGTTTTCGTCGGGTTTCAAGCTGAGATATGCATTTTCTACGATAATCTTGGTGAGACTTCTGTCAGAAGTATGCAGGATCTTCGAGAACGCTCTTTTCGAGCTATTTAATGCGAGAAACACGATATCTGCTGTTTTCACCACTCCACAGTGCGTTTGATATGCAGAACCAGCGATATCTTGGCTTTCGTGAGGTTTCAAGCTGAGATATGCATTTTTTACGGTAATCTTGGTGAGACTTCTGTCCGAAGTATGAGGAAACATCGAGATTGCTCTATTCGAGCTATTTATTGCGAGAAACACGTTTTCAGGGTGTTTTCACCACTCCACAGTGCGTTTGATATGTAGAACAGGCGATATCTTCATTTTCGTGGTGTTTCCAGCTGAGATATGCATTTTCTGCGATAATCTTGGTGAGACTTCTGTCAGAAGTATGCAGGATCTTCGAGAACGCTCTTTTCGAGCTATTTAATGCGAGAAACACGATATCTGCTGTTTTCACGACTCCACAGTGCGTTTGATATGCAGTACCAGCGATATCTTCGTTTTCGGGGGGTTTCAAGCTGAGATATGCATTCCTTACGATAATCTTGGTGGGACTTCTGTCCGAAGTATGCATAATCATCGAGATCGCACTATTCGAGCTATTTAATGCGAGAAACACGTTCTCTGGTTGTTTTCACCACTCCACAGTGCGTTTGATATGCAGAACCGGCAACATCTTGATGTTCGTGAGGTTTCGAGCTGAGATATGCATTTTCTGCGATAATATTGGTGAGACTTCAGTCAGAAGTATGCAGAATCATCTAGATCGCTCTTTTCGAGCTACTTCATGCGAGAAAAACGTTATCCGGTGTTTTCACCACTCCGCAGTGCGTTTGATATGCAGAACCAGCGATATCTTGGCGTTCGTGGGGTTTCAAGATGAGATATGCATTTTTTACGATAATCTTGTTGAGACTTCTGTCCGAAATATGAAGAATCATCGAGATCGCTCTATTCGAGCTATTTAATGCGAGAAACACGTTTTCTGGGGTTTTCACCACTCCACAGTGCGTTTGATATGCTGAACACAGCGATATCTTGGTTTTCGTGGGGTTTCAAGCTGAGATATGCATTTTTTACGATAATTTTGGTGAGAGTTCTGTCCGAAGTTTGCAGAAGCATCGAGATCGCTCGTTTCGAGCTATTTAATGCGAGAAACACGTTATCTGATGTTTTCACCACTCCACAGTGCGTTGGATATGCAGAACCGCAGATATTTTGGTTTTCGTCGGGTTTCAAGCTGAGATATGCATTTTCTACGATAAGCTTGGTGAAACATCTGTCCGAAGTATGCTGAAACATCGAGATGGCTCTTTTCGAGCTAGTTAATGCGAGAAAAACCTTATCCGGTGTTTTCACCACTCCACAGTGCGTTTGATATGCAGAACCAGCGATATCTTGGCTTTCGTGGGGTTTCAAGCTGAGATATGCATTTTTTACGGTAATCTTGGTGAGACTTCTGTCCGAAGTATGAAGAAACATCGAGATCGCTCTATTCGAGCTATTTATTGCGAGAAACAGGTTTTCTGGGGTTTTCACCACTCCAGAGTTCGTTGGATATGCAGAACCGGAGATATCTTGGTTTTCGTGGTGTTTCCAGCTGAGATATGCATTTTCTGCGATAATCTTGGTGGGTCTTCTGTCAGAAGTATGCAGGATCTTCGAGAACGCTCTTTTCGAGCTACTTATTGCGACAAACACGTTATCTGGTGTTTTCAGCACTCCACAGTGCGTTTGATATGCAGAACCGGCAATATCTTGGTTTTCGTGGGGTTTCAAGCTGAGATATGCATTTTCTGCGATAATCTTGGTGATACTTCTGTCCGAAGTATGCTGAATCATCGAGATCGCTCTGTTCGAGCTAGTTAGTGCGAGAAACACGTTATCTGGTGTTTTCACCACTCCACAGTGCGTTTGATATGCAGAACAGTAGATATCTTGGTTTTCGTGGAGTTTCAAGCTGAGATATGCATTTTCTGCGATAATCTTGTTGAGACTTCTGTCCGAAGTATGCAGAATCATCGAGATCGCACGTTTCGAGCTATTTAATGCGAGAAACACGTTATCTGGTGTTTTTACCACTCCACAGTGCGTTGGATATGCAGAACCGGAGATATTTTGGTTTTCGTCGGGTTTGAAGCTGAGATATGCATTTTCTACGATAAGCTTGGTGAAACATCTGTCCGAAGTATGCAGAAACGTCGAGAGCGCTCTTTTCGAGCTATTTAATGCGAGAAACACGTTTTCTGGGGTTTTCACCACTCCACAGTTCGTTGGATATGCAGAACAGTAGATATCGTGGTTTTCGTGGGGTTTCAAGCAGAGATATGCATTTTCGGCGATAATCTTGGCGAGACTTCTGTTAGAGGTATGCAGAATCATCGAGATCGCACTTTTCGAGCTATTTAATGCGAGAAACACGTTATCTGGTGTTTTCACCACTCCGCAGTTGGTTGGATATGCAGAACCGGCGGTATTTTGGTTTTCGTCGGGTTTCAAGCTGAGATATGCATTTTCTACGATAATCTTGGTGAAACATCTGTCCGAAGTATGCCGAAACATCGAGAGCGCTCTTTTCGAGCTATTTAATGCGATAAACACGTTTTCTGGGGTTTTCACCACTCCACAGTTCGATGGATATGCAGAACAGTAGATATCTTGGTTTCCGTGGGGTTTCAAGCAGAGATATGCATTTTCTGCGAAAATCTTGGTGGGTCTTTTGTCAGAAGTATGCAGAATCATCTAGATCGCTCTTTTCGAGCTACTTAATGCTCGAAACACGCTTTCTGGTGTTTTCACCACTCCACAGTACGTTTGACATGCAGAACCGGAGATATCTTGGTTTCGGTCGGGTTTTAAGCTGAGATATGCATTTTCTACGATAATCTTGGTGAGACTTCTGTCAGAAGTATGCAGGATCTTCGAGAACGCTCTTTTCGAGCTACTTATTGCGACAAACACGTTATCTGGTGTTTTCACCACTCCACAGTGCGTATGATATGCAGAACCGGCGATATCTTGGTTTTCGTGGGGTTTCAAGCTGAGATATGCATTTTCTGCGATAATCTTGGTGAGACTTCTGTCCGAAGTATGCTGAAACATCGAGATGGCTCTTTTCGAGCTAGTTAATGCGAGAAAAACCTTATCCGGTGTTTTCACCACTCCACAGTGCGTTTGATATGCAGAACCAGCGATATCTTGGCTTTCGTGTGGTTTCAAGCTGAGATATGCATTTTTTACGGTAATCTTGGTGAGACTTCTGTCCGAAGTATGAAGAAACATCGAGATCGCTCTATTCGAGCTATTTATTGCGAGAAACAGGTTTTCTGGGGTTTTCACCACTCCAGAGTTCGTTGGATATGCAGAAACGGAGATATCTTGGTTTCGGTCGGGTTTCATGCTGAGATATGCATTTTCTGAGATAATCTGGGTAAGTCTTCTGTCAGAAGTATGCAGGATCTTCGAGAACGCTCTTTTCGAGCTACTTATTGCGACAAACACGTTATCTGGTGTTTTTACCACTCCACAGTGCGTTTGATGTGCAGACCCGGCGACATCTTGGCTTTCGTCGGGTATCAAGCTGAGATATGCATTTTCTACGATAATCTTGGGGAGTCTTCTGTCAGAAGTAATCAGAATCGTCGAGATCGCTCTATTCGAGCTAGTTAATGCGAGAAACACGTTATCTGGTGTTTTCATCACTCCACAGTGCGGTTGATATGCAGAACCGGCGACATCTTGGTTTTCGACGGGTTTCAAGCTGAGATATGCATTTTCTGCGATAATATTGGTGAGACTTCAGTCAAAAGTATGCAGAATCATCTAGATCGTTCGTTTCGAGTTATTTAATGCGAGAAAACAAGTTTTCTGGTGTTTTGACCACACCACAGTACGTTTGACATGCAGAAACGGAGATATCTTGGTTTCGGTCGGGTTTCATGCTGAGATATGCATTTTCTGCGATAATCTGGGTAAGTCTTCTGTCAGAAGTATGCAGAATCTTCGAGATCGCTCTGTTCGAGCTACTTAATGCGAGAAACACGTTATCTGGTGTTTTCACCACTCCACAGTGCGGTTGATATGCAGAACCGGCGATATCTTGGATTTCGTGGTGTTTCAATCTGAGATATGCATTTTCTGCGATAATCTTGGTGAGACTTCTGTCCGAAGTATGCTGTATCATCGAGATCGCTCTTTTCGAGCAAGTTAGTGCGAGGAACACGTTATCTGGTGTTTTCACCACTCCACAGTGCGATTGATATGCAGAAGAGTACATATCTTGGTTTTCGTGGGGTTTCAAGTTGAGATATGCATTTTCTGCGATAATCTTGTTGAAACTTCTGTCCGAAGTATGCAGAATCATCGGGATCGCTCGTTTCGAGCTATTTAATGCGAGAAACACGTTATCTGGTGTTTTCACCACTCCACAGTGCGTTGGATATGCAGAACCGGCGATATCTTGGATTTCGTGGTGTTTCAATCTGAGATATGCATTTTCTGCGATAATCTTGGTGGGTCTTTTTTCAGAAGTATGCAGAATCATCTAGATCGCTCTTTTCGAGCTACTTAATGCCCGAAACACGTTTTCTGGTGTTTTCACCACTCCACAGTACGTTTGACATGCAGAACCGGAGATATCTTGGTATCGGTCGGGTTTCAAGCTGAGATATGCATTTTCTACGATAATCCTGGTGAGACTTCTGTCAGACGTATGCAGAATCTTCGAGATCGCTCTTTTCGAGCTACTTAATGCACGAAACACGTATTCTGGTGTTTTCACCACTCCACAGTACGTCTGACATGCAGAACCGGAGATATCTTGGTTTCGGTCGGGTTTCAAACTGAGATATGCATTTTCTACGATAATCCTGGTGAGACTTCTGTCAGAAGTATGCAGAATCATCGAGAACGCTCTTTTGGAGCTATTTAATGCGAGAAACAGGTTTTCTGGGGTGTTCACCACTCCACAGTTCGTTGGATATGCAGAACCGGAGATATCTTGGTTTTCGTGGGGTTTCAAGCTGAGATATGCATTTTCTGCGATAATCTTGGTGAGACTTCTGTCCGAAGTATGCTGAAACATCGAGATCGCTCTTTTCGAGCTAGTTAATGCGAGAAAAACCTTATCCGGTGTTTTCACCACTCCACAGTGCGTTTGATATGCACAACCAGCGATATCTTGGCTTTCGTGGGGTTTCAAGCTGAGATATGCATTTTTTACGATAATCTTGTTGAGACTTCTGTCGGAAGTATGAAGAATCATCGAGATCGCTCTATTCGAGCTATTTAATGCGAGACACACGTTTTCTGGGGTTTTCACCTCTCCACAGTGCGTTTCATATGCAGAACAGTACATATCTTGGTTTTCGTGGGGTTTCAAGCAGAGATATGCATTTTCTGCGATAATCTTGGCGAGACTTCTGTTAGAAGTAAGCCGAATCATCGAGATCGCACTTTTCGAGCTATTTAATGCGAGAAACACGTTATCTGGTGTTTTCACAACTCCACAGTTGGTTTGATATGCAGAACCGGCGATATTTTGGTTTTCGTCGGGTTTCAAGCTGAGATATGCATTTTCTGCGATAATCTTGGTGAGACTTCTGTTAGAAGTATGCAGAATCATCGAGATCGCACTTTTCGAGCTACTTAATGCGAGAAACACGTTATCTGGTGTTTTCCCCACTCCACAGTTGGTTTGATATGCAGAACCGGCGATATTTTGGTTTTCGTCGGGTTTCAAGCTGAGATATGCATTTTCTACGATAATATTGGTGAGACTTCTGTCCGCAGTATGCTGAATCATCGAGACCGCTCTTTTCGAGCTAGTTAGTGCGAGGAACACGTTTTCTGGTGTTTTCACCACTCCACGATACGTTTGTTGGGCAGAACCGGAGATAACTCGGTTTTCGTCGGGTTTCAAGCTGAGATATGCATTTTCTACGATAATCTTGGTGAGACTTCTGTCAGAAGTATGCAGGATCTTCGAGAACGCTCTTTTCGAGCTATTTAATGCGAGAAACACGATATCTGCTGTTTTCACCACTCCACAGTGCGTTTGATATGCAGAACCAGCGATATCTTGGCTTTCGTGAGGTTTCAAGCTGAGATATGCATTTTTTACGGTAATCTTGGTGAGACTTCTGTCCGAAGTATGAGGAAACATCGAGATTGCTCTATTCGAGCTATTTATTGCGAGAAACACGTTTTCAGGGTGTTTTCACCACTCCACAGTGCGTTTGATATGTAGAACAGGCGATATCTTCATTTTCGTGGTGTTTCCAGCTGAGATATGCATTTTCTGCGATAATCTTGGTGAGACTTCTGTCAGAAGTATGCAGGATCTTCGAGAACGCTCTTTTCGAGCTATTTAATGCGAGAAACACGATATCTGCTGTTTTCACGACTCCACAGTGCGTTTGATATGCAGTACCAGCGATATCTTCGTTTTCGGGGGGTTTCAAGCTGAGATATGCATTCCTTACGATAATCTTGGTGGGACTTCTGTCCGAAGTATGCATAATCATCGAGATCGCACTATTCGAGCTATTTAATGCGAGAAACACGTTCTCTGGTTGTTTTCACCACTCCACAGTGCGTTTGATATGCAGAACCGGCAACATCTTGATGTTCGTGAGGTTTCGAGCTGAGATATGCATTTTCTGCGATAATATTGGTGAGACTTCAGTCAGAAGTATGCAGAATCATCTAGATCGCTCTTTTCGAGCTACTTCATGCGAGAAAAACGTTATCCGGTGTTTTCACCACTCCGCAGTGCGTTTGATATGCAGAACCAGCGATATCTTGGCGTTCGTGGGGTTTCAAGATGAGATATGCATTTTTTACGATAATCTTGTTGAGACTTCTGTCCGAAATATGAAGAATCATCGAGATCGCTCTATTCGAGCTATTTAATGCGAGAAACACGTTTTCTGGGGTTTTCACCACTCCACAGTGCGTTTGATATGCTGAACACAGCGATATCTTGGTTTTCGTGGGGTTTCAAGCTGAGATATGCATTTTTTACGATAATTTTGGTGAGAGTTCTGTCCGAAGTTTGCAGAAGCATCGAGATCGCTCGTTTCGAGCTATTTAATGCGAGAAACACGTTATCTGATGTTTTCACCACTCCACAGTGCGTTGGATATGCAGAACCGCAGATATTTTGGTTTTCGTCGGGTTTCAAGCTGAGATATGCATTTTCTACGATAAGCTTGGTGAAACATCTGTCCGAAGTATGCAGAAACGTCGAGACCGCTCTTTTCGAGCTATTTAATGCGAGAAACAGGTTTTCTGGGGTTTTCACCACTCCACAGTTCGTTGGATATGCAGAACCGGAGATATCTTGGTTTTCGTGGTGTTTCCAGCTGAGATATGCATTTTCTGCGAAAATCTTGGTGGGTCTTTTGTCAGAAGTATGCAGAATCATCTAGATCGCTCTTTTCGAGCTACTTAATGCTCGAAACACGCTTTCTGGTGTTTTCACCACTCCACAGTACGTTTGACATGCAGAACCGGAGATATCTTGGTTTCGGTCGGGTTTCAAGCTGAGATATGCATTTTCTGCGATAATCTTGGTGAGACTTCTGTCCGAAGTATGCTGAAACATCGAGATGGCTCTTTTCGAGCTAGTTAATGCGAGAAAAACCTTATCCGGTGTTTTCACCACTCCACAGTGCGTTTGATATGCAGAACCAGCGATATCTTGGCTTTCGTGGGGTTTCAAGCTGAGATATGCATTTTTTACGGTAATCTTGGTGAGACTTCTGTCCGAAGTATGAAGAAACATCGAGATCGCTCTATTCGAGCTATTTATTGCGAGAAACAGGTTTTCTGGGGTTTTCACCACTCCAGAGTTCGTTGGATATGCAGAACCGGAGATATCTTGGTTTTCGTGGTGTTTCCAGCTGAGATATGCATTTTCTGCGATAATCTTGGTGGGTCTTCTGTCAGAAGTATGCAGGATCTTCGAGAACGCTCTTTTCGAGCTACTTATTGCGACAAACACGTTATCTGGTGTTTTCAGCACTCCACAGTGCGTTTGATATGCAGAACCGGCAATATCTTGGTTTTCGTGGGGTTTCAAGCTGAGATATGCATTTTCTGCGATAATCTTGGTGATACTTCTGTCCGAAGTATGCTGAATCATCGAGATCGCTCTGTTCGAGCTAGTTAGTGCGAGAAACACGTTATCTGGTGTTTTCACCACTCCACAGTGCGTTTGATATGCAGAACAGTAGATATCTTGGTTTTCGTGGAGTTTCAAGCTGAGATATGCATTTTCTGCGATAATCTTGTTGAGACTTCTGTCCGAAGTATGCAGAATCATCGAGATCGCACGTTTCGAGCTATTTAATGCGAGAAACACGTTATCTGGTGTTTTTACCACTCCACAGTGCGTTGGATATGCAGAACCGGAGATATTTTGGTTTTCGTCGGGTTTGAAGCTGAGATATGCATTTTCTACGATAAGCTTGGTGAAACATCTGTCCGAAGTATGCAGAAACGTCGAGAGCGCTCTTTTCGAGCTATTTAATGCGAGAAACACGTTTTCTGGGGTTTTCACCACTCCACAGTTCGTTGGATATGCAGAACAGTAGATATCGTGGTTTTCGTGGGGTTTCAAGCAGAGATATGCATTTTCGGCGATAATCTTGGCGAGACTTCTGTTAGAGGTATGCAGAATCATCGAGATCGCACTTTTCGAGCTATTTAATGCGAGAAACACGTTATCTGGTGTTTTCACCACTCCGCAGTTGGTTGGATATGCAGAACCGGCGGTATTTTGGTTTTCGTCGGGTTTCAAGCTGAGATATGCATTTTCTACGATAATCTTGGTGAAACATCTGTCCGAAGTATGCCGAAACATCGAGAGCGCTCTTTTCGAGCTATTTAATGCGATAAACACGTTTTCTGGGGTTTTCACCACTCCACAGTTCGATGGATATGCAGAACAGTAGATATCTTGGTTTCCGTGGGGTTTCAAGCAGAGATATGCATTTTCTGCGAAAATCTTGGTGGGTCTTTTGTCAGAAGTATGCAGAATCATCTAGATCGCTCTTTTCGAGCTACTTAATGCTCGAAACACGCTTTCTGGTGTTTTCACCACTCCACAGTACGTTTGACATGCAGAACCGGAGATATCTTGGTTTCGGTCGGGTTTTAAGCTGAGATATGCATTTTCTACGATAATCTTGGTGAGACTTCTGTCAGAAGTATGCAGGATCTTCGAGAACGCTCTTTTCGAGCTACTTATTGCGACAAACACGTTATCTGGTGTTTTCACCACTCCACAGTGCGTATGATATGCAGAACCGGCGATATCTTGGTTTTCGTGGGGTTTCAAGCTGAGATATGCATTTTCTGCGATAATCTTGGTGAGACTTCTGTCCGAAGTATGCTGAAACATCGAGATGGCTCTTTTCGAGCTAGTTAATGCGAGAAAAACCTTATCCGGTGTTTTCACCACTCCACAGTGCGTTTGATATGCAGAACCAGCGATATCTTGGCTTTCGTGTGGTTTCAAGCTGAGATATGCATTTTTTACGGTAATCTTGGTGAGACTTCTGTCCGAAGTATGAAGAAACATCGAGATCGCTCTATTCGAGCTATTTATTGCGAGAAACAGGTTTTCTGGGGTTTTCACCACTCCAGAGTTCGTTGGATATGCAGAACCGGAGATATCTTGGTTTTCGTGGTGTTTCCAGCTGAGATATGCATTTTCTGCGAGAATCTTGGTGGGTCTTCTGTCAGAAGTATGCAGGATCTTCGAGAACGCTCTTTTCGAGCTACTTATTGCGACAAACACGTTATCTGGTGTTTTCAGCACTCCACAGTGCGTTTGATATGCAGAACCGGCAATATCTTGGTTTTCGTGGGGTTTCAAGCTGAGATATGCATTTTCTGCGATAATCTTGGTGATACTTCTGTCCGAAGTATGCTGAATCATCGAGATCGCTCTGTTCGAGCTAGTTAGTGCGAGAAACACGTTATCTGGTGTTTTCACCACTCCACAGTGCGTTTGATATGCAGAACCGGCAACATCTTGATTTTCGTGAGGTTTCGAGCTGAGATATGCATTTTCTGCGATAATCTTGGTGAGACTTCTGTCAGAAGTATGCAGGATCTTCGAGAACGCTCTTATCGAGCTATTTAATGCGAGAAACACGATATCTGCTGTTTTCACCACTCCACAGTGCGTTTGATATGCAGTACCAGCGATATCTTCGTTTTCGGGGGGTTTCAAGCTGAGATATGCATTCCTTACGATAATCTTGGTGAGACTTCTGTCCGACGTATGCAGAATCATCGAGATAGCACTATTCGAGCTATTTAATGCGAGAAACACGTTCTCTGGTTGTTTTCACCACTCCACAGTGCGTTTGATATGCAGAACCGGCAACATCTTGATTTTCGTGAGGTTTCGAGCTGAGATATGCATTTTCTGCGATAATATTGGTGAGACTTCAGTCAGAAGTATGCAGAATCATCTAGATCGCTCTTTTCGAGCTACTTCATGCGAGAAAAACGTTATCCGGTGTTTTCACCACTCCACAGTGCGTTTGATATGCAGAACCAGCGATATCTTGGCGTTCGTGGGGTTTCAAGCTGAGATATGCATTTTTTACGATAATCTTGTTGAGACTTCTGTCCGAAGTATGAAGAATCATCGAGATCGCTCTATTCGAGCTATTTAATGCGAGAAACACGTTTTCTGGGGTTTTCACCACTCCACAGTGCGTTTGATATGCTGAACACAGCGATATCTTGGTTTTCGTGGGGTTTCAAGCTGAGATATGCATTTTTTACGATAATTTTGGTGAGAGTTCTGTCCGAAGTTTGCAGAAGCATCGAGATCGCTCGTTTCGAGCTATTTAATGCGAGAAACACGTTATCTGATGTTTTCACCACTCCACAGTGCGTTGGATATGCAGAACCGCAGATATTTTGGTTTTCGTCGGGTTTCCAGCTGAGATATGCATTTTCTACGATAAGCTTGGTGAAACATCTGTCCGAAGTATGCAGAAACGTCGAGAGCGCTCTTTTCGAGCTATTTAATGCGAGAAACAGGTTTTCTGGGGTTTTCACCACTCCACAGTTCGTTGGATATGCAGAACCGGAGATATCTTGGTTTTCGTGGTGTTTCCAGCTGAGATATGCATTTTCTGCGATAATCTTGGTGGGTCTTTTGTCAGAAGTATGCAGAATCATCTAGATCGCTCTTTTCGAGCTACTTAATGCTCGAAACACGCTTTCTGGTGTTTTCACCACTCCACAGTACGTTTGACATGCAGAACCGGAGATATCTTGGTTTCGGTCGGGTTTCAAGCTGAGATATGCATTTTCTACGATAATCTTGGTGAGACTTCTGTCAGAAGTATGCAGGATCTTCGAGAACGCTCTTTTCGAGCTACTTATTGCGACAAACACGTTATCTGGTGTTTTCACCACTCCACAGTGCGTATGATATGCAGAACCGGCGATATCTTGGTTTTCGTGGGGTTTCAAGCTGAGATATGCATTTTCTGCGATAATCTTGGTGAGACTTCTGTCCGAAGTATGCTGAAACATCGAGATGGCTCTTTTCGAGCTAGTTAATGCGAGAAAAACCTTATCCGGTGTTTTCACCACTCCACAGTGCGTTTGATATGCAGAACCAGCGATATCTTGGCTTTCGTGGGGTTTCAAGCTGAGATATGCATTTTCTGCGATAATCTTGGTGGGTCTTTTTTCAGAAGTATGCAGAATCACCTAGATCGCTCTTTTCGAGCTACTTAATGCACGAAACACGTTTTCTGGTGTTTTCACCACTCCACGGTACGTTTGTTGGGCAGAACCGGAGATAACTCGGTTTTCGTCGGGTTTCAAGCTGAGATATGCATTTTCTACGATAATCTTGGTGAGACTTCTGTCAGAAGTATGCAGGATCTTCGAGAACGCTCTTTTCGAGCTATTTAATGCGAGAAACACGATATCTGCTGTTTTCACCACTCCACAGTGCGTTTGATATGCAGAACCAGCGATATCTTGGCTTTCGTGAGGTTTCAAGCTGAGATATGCATTTTTTACGGTAATCTTGGTGAGACTTCTGTCCGAAGTATGAGGAAACATCGAGATTGCTCTATTCGAGCTATTTATTGCGAGAAACACGCTTTCAGGGTGTTTTCACCACTCCACAGTGCGTTTGATATGTAGAACAGGCGATATCTTCATTTTCGTGGTGTTTCCAGCTGAGATATGCATTTTCTGCGGTAATCTTGGTGAGACTTCTGTCAGAAGTATGCAGGATCTTCGAGAACGCTCTTTTCGAGCTATTTAATGCGAGAAACACGATATCTGCTGTTTTCACCACTCCACAGTGCGTTTGGTATGCAGTACCAGCGATATCTTCGTTTTCGGGGGGTTTCAAGCTGAGATATGCATTCCTTACGATAATCTTGGTGAGACTTCTGTCCGAAGTATGCAGAATCATCGAGATCGCACTATTCGAGCTATTTAATGCGAGAAACACGTTCTCTGGTTGTTTTCACCACTCCACAGTGCGTTTGATATGCAGAACCGGCAACATCTTGATTTTCGTGAGGTTTCGAGCTGAGATATGCATTTTCTGCGATAATATTGGTGAGACTTCAGTCAGAAGTATGCAGAATCATCTAGATCGCTCTTTTCGAGCTACTTCATGCGAGAAAAACGTTATCCGGTGTTTTCACCACTCCACGGTGCGTTTGATATGCAGAACCAGCGATATCTTGGCGTTCGTGGGGTTTCAAGCTGAGATATGCATTTTTTACGATAATCTTGTTGAGACTTCTGTCCGAAGTATGAAGAATCATCGAGATCGCTCTATTCGAGCTATTTAATGCGAGAAACACGTTTTCTGGGGTTTTCACCACTCCACAGTGCGTTTGATATGCTGAACACAGCGATATCTTGGTTTTCGTGGGGTTTCAAGCTGAGATATGCATTTTTTACGATAATTTTGGTGAGAGTTCTGTCCGAAGTTTGCAGAAGCATCGAGATCGCTCGTTTCGAGCTATTTAATGCAAGAAACACGTTATCTGATGTTTTCACCACTCCACAGTGCGTTGGATATGCAGAACCGCAGATATTTTGGTTTTCGTCGGGTTTCAAGCTGAGATATGCATTTTCTACGATAAGCTTGGTGAAACATCTGTCCGAAGTATGCAGAAACGTCGAGAGCGCTCTTTTCGAGCTATTTAATGCGAGAAACAGGTTTTCTGGGGTTTTCACCACTCCACAGTTCGTTGGATATGCAGAACCGGAGATATCTTGGTTTTCGTGGTGTTTCCAGCTGAGATATGCATTTTCTGCGATAATCTTGGTGGGTCTTTTGTCAGAAGTATGCAGAATCATCTAGATCGCTCTTTTCGAGCTACTTAATGCTCGAAACACGCTTTCTGGTGTTTTCACTACTCCACGGTACGTTTGACATGCAGAACCGGAGATATCTTGGTTTCGGTCGGGTTTCAAGCTGAGATATGCATTTTCTACGTTAATCTTAGTGAGACTTCTGTCAGAAGTATGCAGGATCTTCGAGAACGCTCTTTTCGAGCTACTTATTGCGACAAACACGTTATCTGGTGTTTTCACCACTCCACAGTGCGTATGATATGCAGAACCGGCGATATCTTGGTTTTCGTGGGGTTTCAAGCTGAGATATGCATTTTCTGCGATAATCTTGGTGAGACTTCTGTCCGAAGTATGCTGAAACATCGAGATGGCTCTTTTCGAGCTAGTTAATGCGAGAAAAACCTTATCCGGTGTTTTCACCACTCCACAGTGCGTTTGATATGCAGAACCAGCGATATCTTGGCTTTCGTGGGGTTTCAAGCTGAGATATGCATTTTTTACGGTAATCTTGGTGAGACTTCTGTCCGAAGTATGAAGAAACATCGAGATCGCTCTATTCGAGCTATTTATTGCGAGAAACAGGTTTTCTGGGGTTTTCACCACTCCAGAGTTCGTTGGATATGCAGAACCGGAGATATCTTGGTTTTCGTGGGGTTTCAAGCTGAGATATGCATTTTCTGCGATAATCTTGGTGATACTTCTGTCCGAAGTATGCTGAATCATCGAGATCGCTCTGTTCGAGCTAGTTAGTGCGAGAAACACGTTATCTGGTGTTTTCACCACTCCACAGTTCGTTGGATATGCAGAACAGTAGATATCGTGCTTTTCGTGGGGTTTCAAGCAGAGATATGCATTTTCGGCGATAATCTTGGCGAGACTTCTGTTAGAGGTATGCAGAATCATCGAGATCGCACTTTTCGAGCTATTTAATGCGAGAAACACGTTATCTGGTGTTTTAACCACTCCGCAGTTGGTTGGATATGCAGAACCGGCGATATTTTGGTTTTCGTCGGGTTTCAAGCTGAGATATGCATTTTCTACGATAATCTTGGTGAAACATCTGTCCGAAGTATGCCGAAACATCGAGAGCGCTCTTTTCGAGCTATTTAATGCGATAAACACGTATTCTGGGGTTTTCACCACTCCACAGTTCGTTGGATATGCAGAACAGTAGATATCTTGGTTTTCGTGGGGTTTCAAGCAGAGATATGCATTTTCTGCGATAATCTTGGTGAGACTTCTGTTAGAAGTATGCAGAATCATCGAGATCGCACTATTCGAGCTATTTAATGCGAGAAACACGTTCTCTGGTTGTTTTCACCACTCCACAGTGCGTTTGATATGCAGAACCGGCAACATCTTGATTTTCGTGAGGTTTCGAGCTGAGATATGCATTTTCTGCGATAATATTGGTGAGACTTCAGTCAGAAGTATGCAGAATCATCTAGATCGCTCTTTTCGAGCTACTTCATGCGAGAAAAACGTTATCCGGTGTTTTCACCACTCCACAGTGCGTTTGATATGCAGAACCAGCGATATCTTGGCTTTCGTGGGGTTTCAAGCTGAGATATGCATTTTTTACGGTAATCTTGGTGAGACTTCTGTCCGAAGTATGAAGAAACATCGAGATCGCTCTATTCGAGCTATTTATTGCGAGAAACAGGTTTTCTGGGGTTTTCACCACTCCAGAGTTCGTTGGATATGCAGAACCGGAGATATCTTGGTTTTCGTGGTGTTTCCAGCTGAGATATGCATTTTCTGCGATAATCTTGGTGGGTCTTCTGTCAGAAGTATGCAGGATCTTCGAGAACGCTCTTTTCGAGCTACTTATTGCGACAAACACGTTATCTGGTGTTTTCAGCACTCCACAGTGCGTTTGATATGCAGAACCGGCAATATCTTGGTTTTCGTGGGGTTTCAAGCTGAGATATGCATTTTCTGCGATAATCTTGGTGACACTTCTGTCCGAAGTATGCTGAATCATCGAGATCGCTCTGTTCGAGCTATTTAATGCGAGAAACACGTTTTCTGGGGTTTTCACCACTCCACAGTTCGTTGGATATGCAGAACAGTAGATATCGTGGTTTTCGTGGGGTTTCAAGCAGAGATATGCATTTTCGGCGATAATCTTGGCGAGACTTCTGTTAGAGGTATGCAGAATCATCGAGATCGCACTTTTCGAGCTATTTAATGCGAGAAACACGTTATCTGGTGTTTTCACCACTCCGCAGTTGGTTGGATATGCAGAACCGGCGATATTTTGGTTTTCGTCGGGTTTCAAGCTGAGATATGCATTTTCTACGATAATCTTGGTGAAACATCTGTCCGAAGTATGCCAAAACATCGAGAGCGCTCTTTTCGAGCTATTTAATGCGATAAACACGTTTTCTGGGGTTTTCAACACTCCACAGTTCGTTGGATATGCAGAACAGTAGATATCGTGGTTTTCGTGGGGTTTCAAGCAGAGATATGCATTTTCTGCGATAATCTTGGCGAGACTTCTGTTAGAAGTATGCAGAATCATCGAGATCGCACTTTTCTAGCTACTTAATGCGAGAAACACGTTATCTGGTGTTTTCCCCACTCCACAGTTGTTTTGATATGCAGAACCGGCGATATTTTGGTTTTCGTCGGGTTTCAAGCTGAGATATGCATTTTCTACGATAATATTGGTGAGACTTCTGTCCGCAGTATGCTGAATCATCGAGATCGCTCTTTTCGAGCTAGTTAGTGCGAGGAACACGTTTTCTGGTGTTTTCACCACTCCACGATACGTTTGTTGGGCAGAACCGGAGATAACTCGGTTTTCGTCGGGTTTCAAGCTGAGATATGCATTTTCTACGATAATCTTGGTGAGACATCTGTCCGAAGTATGCTGAATCATCGAGATCGCTCTTTTCGAGATAGTTAGTGCGAGGAACACGTGATCTGGTGTTTTCGCCACTCCACAGTGCGATTGATATGCAGAACAGTACATATCTTGGTTTTCGTGGGGATTCAAGCTGAGATATGCATTTTCTGCGATAATCTTGTTGAAACTTCTGTCCGAAGTATGCAGAATAATCGAGATCGCTCGTTTTGAGCTATTTAATGCGAGAAACACGTTATCTTGTGTTTTCACCACTCCGCAGTGCGTTGGATATGCAGAACCGGAGATATTTTGGTTGTCGTCGGGTTTTAAGCTGAGATATGCATTTTCTACGATAATCTTGGTGAAATATCTGTCCGAAGTATGCAGAAACATCGAGAGCGCTCTTTTCGAGCTATTTAATGCGACAAACTCGTTTTCTGGGGTTTTCACCACTCCAGAGTTCGTTGGATATGCAGAACCGGAGATATCTTGGTTTTCGTGCGGTTTCAAGCTGAGATATGCATTTCCTGCGATAATCTTGGTGAGACTTCTGTCCGAAGTATGCTGAATCATCGGGATCGCTCTATTCGAGATATTTAATGCGAGAAACACGTTCTCTGGTTGTTTTAACCACTCCACAGTGCGTTTGATATGCAGAACCGGCAACATCTTGATTTTCGTGAGGTTTCGAGCTGAGATATGCATTTTCTGCGATAATATTGGTGAGACTTCAGTCAGAAGTATGCAGAATCATCTAGATCGCTCTTTTCGAGCTACTTCATGCGAGAAAAACGTTATCCGGTGTTTTCACCACTCCACAGTGCGTTTGATATGCAGAACCAGCGATATCTTGGCGTTCGTGGGGTTTCAAGCTGAGATATGCATTTTTTACGATAATCTTGTTGAGACTTCTGTCCGAAGTATGAAGAATCATCGAAATCGCTCTATTCGAGCTATTTAATGCGAGAAACACGTTTTCTGGGGTTTTCACCACTCCACAGTGCGTTTGATATGCTGAACACAGCGATATCTTGGTTTTCGTGGGGTTTCAAGCTGAGATATGCATTTTTTACGATAATTTTGGTGAGAGTTCTGTCCGAAGTTTGCAGAAGCATCGAGATCGCTCGTTTCGAGCTATTTAATGCAAGAAACACGTTATCTGATGTTTTCACCACTCCACAGTGCGTTGGATATGCAGAACCGCAGATATTTTGGTTTTCGTCGGGTTTCAAGCTGAGATATGCATTTTCTACGATAAGCTTGGTGAAACATCTGTCCGAAGTATGCAGAAACGTCGAGAGCGCTCTTTTCGAGCTATTTAATGCGAGAAACAGGTTTTCTGGGGTTTTCACCACTCCACAGTTCGTTGGATATGCAGAACCGGAGATATCTTGGTTTTCGTGGTGTTTCCAGCTGAGATATGCATTTTCTGCGATAATCTTGGTGGGTCTTTTGTCAGAAGTATGCAGAATCATCTAGATCGCTCTTTTCGAGCTACTTAATGCTCGAAACACGCTTTCTGGTGTTTTCACCACTCCACAGTACGTTTGACATGCAGAACCGGAGATATCTTGGTTTCGGTCGGGTTTCAAGCTGAGATATGCATTTTCTACGATGATCTTGGTGAGACTTCTGTCAGAAGTATGCAGGATCTTCGAGAACGCTCTTTTCGAGCTACTTATTGCGACAAACACGTTATCTGGTGTTTTCACCACTCCACAGTGCGTATGATATGCAGAACCGGCGATATCTTGGTTTTCGTGGGGTTTCAAGCTGAGATATGCATTTTCTGCGATAATCTTGGTGAGACTTCTGTCCGAAGTATGCTGAAACATCGAGATGGCTCTTTTCGAGCTAGTTAATGCGAGAAAAACCTTATCCGGTGTTTTCACCACTCCACAGTGCGTTTGATATGCAGAACCAGCGATATCTTGGCTTTCGTGGGGTTTCAAGCTGAGATATGCATTTTTTACGGTAATCTTGGTGAGACTTCTGTCCGAAGTATGAAGAAACATCGAGATCGCTCTATTCGAGCTATTTATTGCGAGAAACAGGTTTTCTGGGGTTTTCACCACTCCAGAGTTCGTTGGATATGCAGAACCGGAGATATCTTGGTTTTCGTGGGGTTTCAAGCTGAGATATGCATTTTCTGCGATAATCTTGGTGATACTTCTGTCCGAAGTATGCTGAATCTTCGAGATCGCTCTGTTCAAGCTAGTTAGTGCGAGAAACACGTTATCTGGTGTTTTCACCACTCCACAGTGCGTTTGATATGCAGAACAGTAGATATCTTGGTTTTCGTGGGGTTTCAAGCTGAGATATGCATTTTCTGCGATAATCTTGTTGAGACTTCTGTCCGAAGTATGCAGAATCATCGAGATCGCACGTTACGAGCTATTTAATGCGAGAAACACGTTATCTGGTGTTTTTACCACTCCACAGTGCGTTGGATATGCAGAACCGGAGATATTTTGGTTTTCGTCGGGTTTGATGCTGAGATATGCATTTTCTACGATAAGCTTGGTGAAACATCTGTCCGAAGTATGCAGAAACGTCGAGAGCGCTCTTTTCGAGCTATTTAATGCGAGAAACACGTTTTCTGGGGTTTTCACCACTCCACAGTTCGTTGGATATGCAGAACAGTAGATATCTTGGTTTTCGTGGGGTTTCAAGCAGAGATATGCATTTTCTGCGATAATCTTGGTGAGACTTCTGTTAGAAGTATGCAGAATCATCGAGATCGCACTTTTCGAGCTACTTAATGCGAGAAACACGTTATCTGGTGTTTTCACCACTCCACAGTTGGTTTGATATGCAGAACCGGCGATATTTTGGTTTTCGTCGGGTTTCAAGCTGAGATATGCATTTTCGACGATAATCCTGGTGAGACTTCTGTCCGAAGTATGAAGAATCATCGAGATCGCTCTATTCCAGCTATTTAATGCGAGAAACACGTTTTCAGGGTGTTTTCACCACTCCACAGTTCGTTGGATATGCAGAACAGTAGATATCGTGGTTTTCGTGGGGTTTCATGCAGAGATATGCATTTTCTGCGATAATCTTGGCGAGACTTCTGTTAGAAGTATGCTGAATCATCGAGAGCGCTCTTTTCGAGCTATTTAATGCGACAAACTCGTTTTCTGGGGTTTTCACCACTCCACAGTTCGTTGGATATGCAGAACCGGAGATATCTTGGTTTTCGTGGGGTTTCAAGCTGAGATATGCATTTCCTGCGATAATCTTGGTGAGACTTCTGTCCGAAGTATGCTGAATCATCGGGATCGCTCTATTCGAGATATTTAATGCGAGAAACACGTTCTCTGGTTGTTTTCACCACTCCACAGTGCGTTTGATATGCAGAACAGGCGATATCTTGGTTTTCGTGGGGTTTCAAGCTGAGATATGCATTTTCTACGATAATCTTGGTGAAACATCTGTCCGAAGTATGCCGAAACATCGAGAGCGCTCTTTTCGAGCTATTTAATGCGATAAACACGTTTTCTGGGGTTTTCACCACTCCACAGTTCGTTGGATATGCAGAACAGTAGATATCGTGGTTTTCGTGGGGTTTCATGCAGAGATATGCATTTTCTGCGATAATCTTGGCGAGACTTCTGTTAGAAGTATGCAGAATCATCGAGATCGCACTTTTCGAGCTATTTAATGCGACAAACTCGTTTTCTGGGGTTTTCACCACTCCACAGTTCGTTGGATATGCAGAACCGGAGATATCTTGGTTTTCGTGGGGTTTCAAGCTGAGATATGCATTTCCTGCGATAATCTTGGTGAGACTTCTGTCCGAAGTATGCTGAATCATCGGGATCGCTCTATTCGAGATATTTAATGCGAGAAACACGTTCTCTGGTTGTTTTCACCACTCCACAGTGCGTTTGATATGCAGAACAGGCGATATCATGATTTTCGTGGTGTTTCCAGCTGAGATATGCATTTTCTGCGATAATCTTGGTGGGTCTTTTTTCAGAAGTATGCAGAATCACCTAGATCGCTCTTTTCGAGCTACTTAATGCACGAAACACGTTTTCTGGTGTTTTCACCACTCCACGGTACGTTTGTTGGGCAGAACCGGAGATAACTCGGTTTTCGTCGGGTTTCAAGTTGAGATATGCATTTTTTACGATAATTTTGGTGAGAGTTCTGTCCGAAGTTTGCAGAAGCATCGAGATCGCTCGTTTCGAGCTATTTAATGCGAGAAACACGATATCTGCTGTTTTCACCACTCCACAGTGCGTTTGATATGCAGAACCAGCGATATCTTGGCTTTCGTGAGGTTTCAAGCTGAGATATGCATTTTCTGCGATAATCTTGTTGAGACTTCTGTCCGAAGTATGCAGAATCATCGAGATCGCACGTTACGAGCTATTTAATGCGAGAAACACGTTATCTGGTGTTTTTACCACTCCACAGTGCGTTGGATATGCAGAACCGGAGATATTTTGGTTTTCGTCGGGTTTGATGCTGAGATATGCATTTTCTACGATAAGCTTGGTGAAACATCTGTCCGAAGTATGCAGAAACGTCGAGAGCGCTCTTTTCGAGCTATTTAATGCGAGAAACACGTTTTCTGGGGTTTTCACCACTCCACAGTTCGTTGGATATGCAGAACAGTAGATATCTTGGTTTTCGTGGGGTTTCAAGCAGAGATATGCATTTTCTGCGATAATCTTGGTGAGACTTCTGTTAGAAGTATGCAGAATCATCGAGATCGCACTTTTCGAGCTACTTAATGCGAGAAACACGTTATCTGGTGTTTTCACCACTCCACAGTTGGTTTGATATGCAGAACCGGCGATATTTTGGTTTTCGTCGGGTTTCAAGCTGAGATATGCATTTTCGACGATAATCCTGGTGAGACTTCTGTCCGAAGTATGAAGAATCATCGAGATCGCTCTATTCCAGCTATTTAATGCGAGAAACACGTTTTCAGGGTGTTTTCACCACTCCACAGTTGGTTTGATATGCAGAACCGGCGATATTTTGGTTTTCGTCGGGTTTCAAGCTGAGATATGCATTTTCTACGATAATCCTGGTGAGACTTCTGTCAGAAGTATGCAGAATCTTCGAGAACGCTCTTTTCGAGCTACTTAATGCGCGAAACACGTTTTCTGGTGTTTTCACCACTCCACAGTTGGTTTGATATGCAGAACCGGCGATATTTTGGTTTTCGTCGGGTTTCATGCTGAGATATGCATTTTCTACGATAATCTTGGTGAAACATCTGCCCGAAGTATGTAGAAACATCGAGAGCGCTCTTTTCGAGCTATTTAATGCGAGAAACTCGTTATGTTGTGTTTTCACCACTCCACAGTTCGTTGGATATGCAGAACAGTAGATATCGTGGTTTTCGTGGTGTTTCAAGCAGAGATATGCATTTTCTGCGATAATCTTGGCGAGACTTCTGTTAGAAGTATGCAGAATCATCGAGATCGCACTTTTCGAGCTATTTAATGCGAGAAACACGTTATCTGGTGTTTTCACCACTCCGCAGTTGGTTGGATATGCAGAACCGGCGATATTTTGGTTTTCGTCGGGTTTCAAGCTGAGATATGCATTTTCTACGATAATCTTGGTGAAACATCTGTCCGAAGTATGCCGAAACATCGAGAGCGCTCTTTTCGAGCTATTTAATGCGATAAACACGTTTTCTGGGGTTTTCACCACTCCACAGTTCGTTGGATATGCAGAACAGTAGATATCGTGGTTTTCGTGGGGTTTCATGCAGAGATATGCATTTTCTGCGATAATCTTGGCGAGACTTCTGTTAGAAGTATGCTGAATCATCGAGAGCGCTCTTTTCGAGCTATTTAATGCGACAAACTCGTTTTCTGGGGTTTTCACCACTCCACAGTTCGTTGGATATGCAGAACCGGAGATATCTTGGTTTTCGTGGGGTTTCAAGCTGAGATATGCATTTCCTGCGATAATCTTGGTGAGACTTCTGTCCGAAGTATGCTGAATCATCGGGATCGCTCTATTCGAGATATTTAATGCGAGAAACACGTTCTCTGGTTGTTTTCACCACTCCACAGTGCGTTTGATATGCAGAACAGGCGATATCTTGATTTTCGTGGTGTTTCCAGCTGAGATATGCATTTTCTGCGATAATCTTGGTGGGTCTTTTTTCAGAAGTATGCAGAATCACCTAGATCGCTCTTTTCGAGCTACTTAATGCACGAAACACGTTTTCTGGTGTTTTCACCACTCCACGGTACGTTTGTTGGGCAGAACCGGAGATAACTCGGTTTTCGTCGGGTTTCAAGTTGAGATATGCATTTTTTACGATAATTTTGGTGAGAGTTCTGTCCGAAGTTTGCAGAAGCATCGAGATCGCTCGTTTCGAGCTATTTAATGCGAGAAACACGATATCTGCTGTTTTCACCACTCCACAGTGCGTTTGATATGCAGAACCAGCGATATCTTGGCTTTCGTGAGGTTTCAAGCTGAGATATGCATTTTTTACGGTAATCTTGGTGAGACTTCTGTCCGAAGTATGAGGAAACATCGAGATTGCTCTATTGGAGCTATTTATTGCGAGAAACACGTTTTCAGGGTGTTTTCACCACTCCACAGTGCGTTTGATATGTAGAACAGGCGATATCTTCATTTTCGTGGTGTTTCCAGCTGAGATATGCATTTTCTGCGATAACTTTGGTGAGAGTTCTGTCCGAAGTTTGCAGAAGCATCGAGATCGCTCGTTTCGAGCTATTTAATGCAAGAAACACGTTATCTGATGTTTTCACCACTCCACAGTGCGTTGGATATGCAGAACCGCAGATATTTTGGTTTTCGTCGGGTTTCAAGCTGAGATATGCGTTTTCTACGATAAGCTTGGTGAAACATCTGTCCGAAGTATGCAGAAACGTCGAGAGCGCTCTTTTCGAGCTATTTAATGCGAGAAACAGGTTTTCTGGTGTTTTCACCACTCCACAGTTCGTTGGATATGCAGAACCGGAGATATCTTGGTTTTCGTGGTGTTTCCAGCTGAGATATGCATTTTCTGCGATAATCTTGGTGGGTCTTCTGTCCGAAGTATGCTGAATCATCGAGATCGCTCTGTTCGAGCTAGTTAGTGCGAGAAACACGTTATCTGGTGTTTTCACCACTCCACAGTGCGTTTGATATGCAGAACAGTAGATATCTTGGTTTTCGTGGGGTTTCAAGCTGAGATATGCATTTTCTGCAATAATCTTGTTGAGACTTCTGTCCGAAGTATGCAGAATCATCGAGATCGCACGTTTCGAGCTATTTAATGCGAGAAACACGTTATCTGGTGTTTTTACCACTCCACAGTGCGTTGGATATGCAGAACCGGAGATATTTTGGTTTTCGTCGGGTTTGAAGCTGAGATATGCATTTTCTACGATAAGCTTGGTGAAACATCTGTCCGAAGTATGCAGAAACGTCGAGAGCGCTCTTTTCGAGCTATTTAATGCGAGAAACACGTTTTCTGGGGTTTTCACCACTCCACAGTTCGTTGGATATGCAGAACAGTAGATATCGTGGTTTTCGTGGGGTTTCAAGCAGAGATATGCATTTTAGGCGATAATCTTGGCGAGACTTCTGTTAGAGGTATGCAGAATCATCGAGATCGCACTTTTCGAGCTATTTAATGCGAGAAACACGTTATCTGGTGTTTTCACCACTCCGCAGTTGGTTGGATATGCAGAACCGGCGATATTTTGGTTTTCGTCGGGTTTCAAGCTGAGATATGCATTTTCGGCGATAATCTTGGTGAAACATCTGTCCGAAGTATGCAGAATCATCTAGATCGCTCTTTTCGAGCTACTTAATGCACGAAACACGTAGTCTGGTGTTTTCACCACTCCACAGTGCGTTTGACATGCAGAACCGGAGATATCTTGGTTTCGGTCGGGTTTCAAACTGTGATATGCATTTTCTACGATAATCCTGGTGTGACTTCTGTCAGAAGTATGCAGAATCATCGAGAACGCTCGTTTCGAGCTACATAATGCGAGAAACACGTTATCTGGTGTTTTCACCACTCCACAGTGCGTTGGATATGCAGAACCGCAGATATTTTGGTTTTCGTCGGGTTTCAAGTTGAGATATGCATTTTTTACGATAATTTTGGTGAGAGTTCTGTCCGAAGTTTGCAGAAGCATCGAGATCGCTCGTTTCGAGCTGTTTAATGCGAGAAACACGTTATCTGATGTTTTCACCACTCCACAGTGCGTTGGATATGCAGAACCGCAGATATTTTGGTTTTCGTCGGGTTTCAAGCTGAGATATGCATTTTATACGATAAGCTTGGTGAAACATCTGTCCGAAGTATGCAGAAACGTCGAGAGCGCTCTTTTCGAGCTATTTAATGCGAGAAACAGGTTTTCTGGGGTTTTCACCACTCCACAGTTCGTTGGATATGCAGAACCGGAGATATCTTGGTTTTCGTGGTGTTTCCAGCTGAGATATGCATTTTCTGCGATAATCTTGGTGGGTCTTTTGTCAGAAGTATGCAGAATCATCTAGATCGCTCTTTTCGAGCTACTTAATGCTCGAAACACGCTTTCTGGTGTTTTCACCACTCCACAGTACGTTTGACATGCAGAACCGGAGATATCTTGGTTTCGGTCGGGTTTCAAGCTGAGATATGCATTTTCTACGATAATCCTGGTGAGACTTCTGTCAGAAGTATGCAGAATCTTCGAGAACGCTCTTTTCGAGCTACTTAATGCGCGAAACACGTTTTCTGGTGTTTTCACCACTCCACGGTACGTTTGATGTGCAGAACCGGAGATAACTCGGTTTTCGTGGGGTTTCAAGCAGAGATATGCATTTTCTGCGATAATCTTGGCGAGACTTCTGTTAGAAGTATGCAGAATCATCGAGATCGCACTTTTCGAGCTATTTAATGCGAGAAACACGTTATCTGGTGTTTTCACCACTCCGCAGTTGGTTGGATATGCAGAACCGGCGATATTTTGGTTTTCGTCGGGTTTCAAGCTGAGATATGCATTTTCTACGATAATCTTGGTGAAACATCTGTCCGAAGTATGCCGAAACATCGAGAGCGCTCTTTTCGAGCTATTTAATGCGATAAACACGTTTTCTGGGGTTTTCACCACTCCACAGTTCGTTGGATATGCAGAACAGTAGATATATTGGTGTTCGTGGGGTTTCAAGCAGAGATATGCATTTTCTGCGATAATCTTGGTGAGACTTCTGTTAGAAGTATGCAGAATCATCGAGATCGCACTTTTCGAGCTACTTAATGCGAGAAACACGTTATCTGGTGTTTTCACCACTCCACAGTTGGTTTGATATGCAGAACCGGCGATATTTTGGTTTTCGTCGGGTTTCAAGCTGAGATATGCATTTTCTACGATAATCCTGGTGAGACTTCTGTCCGAAGTATGCTTAATTATCGAGATCGCTCGTTTCGAGCTATTCAATGCGAGAAACACGTTATCTGGTGTTTTCACCACTCCACAGTGCGTATGATATGCAGAACCGGCGATATCTTGGTTTTCGTGGGGTTTCAAGCTGAGATATGCTTTTTCTGCGATAATCTTGGTGAGACTTCTGTCCGACGTATGCTGAAACATCGAGATCGCTCTTTTCGAGCTAGTTAATGGGAGAAAAACCTTATCCGGTGTTTTCACCACTCCACAGTGCGTTAGATATGCAGAACCAGCGATATCTTGGCTTTCATGGGGTTTCAAGCTGAGATATGCATTTTTTACGATAATCTTGGTGAGACTTCTGTCCGAAGTATGAAGAATCATCGAGATCGCTCTATTCGAGCTATTTAATGCGAGAAACACGTTTTCAGGGTGTTTTCACCACTCCACAGTTGGTTTGATATGCAGAACCGGCGATATTTTGGTTTTCGTCGGGTTTCAAGCTGAGATATGCATTTTCTACGATAATCCTGGTGAGACTTCTGTCAGAAGTATGCAGAATCATCGAGAACGCTCTTTTCGAGCTACTTAATGCGCGAAACACGTTTTCTGGTGTTTTCACCACTCCACAGTTGGTTTGATATGCAGAACCGGCGATATTTTGGTTTTCGTCGGGTTTCATGCTGAGATATGCATTTTCTACGATAATCTTGGTGAAACATCTGCCCGAAGTATGTAGAAACATCGAGAGCGCTCTTTTCGAGCTATTTAATGCGAGAAACTCGTTTTCTGGGGTTTTCAACACTCCACAGTTCGTTGGATATGCAGAACCGGAGATATCTTGGTTTTCGTGGGGTTTCAAGCTGAGATATGCATTTCCTGCGATAATCTTGGTGAGACTTCTGTCCGAAGTATGCAGAATCATCGAGATCGATCGTTTCGAGCTATTTAATGCGAGAAACACGTTATCTGGTGTTTTCACCACTCCACAGTGCGTTTGATACGCAGAACCAGCGATATCTTGGTTTTCGTGGCATTTCAAGCTGAGATACGCATTTCCTGGGATGATCTTGGTGAGACTTCTGTCCGAAGTATGCTGAATCATCGAGATCGCTCTTTTCGAGCTAGTTAGAGCGAGAAACACGTTAGCTGGTGTTTTCACCACTCCACAGTGCGTTTGATATGCAGAACAGTAGATATCTTGGTTTCCGTGGGGTTTCAAGCTGAGATATGCATTTTCTGCGATAATCTTGGTGAAACAACTGTCCGAAGTATGCCGAAACATCGAGAGCGCTCTTTTCGAGCCATTTAATGCGAGAAACACGTTTTCTGGGGTTTTCACCACTCCACAGTTCGTTGGATATGCAGAACCGGAGATATTTTGGTTTTCGTCGGGTTTGATGCTGAGATATGCATTTTCTACGATAAGCTTGGTGAAACATCTGTCCGAAGTATGCAGAAACGTCGAGAGCGCTCTTTTCGAGCTATTTAATGCGAGAAACACGTTTTCTGGGGTTTTCACCACTCCACAGTTCGTTGGATATGCAGAACAGTAGATATCTTGGTTTTCGTGGGGTTTCAAGCAGAGATATGCATTTTCTGCGATAATCTTGGTGAGACTTCTGTTAGAAGTATGCAGAATCATCGAGATCGCACTTTTCGAGCTACTTAATGCGAGAAACACGTTATCTGGTGTTTTCACCACTCCACAGTTGGTTTGATATGCAGAACCGGCGATATTTTGGTTTTCGTCGGGTTTCAAGCTGAGATATGCATTTTCGACGATAATCCTGGTGAGACTTCTGTCCGAAGTATGAAGAATCATCGAGATCGCTCTATTCCAGCTATTTAATGCGAGAAACACGTTTTCAGGGTGTTTTCACCACTCCACAGTTGGTTTGATATGCAGAACCGGCGATATTTTGGTTTTCGTCGGGTTTCAAGCTGAGATATGCATTTTCTACGATAATCCTGGTGAGACTTCTGTCAGAAGTATGCAGAATCTTCGAGAACGCTCTTTTCGAGCTACTTAATGCGCGAAACACGTTTTCTGGTGTTTTCACCACTCCACAGTTGGTTTGATATGCAGAACCGGCGATATTTTGGTTTTCGTCGGGTTTCATGCTGAGATATGCATTTTCTACGATAATCTTGGTGAAACATCTGCCCGAAGTATGTAGAAACATCGAGAGCGCTCTTTTCGAGCTATTTAATGCGACAAACTCGTTTTCTGGGGTTTTCACCACTCCACAGTTCGTTGGATATGCAGAACCGGAGATATCTTGGCTTTCGTGAGGTTTCAAGCTGAGATATGCATTTTTTACGGTAATCTTGGTGAGACTTCTGTCCGAAGTATGAGGAAACATCGAGATTGCTCTATTCGAGCTATTTATTGCGAGAAACACGTTTTCAGGGTGTTTTCACCACTCCACAGTGCGTTTGATATGTAGAACAGGCGATATCTTCATTTTCGTGGTGTTTCCAGCTGAGATATGCATTTTCTGCGATAATCTTGGTGAGACTTCCGTCAGAAGTATGCAGGATCTTCGAGAACGCTCTTTTCGAGATATTTAATGCGAGAAACACGATATCTGCTGTTTTCACCACTCCACAGTGCGTTTGATATGCAGTACCAGCGATATCTTCGTTTTCGGGGGGTTTCAAGCTGAGATATGCATTCCTTACGATAATCTTGGTGAGACTTCTGTCCGAAGTATGCAGAATCATCGAGATCGCACTATTCGAGCTATTTAATGCGAGAAACACGTTCTCTGGTTGTTTTCACCACTCCACAGTGCGTTTGATATGCAGAACCGGCAACATCTTGATTTTCGTGAGGTTTCGAGCTGAGATATGCATTTTCTGCGATAATATTGGTGAGACTTCAGTCAGAAGTATGCAGAATCATCTAGATCGCTCTTTTCGAGCTACTTCATGCGAGAAAAACGTTATCCGGTGTTTTCACCACTCCACAGTGCGTTTGATATGCAGAACCAGCGATATCTTGGCGTTCGTGGGGTTTCAAGCTGAGATATGCATTTTTTACGATAATCTTGTTGAGACTTCTGTCCGAAGTATGAAGAATCATCGAGATCGCTCTATTCGAGCTATTTAATGCGAGAAACACGTTTTCTGGGGTTTTCACCACTCCACAGTGCGTTTGATATGCTGAACACAGCGATATCTTGGTTTTCGTGGGGTTTCAAGCTGAGATATGCATTTTTTACGATAACTTTGGTGAGAGTTCTGTCCGAAGTTTGCAGAAGCATCGAGATCGCTCGTTTCGAGATATTTAATGCAAGAAACACGTTATCTGATGTTTTCACCACTCCACAGTGCGTTGGATATGCAGAACCGCAGATATTTTGGTTTTCGTCGGGTTTCAAGCTGAGATATGCGTTTTCTACGATAAGCTTGGTGAAACATCTGTCCGAAGTATGCAGAAACGTCGAGAGCGCTCTTTTCGAGCTATTTAATGCGAGAAACAGGTTTTCTGGTGTTTTCACCACTCCACAGTTCGTTGGATATGCAGAACCGGAGATATCTTGGTTTTCGTGGTGTTTCCAGCTGAGATATGCATTTTCTGCGATAATCTTGGTGGGTCTTCTGTCCGAAGTATGCTGAATCATCGAGATCGCTCTGTTCGAGCTAGTTAGTGCGAGAAACACGTTATCTGGTGTTTTCACCACTCCACAGTGCGTTTGATATGCAGAACAGTAGATATCTTGGTTTTCGTGGGGTTTCAAGCTGAGATATGCATTTTCTGCAATAATCTTGTTGAGACTTCTGTCCGAAGTATGCAGAATCATCGAGATCGCACGTTTCGAGCTATTTAATGCGAGAAACACGTTATCTGGTGTTTTTACCACTCCACAGTGCGTTGGATATGCAGAACCGGAGATATTTTGGTTTTCGTCGGGTTTGAAGCTGAGATATGCATTTTCTACGATAAGCTTGGTGAAACATCTGTCCGAAGTATGCAGAAACGTCGAGAGCGCTCTTTTCGAGCTATTTAATGCGAGAAACACGTTTTCTGGGGTTTTCACCACTCCACAGTTCGTTGGATATGCAGAACAGTAGATATCGTGGTTTTCGTGGGGTTTCAAGCAGAGATATGCATTTTAGGCGATAATCTTGGCGAGACTTCTGTTAGAGGTATGCAGAATCATCGAGATCGCACTTTTCGAGCTATTTAATGCGAGAAACACGTTATCTGGTGTTTTCACCACTCCGCAGTTGGTTGGATATGCAGAACCGGCGATATTTTGGTTTTCGTCGGGTTTCAAGCTGAGATATGCATTTTCGGCGATAATCTTGGTGAAACATCTGTCCGAAGTATGCAGAATCATCTAGATCGCTCTTTTCGAGCTACTTAATGCACGAAACACGTAGTCTGGTGTTTTCACCACTCCACAGTGCGTTTGACATGCAGAACCGGAGATATCTTGGTTTCGGTCGGGTTTCAAACTGTGATATGCATTTTCTACGATAATCCTGGTGTGACTTCTGTCAGAAGTATGCAGAATCATCGAGAACGCTCGTTTCGAGCTACATAATGCGAGAAACACGTTATCTGGTGTTTTCACCACTCCACAGTGCGTTGGATATGCAGAACCGCAGATATTTTGGTTTTCGTCGGGTTTCAAGTTGAGATATGCATTTTTTACGATAATTTTGGTGAGAGTTCTGTCCGAAGTTTGCAGAAGCATCGAGATCGCTCGTTTCGAGCTGTTTAATGCGAGAAACACGTTATCTGATGTTTTCACCACTCCACAGTGCGTTGGATATGCAGAACCGCAGATATTTTGGTTTTCGTCGGGTTTCAAGCTGAGATATGCATTTTATACGATAAGCTTGGTGAAACATCTGTCCGAAGTATGCAGAAACGTCGAGAGCGCTCTTTTCGAGCTATTTAATGCGAGAAACAGGTTTTCTGGGGTTTTCACCACTCCACAGTTCGTTGGATATGCAGAACCGGAGATATCTTGGTTTTCGTGGTGTTTCCAGCTGAGATATGCATTTTCTGCGATAATCTTGGTGGGTCTTTTGTCAGAAGTATGCAGAATCATCTAGATCGCTCTTTTCGAGCTACTTAATGCTCGAAACACGCTTTCTGGTGTTTTCACCACTCCACAGTACGTTTGACATGCAGAACCGGAGATATCTTGGTTTCGGTCGGGTTTCAAGCTGAGATATGCATTTTCTACGATAATCCTGGTGAGACTTCTGTCAGAAGTATGCAGAATCTTCGAGAACGCTCTTTTCGAGCTACTTAATGCGCGAAACACGTTTTCTGGTGTTTTCACCACTCCACGGTACGTTTGATGTGCAGAACCGGAGATAACTCGCTTTTCGTGGGGTTTCAAGCAGAGATATGCATTTTCTGCGATAATCTTGGCGAGACTTCTGTTAGAAGTATGCAGAATCATCGAGATCGCACTTTTCGAGCTATTTAATGCGAGAAACACGTTATCTGGTGTTTTCACCACTCCGCAGTTGGTTGGATATGCAGAACCGGCGATATTTTGGTTTTCGTCGGGTTTCAAGCTGAGATATGCATTTTCTACGATAATCTTGGTGAAACATCTGTCCGAAGTATGCCGAAACATCGAGAGCGCTCTTTTCGAGCTATTTAATGCGATAAACACGTTTTCTGGGGTTTTCACCACTCCACAGTTCGTTGGATATGCAGAACAGTAGATATATTGGTGTTCGTGGGGTTTCAAGCAGAGATATGCATTTTCTGCGATAATCTTGGTGAGACTTCTGTTAGAAGTATGCAGAATCATCGAGATCGCACTTTTCGAGCTACTTAATGCGAGAAACACGTTATCTGGTGTTTTCACCACTCCACAGTTGGTTTGATATGCAGAACCGGCGATATTTTGGTTTTCGTCGGGTTTCAAGCTGAGATATGCATTTTCTACGATAATCCTGGTGAGACTTCTGTCCGAAGTATGCTTAATTATCGAGATCGCTCGTTTCGAGCTATTCAATGCGAGAAACACGTTATCTGGTGTTTTCACCACTCCACAGTGCGTATGATATGCAGAACCGGCGATATCTTGGTTTTCGTGGGGTTTCAAGCTGAGATATGCTTTTTCTGCGATAATCTTGGTGAGACTTCTGTCCGACGTATGCTGAAACATCGAGATCGCTCTTTTCGAGCTAGTTAATGGGAGAAAAACCTTATCCGGTGTTTTCACCACTCCACAGTGCGTTAGATATGCAGAACCAGCGATATCTTGGCTTTCATGGGGTTTCAAGCTGAGATATGCATTTTTTACGATAATCTTGGTGAGACTTCTGTCCGAAGTATGAAGAATCATCGAGATCGCTCTATTCGAGCTATTTAATGCGAGAAACACGTTTTCAGGGTGTTTTCACCACTCCACAGTTGGTTTGATATGCAGAACCGGCGATATTTTGGTTTTCGTCGGGTTTCAAGCTGAGATATGCATTTTCTACGATAATCCTGGTGAGACTTCTGTCAGAAGTATGCAGAATCTTCGAGAACGCTCTTTTCGAGCTACTTAATGCGCGAAACACGTTTTCTGGTGTTTTCACCACTCCACAGTTGGTTTGATATGCAGAACCGGCGATATTTTGGTTTTCGTCGGGTTTCATGCTGAGATATGCATTTTCTACGATAATCTTGGTGAAACATCTGCCCGAAGTATGTAGAAACATCGAGAGCGCTCTTTTCGAGCTATTTAATGCGAGAAACTCGTTTTCTGGGGTTTTCAACACTCCACAGTTCGTTGGATATGCAGAACCGGAGATATCTTGGTTTTCGTGGGGTTTCAAGCTGAGATATGCATTTCCTGCGATAATCTTGGTGAGACTTCTGTCCGACGTATGCTGAAACATCGAGATCGCTCTTTTCGAGCTAGTTAATGCGAGAAAAACCTTATCCGGTGTTTTCACCACTCCACAGTGCGTTAGATATGCAGAACCAGCGATATCTTGGCTTTCGTGGGGTTTCAAGCTGAGATATGCATTTTTTACGATAATCTTGGTGAGACTTCTGTCCGAAGTATGAAGAATCATCGAGATCGCTCTTTTCGAGCTATTTAATGCGAGAAACTCGTTTTCTGGGGTTTTCAACACTCCACAGTTCGTTGGATATGCAGAACCGGAGATATCTTGGTTTTCGTGGGGTTTCAAGCTGAGATATGCATTTCCTGCGATAATCTTGGTGAGACTTCTGTCCGAAGTATGCAGAATCATCGAGATCGATCGTTTCGAGCTATTTAATGCGAGAAACACGTTATCTGGTGTTTTCACCACTCCACAGTGCGTTTGATACGCAGAACCAGCGATATCTTGGTTTTCGTGGCATTTCAAGCTGAGATACGCATTTCCTGGGATGATCTTGGTGAGACTTCTGTCCGAAGTATGCTGAATCATCGAGATCGCTCTTTTCGAGCTAGTTAGAGCGAGAAACACGTTAGCTGGTGTTTTCACCACTCCACAGTGCGTTTGATATGCAGAACAGCAGATATCTTGGTTTCCGTGGGGTTTCAAGCTGAGATATGCATTTTCTGCGATAATCTTGGTGAAACAACTGTCCGAAGTATGCCGAAACATCGAGAGCGCTCTTTTCGAGCCATTTAATGCGAGAAACACGTTTTCTGGGGTTTTCACCACTCCACAGTTCGTTGGATATGCAGAACAGTAGATATCTTGGGTTTCGTGGGGTTTCAAGCTGAGATATGCATTTTCTGCGATAATCTTGGTGGGTCTTTTGTCAGAAGTATGCTGAATCATCGAGATCGCTCTTTTCGAGCTACTTAATGCACGAAACACGTTTTCTGGTGTTTTCACCACTCCACAGTACGTTTGTCATGCAGAACCGGAGATATCTTGGTTTCGGTCGGGTTTCAAGCTGAGATATGCATTTTCTACGATAATACTGGTGAGACTTCTGTCAGAAGTATGCAGAATCTTCGAGATCGCTCTTTTCGAGCTACTTAATGCTCGAAACACGTTTTCTGGTGTTTTCACCACTCCACGGTACGTTTGATGGGCAGAACCGGATATAACTCGGTTTTCGTCGGGTTTCAAGCTGAGATATGCATTTTCTACGATAATCTTGGTGAGACTTCTGTCAGAAGTATGCAGAATCTTCGAGAACGCTCTTTTCGAACTACTTAATGCGCGAAACACGTTTTCTGGTGTTTTCACCACTCCACGGTACGTTTGATGGGCAGAACCGGAGATAACTCGGTTTTCGTCGGGTTTCAAGCTGAGATATGCATTTTCTACGATAATCTTGGTGAGAATTCTGTCGGAAGTATGCAGGATCTTCGAGAACGCTCTCTCCGAGCTATTTAATGCGAGAAACACGTTCTCTGGTGTTTTCACCACTCCACAGTGCGTTTGATATGCAGTACCAGCGATATCTTGGTTTTCCTGGGGTTTCAAGCTCAGATATGCATTTTTTACGATAATCTTCTTGAGACTTCTGTCCGAAGTATGCAGAATCATCGAGATCGCTCTATTCGAGCTACTTAATGCGAGAAACACGTTCTCTGGTTGTTTTCACCACTCCACAGTGCGTTTGATATGCAGAACCGGCAACATCTTGATTTTCGTGAGGTTTCGAGCTGAGATATGCATTTTCTGCGATAATATTGGTGAGACTTCAGTCAGAAGTATGCAGAATCATCTAGATCGCTCTTTTCGAGCTACTTAATGCACGAAACACGTAGTCTGGTGTTTTCACCACTCCACAGTGCGTTTGACATGCAGAACCGGAGATATCTTGGTTTCGGTCGGGTTTCAAACTGAGATATGCATTTTCTACGATAATCCTGGTGAGACTTCTGTCAGAAGTGTGCAGAATCATCGAGAACGCTCGTTTCGAGCTACATAATGCGAGAAACACGTTATCTGGTGTTTTCACCACTCCACAGTGCGTTGGATATGCAGAACCGCAGATATCTTGGTTTTCGTGGGGTTTCAAGCTGAGATATGCATTTTCTGCGATAATCTTGGTGAGACATCTGTCCGAAGTATGCAGAAACATCGAGAGCGCTCTTTTCGAGCTATTTAATGCGAGAAACTCGTTTTCTGGGGTTTTCAACACTCCACAGTTCGTTGGATATGCAGAACCGGAGATATCTTGGTTTTCGTGGGGTTTCAAGCTGAGATATGCATTTCCTGCGATAATCTTGGTGAGACTTCTGTCCGAAGTATGCTGAATCATCTAGATCGCTCTTTTCGAGCTGTTTAATGAGAGAAACACGTTATCTGGTGTTTTCACCACTCCACAGTGCGTATGATATGCAGAACCGGCGATATCTTGGTTTTCGTGGGGTTTCAAGCTGAGATTTGCATTTTCTGCGATAATGTTGGTGAGACTTCTGTCCGAAGTATGCTGAAACATCGAGATCGCTCGTTTCGAGCTATTTAATGCGAGAAACACGTTATCTGGTGTTTTCACCACTCCACAGTGCGTTTGATATGCAGAACAGTAGATATCTTGGTTTTCGTGGGGTTTCAATCTGAGATATGCATTTTTTACGATAATTTTGGTGAGATTTCTGTCCGAAGTATGCAGAATCCTCGAGATCGCTCGTTTCGAGCTATT
Source organism: Anthophora plumipes (assembly GCA_951804975.1). Taxonomy (NCBI): domain Eukaryota; kingdom Metazoa; phylum Arthropoda; class Insecta; order Hymenoptera; family Apidae; genus Anthophora; species Anthophora plumipes. The sequence continues at coordinate 1,862,337 of CATORF010001004.1, forward strand.
TAATGCGAGAAACACGTTATCTGGTGTTTTCACCACTCCACAGTTGGTTTGATATGCAGAACCGGCGATATTTTGGTTTTCGTCGGGTTTCAAGCTGAGATGTGCATTTTCTACGATAATATTGGTGAGACTTCAGTCAGAAGTATGCAGAATCATCTAGATCGCTCTTTTCGAGCTAGTTAGAGCGAGAAACACGTTATCTGGTGTTTTCACCACTCCACAGTGTGTTTGACATGCAGAACCGGAGATATCTTGGTTTCGGTCGGGTTTCAAGCTGAGATATGCATTTTTTACGATAATTTTGGTGAGATTTCTGTCCGAAGTATGCAGAATCATCGAGATCGCTCGTTTCGAGCTATTTAAAGCGAGAAACACGTTATCTGGTGTTTTCACCACTCCACAGTGCGTTGGATAAGCAGAACCGGAGATATTTTGGTTTTCGTCGGGTTTCAAGCTGAGATATGCATTTTCTGCGATAATCCTGGTGAGACTTCTGTCCGAAGTATGCTGAAACATCCAGATCGCTCTTTTCGAGCTAGTTAATGCGAGAAACACGTTATCTGGTGTTTTCACCACTCCACAGTGCGTTTAATATGCAGAACCGGCGATATCCTGGTTTTCGTGGGGTTTCAAGCTAAGATATGCATTTCCTGCGATAATCTTTGTGAGACTTCTGTCCGAAGTATGCTGAATCATCGAGATCGCTCTTTTCGAGCTATTTAATGCGAGAAACACGTTCTCTGGTTGTTTTCACCACTCCACAGTGCGTTTGATATGCAGTACCAGCGATATCTTGGTTTTCGTGGGGTTTCAAGCTGAGATATGCATTTTCTGCGATAATCTTGGTGGACTTCTGTCCGAAGTATGCTGAAACATCCAGATCGCTCTTTTCGAGCTAGCTAATGCGAGAAACACGTTATCTGGTGTTTTCACCACTCCACAGTGCGTTTAATATGCAGAACCGGCGATATCCTGGTTTTCGTGGGGTTTCAAGCTGAGATATGCATTTTCTACGATAATTTTGGTGAGATTTCTGTCCGAAGTATGCAGAATCATCGAGAACGCTCGTTTCGAGCTACATAATGCGAGAAACACGTTATCTGGTGTTTTCACCACTCCACAGTGCGTTGGATATGCAGAACTGCAGATATTTTGGTTTTCGTCGGGTTTCAAGTTCAGATATGCATTTTCTTCGATAAGCTTGGCGAAACATCTGCCCGAAGTATGCTGAAACATCGAGATCGCTCTTTTCGAGCTAGTTAATGCGAGAAAAACCTTATCCGGTGTTTTCACCACTCCACAGTGCGTTTGATATGCAGAACAGTACATATCTTGGTTTTCGTGGGGTTTCAAGCTGAGATATGCTTTTTTTACGATAATATTGGTGAGGCTTCTGTCCGAAGTATGCTGAATCATCGAGATCGCTCTGTTCGAGCTAGTTAGTGCGAGAAACACGTTATCTGGTGTTTTCACCACTCCACAGTGCGTTTGATATGCAGAACAGTACATATCTTGGTTTTCGTGGGGTTTCAAGCTGAGATATGCATTTTCTGCGATAATCTTGGTGAGACATCTGTCCGAAGTATGCAGAAACATCGAGAGCGCTCTTTTCGAGCTATTTAATGCGAGAAACTCGTTTTCTGGGGTTTTCAACACTCCACAGTTCGTTGGATATGCAGAACCGGAGATATCTTGGTTTTCGTGGGGTTTCAAGCTGAGATATGCATTTCCTGCGATAATCTTGGTGAGACTTCTGTCCGAAGTATGCTGAATCATCTAGATCGCTCTTTTCGAGCTGTTTAATGAGAGAAACACGTTATCTGGTGTTTTCACCACTCCACAGTGCGTATGATATGCAGAACCTGCGATATCTTGGTTTTCGTGGGGTTTCAAGCTGAGATTTGCATTTTCTGCGATAATCTTGGTGAGACTTCTGTCCGAAGTATGCTGAAACATCGAGATCGCTCGTTTCGAGCTATTTAATGCGAGAAACACGTTATCTGGTGTTTTCACCACTCCACAGTGCGTTTGATATGCAGAACAGTATATATCTTGGTTTTCGTGGGGTTTCAAGCTGAGATATGCATTTTCTGCGATAATCTTGTTGAGACTTCTGTCCGAAGTATGCAGAATCATCGAGATCGCTCGTTTCGAGCTATTTAATGCGAGAAACACGTTATCTGGTGTTTTTACCACTCCACAGTGCGTATGATATGCAGAACAGTAGATATCTTGGTTTTCGTGGGGTTTCAAGCTGAGACATGCATTTTCTGCGATAATCTTGTTGAGACTTCTGTCCGAAGTATGCAGAAACATCGAGAGCGCTCTTTTCGAGCTATTTAATGAGAGAAACACGTTATCTGGTGTTTTCACCACTCCACAGTGCGTATGATATGCAGAACCGGCGATATCTTGGTTTTCGTGGGGTTTCAAGCTGAGATTTGCATTTTCTGCGATAATCTTGGTGAGACTTCTGTCCGAAGTATGCTGAAACATCGAGATCGCTCGTTTCGAGCTATTTAATGCGAGAAACACGTTATCATGGTGTTTTCACCACACCACAGTGCGTTTGAAATGCAGAACCAGCGATATCTTGGCTTTCGTGGGGTTTCAAGCTGAGATATGCATTTTTTACGATAATCTTGGTGAGACTTCTGTCCGAAGTATGAAGAATCATCGAGATCGCTCTATTCGAGCTATTTAATGCGAGAAACACGTTTTCAGGGTGTTTTCACCATTCCACAGTGCGTTTGATATGCTGAACAGAGCGATATCTTGATTTTCGAGGTGTTTCCAGCTGAGATATGCATTTTCTACGATAATCTTGGTGAGACTTCTGTTAGAAGTATGCAGAATCATCGAGATCGCTCGTTTCGAGCTATTTAATGCGAGAAACTCGTTTTCTGGGGTTTTCACCACTCCGCAGTTCGTTGGATATGCAGAACAGTAGATATCCTGGTTTTCGTGGGGTTTCAAGCAGAGATATGCATTTTCTGCGAAAATCTTGGTGAAACATCTGTCCGAAGTATGCAGAATCTTCGAGAACGCTCTTTTCGAGCTATTTAATGCGAGAAACACGTTATCTGGTGTTTTCACCACTCCACAGTGCGTTTGATGTGCAGTACCAGCGATATCTTGGTTTTCGTGGGGTTTCAAGCTGAGATATGCATTTTCTGCGATAATTTTGGTGAGACTTCTGTCAGAAGTATGCAGAATCTTCGAGAACGCTCTGTTCGAGCTACTTAATGCGCGAAACACGTTTTGTGCTGTTTTTACCACTCCACGGTACGTTTGATGTGCAGAACCGGAGATAACTCGGTTTTCGTCGGGTTTCAAGCTGAGATATGCATTTTCTACGATAATCTTGGTGAGACTTCTGTCAGAAGTATGCAGGATCTTCGAGAACGCTCTTTTCGAGCTAGTTAAAGCGAGGAAAACCTTATCCGGTGTTTTCACTACTCCACAGTGCGTTTGATATGCAAAACCGGCGATATTTTGGTTTTCGTCAGGTTTCAAGCTGAGATATGCATTTTCCACGATAATCTTGGTGAAACATCTGTCCGAAGTATGCAGAAACATCGGGAGCGCTCTTTTCGAGCTATTTAATGCGAGAAACACGTTATCTGGTGTTTTCACCACTCCACAGTGCGTTTGACATGCAGAACCAGCGATATCTTGGTTTTCGTGGGGTTTCAAGCTGAAATATGCATTTTCTGCGATAATATTGGTGAGACTTCTGTCCGAAGTATGCTGTATCATCGAGATCGCTCTTTTCGAGCTAGTTAGTGCGAGAAACACGTTATCTGGTGTTTTCACCACTCCACAGTGCGTTGGATATGCAGAACCGGAGATATTTTGGTTTTCGTCGGGTTTCAAGCTGAGATATGTATTTTCTGCGATAATCTTGGTGAGACTTCTGTTCGAAGTATGCAGAATCATCGAGATCGCACTTTTCGAGCTATTTAATGCGACAAACACGTTATCTGGTGTTTTCACCACTCCACAGTGCGTTTGATATGCAGAAACAGCGATATCTTGGTTTTCGTGGGGTTTCAAGCTGAGATATGCATTTTTTACGATAATCATGGTGAGACTTCTGTTCGAAGTATGCAGAATCATCGAGATCGCACTTTTCAAGCTATTTAATGCGAGAAACAAGTTATCTGGTGTTTTCACCACTCCACAGTGCGTTTGATATGCAGAACCACCGATATCTTGGTTTACGTGGGGTTTCAAGCTCAGATATGCATTTTCTGCGATAATCATGGTGAGACTTCAGTCCGAAGTATGCAGAATCATCGAGATCGTACTATTCGAGCTATTTAATGCGAAAAACACGTTATCTGGTGTTTTCACCACTCCACAGTGCGTTTGATATGCAGAACCAGCGAAATCTTGGTTTTCGTGGGGTTTCAAGCTGAGATATGCATTTTTTTACGATAATCTTGGTGAGACTTCTGTCCGAAGTATGCTTAATCATCGAGATCGCTCGTTTCCAGCTATTTAATGCGAGAAACAAGTTATCTGGTGTTTTCACCACTCCACAGTGCGTTTGATATGCAGAACACGCGATATCTTGGTTTACGTGGGGTTTCAAGCTCAGATATGCATTTTCTGCGATAATCTTGGTGAGACTTCTGTCCGAAGTATGCTTAATCATCGAGATCGCTCGTTTCGAGCTATTTAATGCGAGAAACAAGTTATCTGGTGTTTTCACAACTCCACAGTGCGTTTGATATGCAGAACCAGCGATATCTTGGTTTACGTGGGGTTTCAAGCTCAGATATGCATTTTCTGCGATAATCTTGGTGAGACTTCAGTCCGAAGTATGCAGAATCATCGAGATCGTACTATTCGAGCTATTTAATGCGAAAAACACGTTATCTGGTGTTTTCACCACTCCACAGTGCGTTTGATATGCAGAACCAGCGAAATCTTGGTTTTCGTTGGGTTTCAAGCTGAGATATGCATTTTTTACGATAATCATGGTGAGACTTCTGTCCGAAGTTTGCAGAATCATCGAGATCGCTCTTTTCGAGCTATTTAATGCGACAAACACGTTATCTGGTGTTTTCACCACTCCGCAGTGCGTTTGATATGCAGAACCAGCGATATCTTGGTTTTCGTGGGGTTTCAAGCTCAGATATGCAATTTCTGCGATGATCTTGGTGAGACTTCTGTCCGAAGTGTGCAGAGACATCGAGATCGCACTTTTCAAGCTATTTAATGCGAGAAACAAGTTATCTGGTGTTTTCACCACTCCACAGTGCGTTTGATATGCAGAACCACCGATATCTTGGTTTACGTGGGGTTTCAAGCTCAGATATGCATTTTCTGCGATAATCTTGGTGAGACTTCAGTCCGAAGTATGCTTAATCATCGAGATCGCTCGTTTCGAGCTATTTAATGCGAGAAACAAGTTATCTGGTGTTTTCACCACTCCACAGTGCGTTTGATATGCAGAACCAGCGATATCTTGGTTTACGTGGGGTTTCAAGCTCAGATATGCATTTTCTGCGATAATCTTGGTGAGACTTCTGTCCGAAGTATGCAGAGTCATCGAGATCGCTCTTTTCGAGCTATTTAATGCGAGAAACAAGTTATCTGGTGTTTTCACAACTCCACAGTGCGTTTGATATGCAGAACCAGCGATATCTTGGTTTACGTGGGGTTTCAAGCTCAGATATGCATTTTCTGCGATAATCTTGGTGAGACTTCAGTCCGAAGTATGCAGAATCATCGAGATCGTACTATTCGGGCTATTTAATGCGAAAAACACGTTATCTGGTGTTTTCACCACTCCACAGTGCGTTTGATATGCAGAACCAGCGAAATCTTGGTTTTCGTTGGGTTTCAAGCTGAGATATGCATTTTTTACGATAATCATGGTGAGACTTCTGTCCGAAGTATGCAGAATCATCGAGATCGCACTTTTCGAGCTATTTAATGCGACAAACACGTTATCTGGTGTTTTCACCACTCCGCAGTGCGTTTGATATGCAGAACCAGCGATATCTTGGTTTTCGTGGGGTTTCAAGCTCAGATATGCATTTTCTGCGATAATCTTGGTGAGACTTCTGTCCGAAGTATGCAGAGTCATCGAGATCGCTCTTTTCGAGCTATTTAATGCGAGAAACAAGTTATCTGGTATTTTCACCACTCCGCAGTGCGTTTGATATGCAGAACCAGCGATATCTTGGTTTTCGTGGGGTTTCAAGCTCAGATATGCATTTTCTGCTATAATCTTGGTGAGACTTCTGTCCGAAGTATGCAGAATCATCGAGATCGTACTTTTCGAGCTATTTAATGCGAGAAACAAGTTATCTGGTATTTTCACCACTCCGCAGTGCGTTTGATATGCAGAACCAGCGATATCTTGGTTTTCGTGGGGTTTCTAGCAGAGATATGCATTTTCTGCGATAATCTTGGTGAGACTTCTGTCCGAAGTATGCAGAATCATCGAGATCGCACTTTTCAAGCTATTTAATGCGAGAAACAAGTTATCTGGTGTTTTCACCACTCCACAGTGCGTTTGATATGCAGAACCAGCGAAATCTTGGTTTTCGTTGTGTTTCAAGCTGAGATATGCATTTTTTACGATAATCATGGTGAGACATCTGTCCGAAGTATGCAGAATCATCGAGATCGCACTTTTCAAGCTATTTAATGCGAGAAACAAGTTATCTGGTGTTTTCACCACTCCACAGTGCGTTTGATATGCAGAACCACCGATATCTTGGTTTACGTGGGGTTTCAAGCTCAGATATGCATTTTCTGCGATAATCTTGGTGAGACTTCAGTCCGAAGTATGCTTAATCATCGAGATCGCTCGTTTCGAGCTATTTAATGCGAGAAACAAGTTATCTGGTGTTTTCACCACTCCACAGTGCGTTTGATATGCAGAACCAGCGATATCTTGGTTTACGTGGGGTTTCAAGCTCAGATATGCATTTTCTGCGATAATCTTGGTGAGACTTCAGTCCGAAGTATGCAGAATCATCGAGATCGTACTTTTCGAGCTATTTAATGCGACAAACACGTTTTCTGGGGTTTTCACCACTCCACAGTTCGTTGGATATGCAGAACAGGAGATATCTTGGTTTTCGTGGGGTTTCTAGCAGAGATATGCATTTTCTGCGATAATCTTGGTGAGACCTCTGTCCGAAGTATGCAGAAACATGGAGATCGCTCTTTTCGACCTATTGAATGCGAGAAACACGTTATCTGGTGTTTTCACCACTCCACAGTGCGTATGATATGCAGAACCGACGATATCTTGGTTTTCGTGGGGTTTCAAGCTCAGATATGCATTTTCTGCGATAATCTTGGTGAGACTTCTGTCCGAAGTATGCAGAGTCATCGAGATCGCTCTTTTCGAGCTATTTAATGCGAGAAACAAGTTATCTGGTATTTTCACCACTCCGCAGTGCGTTTGATATGCAGAACCAGCGATATCTTGGTTTTCGTGGGGTTTCAAGCTCAGATATGCATTTTCTGCGATAATCTTGGTGAGACTTCTGTCCGAAGTATGCAGAGTCATCGAGATCGTACTTTTCGAGCTATTCAATGCGAGAAACACGTTTTCTGGGGTCTTCACCACTCCACAGTTCGTTGGATATGCAGAACAGGAGATATCTTGGTTTTCGTGGGGTTTCTAGCAGAGATATGCATTTTCTGCGATAATCTATGTGAGACTTCTGTCCGAAGTATGCTTAATCATCGAGATCGCTCGTTTCGAGCTATTTAATGCGAGAAACAAGTTATCTGGTGTTTTCACCACTCCACAGTGCGTTTGATATGCAGAACCAGCGAAATCTTGGTTTTCGATGGGTTTCAAGCTGAGATATGCATTTTTTACGATAATCATGGTGAGACTTCTGTCCGAAGTATGCAGAATCATCGAGATCGCACTTTTCGAGCTATTTAATGCGACAAACACGTTATCTGGTGTTTTCAGCACACCACAGTGCGTTTGATATGCAGAACCAGCGAAATCTTGGTTTTCGTGGGGTTTCAAGCTGAGATATGCATTTTTTACGATAATCTTGGTGAGACTTCTGTCCGAAGTATGCTTAATCATCGAGATCGCTCTATTCGAGCTATTTAATGCGAGAAACACGTTATCTGGTGTCTTCACCACTCCACAGTGCGTATGATATGCAGAACCGACGATATCTTGGTTTTCGTGGGGTTTCAAGCTCAGATATGCATTTTCTGCGATAATCTTGGTGAGACTTCTGTCCGAAGTATGCAGAGTCATCGAGATCGCTCTTTTCGAGCTATTTAATGCGAGAAACAAGTTATCTGGTGTTTTCACCACTCCGCAGTGCGTTTGATATGCAGAACCAGCGATATCTTGGTTTTCGTGGGGTTTCAAGCTCAGATATGCATTTTCTGCGATAATCTTGGTGAGACTTCTGTCCGAAGTTTGCAGAGTCATCGAGATCGTACTTTTCGAGCTATTCAATGCGACAAACACGTTATCTGGTGTTTTCAGCACACCACAGTGCGTTTGATATGCAGAACCAGCGAAATCTTGGTTTTCGTGGGGTTTCAAGCTGAGATATGCATTTTTTACGATAATCTTGGTGAGACTTCTGTCCGAAGTATGCTTAATCATCGAGATCGCTCTATTCGAGCTATTTAATGCGAGAAACACGTTATCTGGTGTTTTCACCACTCCACAGTGCGTATGATATACAGAACCGACGATATCTTGGTTTTCGTGGGGTTTCAAGCTCAGATATGCATTTTCTGCGATAATCATGGTGAGACTTCTGTCCGAAGTATGCAGAGTCATCGAGATCGCTCTTTTCGAGCTATTTAATGCGAGAAACAAGTTATCTGGTGTTTTCACCACTCCGCAGTGCGTTTGATATGCAGAACCAGCGATATCTTGGTTTTCGTGGGGTTTCAAGCTCAGATATGCATTTTCTGCGATAATCTTGGTGAGATTTCTGTCCGAAGTATGCAGAGTCATCGAGATCGTACTTTTCGAGCTATTCAATGCGACAAACACGTTATCTGGTGTTTTCAGCACACCACAGTGCGTATGATATGCAGAACCGACGATATCTTGGTTTTCGTGGGGTTTCATGCTGAGATATGCATTTTTTACGATCATCATGGTGAGACCTCTGTCCGAAGTATGCAGAAACATCGAGATCGCTCTTTTCGAAATTTTTAATGCGAGAAACACGTTATCGGGTGTTTTCACCACTTCACAGTGCGGTTGATATGCATAACCAGCGAAATCTTGGTTTTCGTGTGGCTTCAAGCTCAGATATGCATTTTCTGCGATAATCATGGTGAGACTTCTGTCCGAAGTATGCAGAGTCATCGAGATCGTACTTTTCGAGCTATTTAATGCGAGAAACACGTTATCTGGTGTTTTCACCACTCCACAGTGCGTATGATATGCAGAACCGACGATATCTTGGTTTTCGTGGGGTTTCAAGCTCAGATATGCATTTTCTGCGATAATCTTGGTGAGACTTCTGTCCGAAGTATGCAGAGTCATCGAGATCGTACTTTTCGAGCTATTTAATGCGACAAACACGTTTTCTGGGGTTTTCACCACTCCACAGTTCGTTGGATATGCAGAACAGGAGATATCTTGGTTTTCGTGGGGTTTCTAGCAGAGATATGCATTTTCTGCGATAATCATGGTGAGACCTCTGTCCGAAGTATGCAGAAACATGGAGATCGCTCTTTTCGACCTATTGAATGCGAGAAACACGTTATCTGGTGTTTTCACCACTCCACAGTGCGTTTGATATGCAGAACCAGCGAAATCTTGGTTTTCGTTGGGTTTCAAGCTGAGATATGCATTTTTTACGATAATCATGGTGAGACTTCTGTCCAAAGTATGCAGAATCATCGAGATCGCACTTTTCGAGCTATTTAATGCGACAAACACGTTATCTGGTGTTTTCAGCACACCACAGTGCGTTTGATATGCAGAACCAGCGAAATCTTGGTTTTCGTGGGGTTTCAAGCTGAGATATGCATTTTTTACGATAATCTTGGTGAGACTTCTGTCCGAAGTATGCTTAATCATCGAGATCGCTCTATTCGAGCTATTTAATGCGAGAAACACGTTATCTGGTGTTTTCACCACTCCACAGTGCGTATGATATGCAGAACCGACGATATCTTGGTTTTCGTGGGGTTTCAAGCTCAGATATGCATTTTCTGCGATAATCTTGGTGAGACTTCTGTCCGAAGTATGCAGAGTCATCGAGATCGCTCTTTTCGAGCTATTTAATGCGAGAAACAAGTTATCTGGTGTTTTCACCACTCCGCAGTGCGTTTGATATGCAGAACCAGCGATATCTTGGTTTTCGTGGGGTTTCAAGCTCAGATATGCATTTTCTGCGATAATCTTGGTGAGACTTCTGTCCGAAGTATGCAGAGTCATCGAGATCGTACTTTTCGAGCTATTCAATGCGAGAAACACGTTTTCTGGGGTTTTCACCACTCCACAGTTCGTTGGATATGCAGAACAGGAGATATCTTGGTTTTCGTGGGGTTTCTAGCAGAGATATGCATTTTCTGCGATAATCTAGGAGAGACTTCTGTCCGAAGTATGCTTAATCATCGAGATCGCTCGTTTCGAGCTATTTAATGCGACAAACACGTTATCTGGTGTTTTCAGCACACCACAGTGCGTTTGATATGCAGAACCAGCGAAATCTTGGTTTTCGTGGGGTTTCAAGCTGAGATATGCATTTTTTACGATAATCTTGGTGAGACTTCTGTCCGAAGTATGCTTAATCATCGAGATCGCTCTATTCGAGCTATTTAATGCGAGAAACACGTTATCTGGTGTTTTCACCACTCCACAGTGCGTATGATATACAGAACCGACGATATCTTGGTTTTCGTGGGGTTTCAAGCTCAGATATGCATTTTCTGCGATAATCATGGTGAGACTTCTGTCCGAAGTATGCAGAGTCATCGAGATCGTACTATTCGAGCTATTTAATGCGAAAAACACGTTATCTGGTGTTTTCACCACTCCACAGTGCGTATGATATGCAGAACCGACGATATCTTGGTTTTCGTGGGGTTTCAAGCTCAGATATGCATTTTCTGCGATAATCTTGGTGAGACTTCTGTCCGAAGTATGCAGAAACATGGAGATCGCTCTTTTCGACCTATTGAATGCGAGAAACACGTTATCTGGTGTTTTCACCACTCCACAGTGCGTTTGATATGCAGAACCAGCGAAATCTTGGTTTTCGTTGGGTTTCAAGCTGAGATATGCATTTTTTACGATAATCATGGTGAGACTTCTGTCCGAAGTATGCAGAATCATCGAGATCGCACTTTTCGAGCTATTTAATGCGACAAACACGTTATCTGGTGTTTTCAGCACACCACAGTGCGTTTGATATGCAGAACCAGCGAAATCTTGGTTTTCGTGTGGTTTCAAGTTGAGATATGCATTTTTTACGATAATCTTGGTGAGACTTCTGTCCGAAGTATGCTTAATCATCGAGATCGCTCTATTCGAGCTATTTAATGCGAGAAACACGTTATCTGGTGTTTTCACCACTCCACAGTGCGTATGATATACAGAACCGACGATATCTTGGTTTTCGTGGGGTTTCAAGCTCAGATATGCATTTTCTGCGATAATCATGGTGAGACTTCTGTCCGAAGTATGCAGAGTCTACGAGATCGTACTTTTCGAGCTATTCAATGCGAGAAACACGTTTTCTGGGGTTTTCACCACTCCACAGTTCGTTGGATATGCAGAACAGGAGATATCTTGGTTTTCGTGGGGTTTCTAGCAGAGATATGCATTTTCTGCGATAATCTAGGTGAGACTTCTGTCCGAAGTATGCTTAATCATCGAGATCGCTCGTTTCGAGCTATTTAATGCGACAAACACGTTATCTGGTGTTTTCAGCACACCACAGTGCGTTTGATATGCAGAACCAGCGAAATCTTGGTTTTCGTGGGGTTTCAAGCTGAGATATGCATTTTTTACGATAATCTTGGTGAGACTTCTGTCCGAAGTATGCTTAATCATCGAGATCGCTCTATTCGAGCTATTTAATGCGAGAAACACGTTATCTGGTGTCTTCACCACTCCACAGTGCGTATGATATGCAGAACCGACGATATCTTGGTTTTCGTGGGGTTTCAAGCTCAGATATGCATTTTCTGCGATAATCTTGGTGAGACTTCTGTCCGAAGTATGCAGAGTCATCGAGATCGCTCTTTTCGAGCTATTTAATGCGAGAAACAAGTTATCTGGTGTTTTCACCACTCCGCAGTGCGTTTGATATGCAGAACCAGCGATATCTTGGTTTTCGTGGGGTTTCAAGCTCAGATATGCATTTTCTGCGATAATCTTGGTGAGACTTCTGTCCGAAGTTTGCAGAGTCATCGAGATCGTACTTTTCGAGCTATTCAATGCGACAAACACGTTATCTGGTGTTTTCAGCACACCACAGTGCGTTTGATATGCAGAACCAGCGAAATCTTGGTTTTCGTGGGGTTTCAAGCTGAGATATGCATTTTTTACGATAATCTTGGTGAGACTTCTGTCCGAAGTATGCTTAATCATCGAGATCGCTCTATTCGAGCTATTTAATGCGAGAAACACGTTATCTGGTGTTTTCACCACTCCACAGTGCGTATGATATACAGAACCGACGATATCTTGGTTTTCGTGGGGTTTCAAGCTCAGATATGCATTTTCTGCGATAATCATGGTGAGACTTCTGTCCGAAGTATGCAGAGTCATCGAGATCGCTCTTTTCGAGCTATTTAATGCGAGAAACAAGTTATCTGGTGTTTTCACCACTCCGCAGTGCGTTTGATATGCAGAACCAGCGATATCTTGGTTTTCGTGGGGTTTCAAGCTCAGATATGCATTTTCTGCGATAATCTTGGTGAGATTTCTGTCCGAAGTATGCAGAGTCATCGAGATCGTACTTTTCGAGCTATTCAATGCGACAAACACGTTATCTGGTGTTTTCAGCACACCACAGTGCGTATGATATGCAGAACCGACGATATCTTGGTTTTCGTGGGGTTTCATGCTGAGATATGCATTTTTTACGATCATCATGGTGAGACCTCTGTCCGAAGTATGCAGAAACATCGAGATCGCTCTTTTCGAAATTTTTAATGCGAGAAACACGTTATCGGGTGTTTTCACCACTTCACAGTGCGGTTGATATGCATAACCAGCGAAACCTTGGTTTTCGTGTGGCTTCAAGCTCAGATATGCATTTTCTGCGATAATCATGGTGAGACTTCTGTCCGAAGTATGCAGAGTCATCGAGATCGTACTTTTCGAGCTATTTAATGCGAGAAACACGTTATCTGGTGTTTTCACCACTCCACAGTGCGTATGATATGCAGAACCGACGATATCTTGGTTTTCGTGGGGTTTCAAGCTCAGATATGCATTTTCTGCGATAATCTTGGTGAGACTTCTGTCCGAAGTATGCAGAGTCATCGAGATCGTACTTTTCGAGCTATTTAATGCGACAAACACGTTTTCTGGGGTTTTCACCACTCCACAGTTCGTTGGATATGCAGAACAGGAGATATCTTGGTTTTCGTGGGGTTTCTAGCAGAGATATGCATTTTCTGCGATAATCATGGTGAGACCTCTGTCCGAAGTATGCAGAAACATGGAGATCGCTCTTTTCGACCTATTGAATGCGAGAAACACGTTATCTGGTGTTTTCACCACTCCACAGTGCGTTTGATATGCAGAACCAGCGAAATCTTGGTTTTCGTTGGGTTTCAAGCTGAGATATGCATTTTTTACGATAATCATGGTGAGACTTCTGTCCAAAGTATGCAGAATCATCGAGATCGCACTTTTCGAGCTATTTAATGCGACAAACACGTTATCTGGTGTTTTCAGCACACCACAGTGCGTTTGATATGCAGAACCAGCGAAATCTTGGTTTTCGTGGGGTTTCAAGCTGAGATATGCATTTTTTACGATAATCTTGGTGAGACTTCTGTCCGAAGTATGCTTAATCATCGAGATCGCTCTATTCGAGCTATTTAATGCGAGAAACACGTTATCTGGTGTTTTCACCACTCCACAGTGCGTATGATATGCAGAACCGACGATATCTTGGTTTTCGTGGGGTTTCAAGCTCAGATATGCATTTTCTGCGATAATCTTGGTGAGACTTCTGTCCGAAGTATGCAGAGTCATCGAGATCGCTCTTTTCGAGCTATTTAATGCGAGAAACAAGTTATCTGGTGTTTTCACCACTCCGCAGTGCGTTTGATATGCAGAACCAGCGATATCTTGGTTTTCGTGGGGTTTCAAGCTCAGATATGCATTTTCTGCGATAATCTTGGTGAGACTTCTGTCCGAAGTATGCAGAGTCATCGAGATCGTACTTTTCGAGCTATTCAATGCGAGAAACACGTTTTCTGGGGTTTTCACCACTCCACAGTTCGTTGGATATGCAGAACAGGAGATATCTTGGTTTTCGTGGGGTTTCTAGCAGAGATATGCATTTTCTGCGATAATCTAGGAGAGACTTCTGTCCGAAGTATGCTTAATCATCGAGATCGCTCGTTTCGAGCTATTTAATGCGACAAACACGTTATCTGGTGTTTTCAGCACACCACAGTGCGTTTGATATGCAGAACCAGCGAAATCTTGGTTTTCGTGGGGTTTCAAGCTGAGATATGCATTTTTTACGATAATCTTGGTGAGACTTCTGTCCGAAGTATGCTTAATCATCGAGATCGCTCTATTCGAGCTATTTAATGCGAGAAACACGTTATCTGGTGTTTTCACCACTCCACAGTGCGTATGATATACAGAACCGACGATATCTTGGTTTTCGTGGGGTTTCAAGCTCAGATATGCATTTTCTGCGATAATCATGGTGAGACTTCTGTCCGAAGTATGCAGAGTCATCGAGATCGTACTATTCGAGCTATTTAATGCGAAAAACACGTTATCTGGTGTTTTCACCACTCCACAGTGCGTATGATATGCAGAACCGACGATATCTTGGTTTTCGTGGGGTTTCAAGCTCAGATATGCATTTTCTGCGATAATCTTGGTGAGACTTCTGTCCGAAGTATGCAGAAACATGGAGATCGCTCTTTTCGACCTATTGAATGCGAGAAACACGTTATCTGGTGTTTTCACCACTCCACAGTGCGTTTGATATGCAGAACCAGCGAAATCTTGGTTTTCGTTGGGTTTCAAGCTGAGATATGCATTTTTTACGATAATCATGGTGAGACTTCTGTCCGAAGTATGCAGAATCATCGAGATCGCACTTTTCGAGCTATTTAATGCGACAAACACGTTATCTGGTGTTTTCAGCACACCACAGTGCGTTTGATATGCAGAACCAGCGAAATCTTGGTTTTCGTGTGGTTTCAAGTTGAGATATGCATTTTTTACGATAATCTTGGTGAGACTTCTGTCCGAAGTATGCTTAATCATCGAGATCGCTCTATTCGAGCTATTTAATGCGAGAAACACGTTATCTGGTGTTTTCACCACTCCACAGTGCGTATGATATACAGAACCGACGATATCTTGGTTTTCGTGGGGTTTCAAGCTCAGATATGCATTTTCTGCGATAATCATGGTGAGACTTCTGTCCGAAGTATGCAGAATCATCGAGATCGCACTTTTCGAGCTATTTAATGCGAGAAACACGTTATCTGGTGTTTTCACCACTCCACAGTGCGTATGATATGCAGAACCGACGATATCTTGGTTTTCGCGGGGTTTCAAGCTCAGATATGCATTTTCTGCGATAATCTTGGTGAGACTTCTGTCCGAAGTATGCAGAGTCATCGAGATCGTACTTTTCGAGCTATTTAATGCGAGAAACACGTTATCTGGTGTTTTCACCACTCCACAGTGCGTATGATATGCAGAACCGACGATATCTTGGTTTTCGTGGAGTTTCAAGCTCAGATATGCATTTTCTGCGATAATCTTAGTGAGACTTCTGTCCGAAGTATGCAGAGTCATCGAGATCGTACTTTTCGAGCTATTTAATGCGACAAACACGTTTTCTGGGGTTTTCACTACTCCACAGTTCGTTGGATATGCAGAACAGGAGATATCTTGGTTTTCGTGGGGTTTCTAGCAGAGATATGCATTTTCTGCGATAATCTTGGTGAGACTTCTGTCCGAAGTATGCAGAGTCATCGAGATCGTACTTTTCGAGCTATTTAATGCGAGAAACACGTTATCTGGTGTTTTCACCACTCCACAGTGCGTATGATATGCAGAACCGACGATATCTTGGTTTTCGCGGGGTTTCAAGCTCAGATATGCATTTTCTGCGATAATCTTGGTGAGACTTCTGTCCGAAGTATGCAGAGTCATCGAGATCGTACTTTTCGAGCTATTCAATGCGAGAAACACGTTTTCTGGGGTTTTCACCACTCCACAGTTCGTTGGATATGCAGAACAGGAGATATCTTGGTTTTCGTGGGGTTTCTAGCAGAGATATGCATTTTCTGCGATAATCTAGGTGAGACTTCTGTCCGAAGTATGCTTAATCATCGAGATCGCTCGTTTCGAGCTATTTAATGCGACAAACACGTTATCTGGTGTTTTCAGCACACCACAGTGCGTTTGATATGCAGAACCAGCGAAATCTTGGTTTTCGTGTGGTTTCAAGCTGAGATATGCATTTTTTACGATAATCTTGGTGAGACTTCTGTCCGAAGTATGCTTAATCATCGAGATCGCTCTATTCGAGCTATTTAATGCGAGAAACACGTTATCTGGTGTTTTCACCACTCCACAGTGCGTATGATATACAGAACCGACGATATCTTGGTTTTCGTGGGGTTTCAAGCTCAGATATGCATTTTCTGCGATAATCATGGTGAGACTTCTGTCCGAAGTATGCAGAATCATCGAGATCGCACTTTTCGAGCTATTTAATGCGAGAAACACGTTATCTGGTGTTTTCACCACTCCACAGTGCGTATGATATGCAGAACCGACGATATCTTGGTTTTCGCGGGGTTTCAAGCTCAGATATGCATTTTCTGCGATAATCTTGGTGAGACTTCTGTCCGAAGTATGCAGAGTCATCGAGATCGTACTTTTCGAGCTATTTAATGCGAGAAACACGTTATCTGGTGTTTTCACCACTCCACAGTGCGTATGATATGCAGAACCGACGATATCTTGGTTTTCGTGGAGTTTCAAGCTCAGATATGCATTTTCTGCGATAATCTTAGTGAGACTTCTGTCCGAAGTATGCAGAGTCATCGAGATCGTACTTTTCGAGCTATTTAATGCGACAAACACGTTTTCTGGGGTTTTCACTACTCCACAGTTCGTTGGATATGCAGAACAGGAGATATCTTGGTTTTCGTGGGGTTTCTAGCAGAGATATGCATTTTCTGCGATAATCATGGTGAGACCTCTGTCCGAAGTATGCAGAAACATGGAGATCGCTCTTTTCGACCTATTGAATGCGAGAAACACGTTATCTGGTGTTTTCACCACTCCACAGTGCGTTTGATATGCAGAACCAGCGAAATCTTGGTTTTCGTTGGGTTTCAAGCTGAGATATGCATTTTTTACGATAATCATGGTGAGACTTCTGTCCGAAGTATGCAGAATCATCGAGATCGCACTTTTCGAGCTATTTAATGCGACAAACACGTTATCTGGTGTTTTCAGCACACCACAGTGCGTTTGATATGCAGAACCAGCGAAATCTTGGTTTTCGTGGGGTTTCAAGCTGAGATATGCATTTTTTACGATAATCTTGGTGAGACTTCTGTCCGAAGTATGCTTAATCATCGAGATCGCTCTATTCGAGCTATTTAATGCGAGAAACACGTTATCTGGTGTTTTCACCACTCCACAGTGCGTATGATATACAGAACCGACGATATCTTGGTTTTCGTGGGGTTTCAAGCTCAGATATGCATTTTCTGCGATAATCATGGTGAGACTTCTGTCCGAAGTATGCAGAATCATCGAGATCGCACTTTTCGAGCTATTTAATGCGAGAAACACGTTATCTGGTGTTTTCACCACTCCACAGTGCGTATGATATGCAGAACCGACGATATCTTGGTTTTCGCGGGGTTTCAAGCTCAGATATGCATTTTCTGCGATAATCTTGGTGAGACTTCTGTCCGAAGTATGCAGAGTCATCGAGATCGTACTTTTCGAGCTATTTAATGCGAGAAACACGTTATCTGGTGTTTTCACCACTCCACAGTGCGTATGATATGCAGAACCGACGATATCTTGGTTTTCGTGGGGTTTCAAGCTCAGATATGCATTTTCTGCGATAATCTTAGTGAGACTTCTGTCCGAAGTATGCAGAGTCATCGAGATCGTACTTTTCGAGCTATTTAATGCGACAAACACGTTTTCTGGGGTTTTCACTACTCCACAGTTCGTTGGATATGCAGAACAGGAGATATCTTGGTTTTCGTGGGGTTTCTAGCAGAGATATGCATTTTCTGCGATAATCATGGTGAGACCTCTGTCCGAAGTATGCAGAAACATGGAGATCGCTCTTTTCGACCTATTGAATGCGAGAAACACGTTATCTGGTGTTTTCACCACTCCACAGTGCGTTTGATATGCAGAACCAGCGAAATCTTGGTTTTCGTTGGGTTTCAAGCTGAGATATGCATTTTTTACGATAATCATGGTGAGACTTCTGTCCGAAGTATGCAGAATCATCGAGATCGCACTTTTCGAGCTATTTAATGCGACAAACACGTTATCTGGTGTTTTCAGCACACCACAGTGCGTTTGATATGCAGAACCAGCGAAATCTTGGTTTTCGTGGGGTTTCAAGCTGAGATATGCATTTTTTACGATAATCTTGGTGAGACTTCTGTCCGAAGTATGCTTAATCATCGAGATCGCTCTATTCGAGCTATTTAATGCGAGAAACACGTTATCTGGTGTTTTCACCACTCCACAGTGCGTATGATATGCAGAACCGACGATATCTTGGTTTTCGTGGGGTTTCAAGCTCAGATATGCATTTTCTGCGATAATCTTGGTGAGACTTCTGTCCGAAGTATGCAGAGTCATCGAGATCGCTCTTTTCGAGCTATTTAATGCGAGAAACAAGTTATCTGGTGTTTTCACCACTCCGCAGTGCGTTTGATATGCAGAACCAGCGATATCTTGGTTTTCGTGGGGTTTCAAGCTCAGATATGCATTTTCTGCGATAATCTTGGTGAGACTTCTGTCCGAAGTATGCAGAGTCATCTAGATCGTACTTTTCGAGCTATTCAATGCGAGAAACACGTTTTCTGGGGTTTTCACCACTCCACAGTTCGTTGGATATGCAGAACATGAGATATCTTGGTTTTCGTGGGGTTTCTAGCAGAGATATGCATTTTCTGCGATAATCTATGTGAGACTTCTGTCCGAAGTATGCTTAATCATCGAGATCGCTCGTTTCGAGCTATTTAATGCGACAAACACGTTATCTGGTGTTTTCAGCACACCACAGTGCGTTTGATATGCAGAACCAGCGAAATCTTGGTTTTCGTGGGGTTTCAAGCTGAGATATGCATTTTTTACGATAATCTTGGTGAGACTTCTGTCCGAAGTATGCTTAATCATCGAGATCGCTCTATTCGAGCTATTTAATGCGAGAAACACGTTATCTGGTGTTTTCACCACTCCACAGTGCGTATGATATGCAGAACCGACGATATCTTGGTTTTCGTGGGGTTTCAAGCTCAGATATGCATTTTCTGCGATAATCTTGGTGAGACTTCTGTCCGAAGTATGCAGAGTCATCGAGATCGCTCTTTTCGAGCTATTTAATGCGAGAAACAAGTTATCTGGTGTTTTCAGCACACCACAGTGCGTTTGATATGCAGAACCAGCGAAATCTTGGTTTTCGTGTGGTTTCAAGCTGAGATATGCATTATTTACGATAATCTTGGTGAGACTTCTGTCCGAAGTATGCTTAATCATCGAGATCGCTCTATTCGAGCTATTTAATGCGAGAACCACGTTATCTGGTGTTTTCACCACTCCACAGTGCGTATGATATACAGAACCGACGATATCTTGGTTTTCGTGGGGTTTCAAGCTCAGATATGCATTTTCTGCGATAATCATGGTGAGACTTCTGTCCGAAGTATGCAGAGTCTACGAGATCGCTCTTTTCGAGCTATTTAATGCGAGAAACAAGTTATCTGGTGTTTTCACCACTCCGCAGTGCGTTTGATATGCAGAACCAGCGATATCTTGGTTTTCGTGGGGTTTCAAGCTCAGATATGCATTTTCTGCGATAATCTTGGTGTAGACTTCTGTCCGAAGTATGCAGAGTCATCGAGATCGTACTTTTCGAGCTATTTAATGCGACAAACACGTTTTCTGGGGTTTTCACCACTCCACAGTTCGTTGGATATGCAGAGCAGGAGATATCTTGGTTTTCGTGGGGTTTCTAGCAGAGATATGCATTTTCTGCGATAATCTTGGTGAGACCTGTGTCCGAAGTATGCAGAAACATCGAGATGGCTCTTTTCGACCTATTTAATGCGAGAAACACGTTATCTGGTGTTTTCAGCACTCCACAGTGCGTTTGATATGCAGAACCAGCGATATCTTGGTTTACGTGGGGTTTCAAGCTCAGATATGCATTTTCTGCGATAATCTTGGTGAGACTTCAGTCCGAAGTATGCAGAATCATCGAGATCGTACTATTCGAGCTATTTAATGCGAAAAACACGTTATCTGGTGTTTTCACCACTCCACAGTGCGTATGATATGCAGAACCGACGATATCTTGGTTTTCGTGGGGTTTCAAGCTCAGATATGCATTTTCTGCGATAATCTTGGTGAGACTTCTGTCCGAAGTATGCAGAGTCATCGAGATCGTACTTTTCGAGCTATTTAATGCGACAAACACGTTTTCTGGGGTTTTCACCACTCCACAGTTCGTTGGATATGCAGAACAGGAGATATCTTGGTTTTCGTGGGGTTTCTAGCAGAGATATGCATTTTCTGCGATAATCATGGTGAGACCTCTGTCCGAAGTATGCAGAAACATGGAGATCGCTCTTTTCGACCTATTGAATGCGAGAAACACGTTATCTGGTGTTTTCACCACTCCACAGTGCGTTTGATATGCAGAACCAGCGAAATCTTGGTTTTCGTTGGGTTTCAAGCTGAGATATGCATTTTTTACGATAATCATGGTGAGACTTCTGTCCGAAGTATGCAGAATCATCGAGATCGCACTTTTCGAGCTATTTAATGCGACAAACACGTTATCTGGTGTTTTCAGCACACCACAGTGCGTTTGATATGCAGAACCAGCGAAATCTTGGTTTTCGTGGGGTTTCAAGCTGAGATATGCATTTTTTACGATAATCTTGGTGAGACTTCTGTCCGAAGTATGCTTAATCATCGAGATCGCTCTATTCGAGCTATTTAATGCGAGAAACACGTTATCTGGTGTTTTCACCACTCCACAGTGCGTATGATATGCAGAACCGACGATATCTTGGTTTTCGTGGGGTTTCAAGCTCAGATATGCATTTTCTGCGATAATCTTGGTGAGACTTCTGTCCGAAGTATGCAGAGTCATCGAGATCGCTCTTTTCGAGCTATTTAATGCGAGAAACAAGTTATCTGGTGTTTTCAGCACACCACAGTGCGTTTGATATGCAGAACCAGCGAAATCTTGGTTTTCGTGTGGTTTCAAGCTGAGATATGCATTATTTACGATAATCTTGGTGAGACTTCTGTCCGAAGTATGCTTAATCATCGAGATCGCTCTATTCGAGCTATTTAATGCGAGAACCACGTTATCTGGTGTTTTCACCACTCCACAGTGCGTATGATATACAGAACCGACGATATCTTGGTTTTCGTGGGGTTTCTAGCAGAGATATGCATTTTCTGCGATAATCTTGGTGAGACCTGTGTCCGAAGTATGCAGAAACATCGAGATCGCTCTTTTCGACCTATTTAATGCGACAAACACGTTTTCTGGTGTTTTCACCACTCCACAGTGCGTTTGATATGCAGAACCAGCGATATCTTGGTTTTCGTGGGGTTTCAAGCTCAGATATGCATTTTCTGCGATAATCTTGGTGAGACTTCTGTCCGAAGTATGCAGAGTCATCGAGAACGTACTTTTCGAGCTATTTAATGCGACAAACACGTTTTCTGGGGTTTTCACCACTCCACAGTTCGTTGGATATGCAGAACAGGAGATATCTTGGTTTTCGTGGGGTTTCTAGCAGAGATATGCATTTTCTGCGCTAATCTTGGTGAGACCTCTGTCCGAAGTATGCAGAAACATGGAGATCGCTCTTTTCGACCTATTGAATGCGAGAAACACGTTATCTGGTGTTTTCACCACTCCACAGTGCGTTTGATATGCAGAACCAGCGAAATCTTGGTTTTCGTTGGGTTTCAAGCTGAGATATGCATTTTTTACGATAATCATGGTGAGACTTCTGTCCGAAGTATGCAGAATCATCGAGATCGCACTTTTCGAGCTATTTAATGCGACAAACACGTTATCTGGTGTTTTCAGCACACCACAGTGCGTTTGATATGCAGAACCAGCGAAATCTTGGTTTTCGTGGGGTTTCAAGCTGAGATATGCATTTTTTACGATAATCTTGGTGAGACTTCTGTCCGAAGTATGCTTAATCATCGAGATCGCTCTATTCGAGCTATTTAATGCGACAAACACGTTATCTGGTGTTTTCAGCACACCACAGTGCGTTTGATATGCAGAACCAGCGAAATCTTGGTTTTCGTGGGGTTTCAAGCTGAGATATGCATTTTTTACGATAATCTTGGTGAGACTTCTGTCCGAAGTATGCTTAATCATCGAGATCGCTCTATTCGAGCTATTTAATGCGAGAAACACGTTATCTGGTGTTTTCACCACTCCACAGTGCGTATGATATGCAGAACCGACGATATCTTGGTTTTCGTGGGGTTTCAAGCTCAGATATGCATTTTCTGCGATAATCTTGGTGAGACTTCTGTCCGAAGTATGCAGAGTCATCGAGATCGCTCTTTTCGAGCTATTTAATGCGAGAAACAAGTTATCTGGTGTTTTCACCACTCCGCAGTGCGTTTGATATGCAGAACCAGCGATATCTTGGTTTTCGTGGGGTTTCAAGCTCAGATATGCATTTTCTGCGATAATCATTGTGAGACTTCTGTCCGAAGTATGCAGAGTCATCGAGATCGCTCTTTTCGACCTAGTGAATGCGAGAAACAAGTTATCTGGTGTTTTCACCACTCCGCAGTGCGTTTGATATGCAGAACCAGCGATATCTTGGTTTCCGTGGGGTTTCTAGCAGAGATATGCATTTTCTGCGATAATCTAGGTGAGACTTCTGTCCGAAGTATGCTTAATCATCGACATCGCTCGTTTCGAGCTATTTAATGCGAGAAACAAGTTATCTGGTGTTTTCACCACTCCACAGTGCGTTTGATATGCAGAAACAGCGATATCTTGGTTTTCGTGGGGTTTCAAGCTGAGATATGCATTTTTTACGATAATCATGGTGAGACTTCGGTCCGAAGTATGCAGAATCATCGAGATCGCACTTTTCGAGCTATTTAATGCGACAAACACGTTTTCTGGGGTTTTCACCACTCCACAGTTCGTTGGATATGCAGAACAGGAGATATCTTGGTTTTCGTGGGGTTTCTAGCAGAGATATGCATTTTCTGCGATAATCTAGGTGAGACTTCTGTCCGAAGTATGCTTAATCATCGAGATCGCTCGTTTCGGGCTATTTAATGCGAGAAACAAGTTATCTGGTGTTTTCACCACTCCACAGTGCGTTTGATATGCAGAAACAGCGATATCTTGGTTTTCGTGGGGTTTCAAGCTGAGATATGCATTTTTTACGATAATCATGGTGAGACTTCTGTCCGAAGTATGCAGAGTCATCGAGATCGCTCGTTTCGAGCTATTTAATGCGAGAAACAAGTTATCTGGTGTTTTCACCACTCCACAGTGCGTTTGATATGCAGAAACAGCGATATCTTGGTTTTCGTGGGGTTTCAAGCTGAGATATGCATTTTTTACGATAATCATGGTGAGACTTCTGTCCGAAGTATGCAGAATCATCGAGATCGCTCTATTCGAGATATTTAATGCGAGAAACACGTTATGTGGTGTTTTCACCACTCCGCAGTGCGTTTGATATGCAGAACCAGCGATATCTTGGTTTTCGTGGGGTTTCAAGCTCAGATATGCATTTTCTGCGATAATCTTGGTGAGACTTCTGTCCGAAGTATGCAGAGTCATCGAGATCGCTCTATTCGAGATATTTAATGCGAGAAACACGTTATCTGGTGTTTTCACCACTCCGCAGTGCGTTTGATATGCAGAACCAGCGATATCTTGGTTTTCGTGGGGTTTCAAGCTCAGATATGCATTTTCTGCGATAATCTTGGTGAGACTTCTGTCCGAAGTATGCAGAGTCATCGAGAACGTACTTTTCGAGCTATTTAATGCGACAAACACGTTTTCTGGGGTTTTCACCACTCCACAGTTCGTTGGATATGCAGAACAGGAGATATCTTGGTTTTCGTGGGGTTTCTAGCAGAGATATGCATTTTCTGCGCTAATCTTGGTGAGACCTCTGTCCGAAGTATGCAGAAACATGGAGATCGCTCTTTTCGACCTATTGAATGCGAGAAACACGTTATCTGGTGTTTTCAGCACTCCACAGTGCGTTTGATATGCAGAACCAGCGAAATCTTGGTTTTCGTGGGGTTTCAAGCTGAGATATGCATTTTTTACGATAATCTTGGTGAGACTTCTGTCCGAAGTATGCTTAATCATCGAGATCGCTCTATTCGAGCTATTTAATGCGAGAAACACGTTATCTGGTGTTTTCACCACTCCACAGTGCGTATGATATACAGAACCGTCGATATCTTGGTTTTCGTGGGGTTTCAAGCTCAGATATGCATTTTCTGCGATAATCATGGTGAGACTTCTGTCCGAAGTATGCAGAGTCATCGAGATCGCTCTTTTCGAGCTATTTAATGCGAGAAACAAGTTATCTGGTGTTTTCACCACTCCGCAGTGCGTTTGATATGCAGAACCAGCGATATCTTGGTTTCCGTGGGGTTTCAAGCTCAGATATGCATTTTCTGCGATAATCTTGGTGAGACTTCTGTCCGAAGTATGCTTAATCATCGAGATCGCTCGTTTCGAGCTATTTAATGCGAGAAACAAGTTATCTGGTGTTTTCACCACTCCACAGTGCGTTTGATATGCAGAAACAGCGATATCTTGGTTTTCGTGGGGTTTCAAGCTGAGATATGCATTTTTTACGATAATCATGGTGAGACTTCTGTCCGAAGTATGCAGAATCATCGAGATCGCACTTTTCGAGCTATTTAATGCGACAAACACGTTATCTGGTGTTTTCAGCACTCCACAGTGCGTTCGATATGCAGAACCTGCGATATCTGGGTTTTCGTGGGGTTTCAAGCTGAGATATGCATTTTTTACGATAATCTTGGTGAGACTTCTGTCCGAAGTATGCAGAATCATCGAGATCGCACTTTTCGAGCTATTTAATGCGACAAACACGTTATCTGGTGTTTTCAGCACTCCACAGTGCGTTTGATATGCAGAACCAGCAAAATCTTGGTTTTCGTGGGGTTTCATGCTGAGATATGCATTTTTTTACGATAATCTTGGTGAGACTTCTGTCCGAAGTATGCTTAATCATCGAGATCGCTCTATTCGAGATATTTAATGCGAGAAACACGTTATCTGGTGTTTTCACCACTCCACAGTGCGTATGATGTGCAGAACCGACGATATCTTGGTTTTCGTGGGGTTTCAAGCTCAGATATGCATTTTCTGCGATAATCTTGGTGAGACTTCTGTCCGAAGTATGCAGAGTCATCGAGATCGTACTTTTCGAGCAATTTAATGCGACAAACACGTTTTCTGGGGTTTTCACCACTCCACAGTTCGTTGGATATGCAGAACAGGAGATATCTTGGTTTTCGTGGGGTTTCTAGCAGAGATATGCATTTTCTGCGATAATCTTGGTGAGACCTGTGTCCGAAGTATGCAGAAACATCGAGATCGCTCTTTTCGACCTATTTAATGCGACAAACACGTTTTCTGGTGTTTTCACCACTCCACAGTGCGTTTGATATGCAGAACCAGCGATATCTTGGTTTTCGTGGGGTTTCAAGCTCAGATATGCATTTTCTGCGATAATCTTGGTGAGACTTCTGTCCGAAGTATGCAGAGTCATCGAGAACGTACTTTTCGAGCTATTTAATGCGACAAACACGTTTTCTGGGGTTTTCACCACTCCACAGTTCGTTGGATATGCAGAACAGGAGATATCTTGGTTTTCGTGGGGTTTCTAGCAGAGATATGCATTTTCTGCGCTAATCTTGGTGAGACCTCTGTCCGAAGTATGCAGAAACATGGAGATCGCTCTTTTCGACCTATTGAATGCGAGAAACACGTTATCTGGTGTTTTCAGCACTCCACAGTGCGTTTGATATGCAGAACCAGCGAAATCTTGGTTTTCGTGGGGTTTCAAGCTGAGATATGCATTTTTTACGATAATCTTGGTGAGACTTCTGTCCGAAGTATGCTTAATCATCGAGATCGCTCTATTCGAGCTATTTAATGCGAGAAACACGTTATCTGGTGTTTTCACCACTCCACAGTGCGTATGATATACAGAACCGACGATATCTTGGTTTTCGTGGGGTTTCAAGCTCAGATATGCATTTTCTGCGATAATCATGGTGAGACTTCTGTCCGAAGTATGCAGAGTCATCGAGATCGCTCTTTTCGAGCTATTTAATGCGAGAAACAAGTTATCTGGTGTTTCAACACTCCGCAGTGCGTTTGATATGCAGAACCAGCGATATCTTGGTTTCCGTGGGGTTTCAAGCTCAGATATGCATTTTCTGCGATAATCTTGGTGAGACTTCTGTCCGAAGTATGCAGAGTCATTGAGATCGTCCTTTTCGAGCTATTCAATGCGAGAAACACGTTTTCTGGGGTTTTCACCACTCCACAGTTCGTTGGATATGCAGAACAGGAGATATCTTGGTTTTCGTGGGGTTTCTAGCAGAGATATGCATTTTCTGCGATAATCTAGGTGAGACTACTGTCCGAAGTATGCTTAATCATCGAGATCGCTCGTTTCGAGCTATTTAATGCGAGAAACAAGTTATCTGGTGTATTCACCACTCCACAGTGCGTTTGATATGCAGAACCAGCGATATCTTGGTTTCCGTGGGGTTTCAAGCTCAGATATGCATTTTCTGCGATAATCTTGGTGAGACTTCTGTCCGAAGTATGCTTAATCATCGAGATCGCTCTATTCGAGATATTTAATGCGAGAAACACGTTATCTGGTGTTTTCACCACTCCACAGTGCGTATGATGTGCAGAACCGACGATATCTTGGTTTTCGTGGGGTTTCAAGCTCAGATATGCATTTTCTGCGATAATCTTGGTGAGACTTCTGTCCGAAGTATGCAGAGTCATCGAGATCGTACTTTTCGAGCTATTTAATGCGACAAACACGTTTTCTGGGGTTTTCACCACTCCACAGTTCGTTGGATATGCAGAACAGGAGATATCTTGGTTTTCGTGGGGTTTCTAGCAGAGATATGCATTTTCTGCGATAATCTTGGTGAGACCTGTGTCCGAAGTATGCAGAAACATCGAGATCGCTCTTTTCGACCTATTTAATGCGAGAAACACGTTATCTGGTGTTTTCAGCACTCCACAGTGCGTTTGATATGCAGAACCAGCGATATCTTGGTTTACGTGGGGTTTCAAGCTCAGATATGCATTTTCTGCGATAATCTAGGTGAGACTTCAGTCCGAAGTATGCAGAATCATCGAGATCGTACTATTCGAGCTATTTAATGCGAAAAACACGTTATCTGGTGTTTTCACCACTCCACAGTGCGTATGATATGCAGAACCGACGATATCTTGGTTTTCGTGGGGTTTCAAGCTCAGATATGCATTTTCTGCGATAATCTTTGTGAGACTTCTGTCCGAAGTATGCAGAGTCATCGAGATCGCTCTTTTCGAGCTATTTAATGCGAGAAACAAGTTATCTGGTGTTTTCACCACTCCGCAGTGCGTTTGATATGCAGAACCAGCGATATCTTGGTTTTCGTGGGGTTTCAAGCTCAGATATGCATTTTCTGCGATAATCTTGGTGAGACTTCTGTCCGAAGTATGCAGAGTCATCGAGATCGTACTTTTCGAGCTATTCAATGCGAGAAACACGTTTTCTGGGGTTTTCACCACTCCACAGTTCGTTGGATATGCAGAACAGGAGATATCTTGGTTTTCGTGGGGTTTCTAGCAGAGATATGCATTTTCTGCGATAATCTTGGTGAGACCTCTGTCCGAAGTATGCAGAAACATGGAGATCGCTCTTTTCGACCTATTGAATGCGAGAAACACGTTATCTGGTGTTTTCACCACTCCACAGTGCGTATGATATGCAGAACCGACGATATCTTGGTTTTCGTGGGGTTTCAAGCTCAGATATGCATTTTCTGCGATAATCTTGGTGAGACTTCTGTCCGAAGTATGCAGAGTCATCGAGATCGCCCTTTTCGAGCTATTTAATGCGAGAAACAAGTTATCTGGTGTTTTCACCACTCCGCAGTGCGTTTGATATGCAGAACCAGCGATATCTTGGTTTTCGTGGGGTTTCAAGCTGAGATATGCATTTTTTTACGATAATCGTGGTGAGACTTCTGTCCGAAGTATGCTTAATCATCGAGATCGCTCTATTCGAGATATTTAATGCGAGAAACACGTTATCTGGTGTTTTCACCACTCCACAGTGCGTATGATATGCAGAACCGACGATATCTTGGTTTTCGTGGGGTTTCAAGCTCAGATATGCATTTTCTGCGATAATCTTGGTGAGACTCCTGTCCGAAGTATGCAGAGTCATCGAGATCGTACTTTTCGAGCTATTTGATGCGAGAAACACGTTTTCTGGTGTATTCACCACTCCACAGTACGTTTGACATACAGAACCGGAGATATCTTGGTTTCGGTCGGGTTTCAAGCTGAGACATGCATTTTCTACGATAATCTTGGTGAGACTTCTGTCAGAAGTATGCAGAATCTTCGAGAACGCTCTTTCGAGCTACTTAATGCGAGAAACACGTTTTCTGGTGTTTTCACCACACCACAGTCCGTTTGATGCGCAGAACCGGAGATATCTTGGTTTCGGTCGGGTTTCAAGCTGAGATATGCATTTTCTGCGATAATCTTGGTGAGACTTCTGTCAGAAGTATGCAGAATCATCTAGATCGCTCTTTTCGAGCTATTTAATTCGAGAAACACGTTTTCTGGGGTTTTCACCACTCCACAGTTCGTTGGATATGCAGAACCAGCGAAATCTTGGTTTTCGTGGGGTTTCAAGCTGAGATATGCATTTTTTACGATAATCTTGGTGAGACTTCTGTCCGAGTTATGCTTAATCATCGAGATCGCTCTATTCGAGCTATTTAATGCGAGAAACACGTTATCTGGTGTTTTCACCACTCCACAGTGCGTATGATATGCAGAACCGACGATATCTTGGTTTTCGTGGGGTTTCAAGCACAGATATGCATTTTCTGCGATAATCTTGGTGAGACTTCTGTCCGAAGTATGCAGAGTCATCGAGATCGCTCTTTTCGAGCTATTTAATGCGAGAAACAAGTTATCTGGTGTTTTCACCACTCCGCAGTGCGTTTGATATGCAGAACCAGCGATATCTTGGTTTTCGTGGGGTTTCAAGCTCAGATATGCACATTCTACGATAATCTTGGTGAGACTTCTGTCAGAAGTATGCAGAATCATCGGGATCGCTCTTTTCGAGCTATTTAATGCGAGAAACACGTTTTCTGGTGTTTTCGCCACCCCACAGTGCGATCGATATGCAGAACCAGCGATATCTGGGTTTTCGTGGGGTTTCAAGCTGAGATATGCATTTTTTACGATAATCTTGGTGAGACTTCTGTCCGAAGTATGCAGAATCATCGAGATCGCACTTTTCGAGCTATTTAATGCGACAAACACGTTATCTGGTGTTTTCAGCACTCCACAGTGCGTTTGATATGCAGAACCAGCGAAATCTTGGTTTTCGTGGGGTTTCAAGCTGAGATATGCATTTTTTTACGATAATCTTGGTGAGACTTCTGTCCGAAGTATGCTTAATCATCGAGATCGCTCTATTCGAGATATTTAATGCGAGAAACACGTTATCTGGTGTTTTCACCACTCCACAGTGCGTATGATATGCAGAACCGACGATATCTTGGTTTCCGTGGGGTTTCAAGCTCAGATATGCATTTTCTGCGATAATCTAGGTGAGACTTCTGTCCGAAGTATGCAGAGTCATCGAGATCGTACTTTTTGAGCTATTTAATGCGACAAACACGTTTTCTGGGGTTTTCACCACTCCACAGTTCGTTGGATATGCAGAACAGGAGATATCTTGGTTTTCGTGGGGTTTCTAGCAGAGATATGCATTTTCTGCGATAATCTTGGTGAGACCTGTGTCCAAAGTATGCCGAAACATCGAGATCGCTCTTTTCGACCTATTTAATGCGAGAAACACGTTATCTGGTGTTTTCACCACTCCACAGTGCGTTTGATATGCAGAACCAGCGAAATCTTGGTTTTCGTTGGGTTTCAAGCTGAGATATGCATTTTTTACGATAATCATGGTGAGACTTCTGTCCGAAGTATGCAGAATCTTCGAGATCGCACTTTTCGAGCTATTTAATGCGACAAAC
Source organism: Anthophora plumipes (assembly GCA_951804975.1). NCBI lineage: Eukaryota > Metazoa > Arthropoda > Insecta > Hymenoptera > Apidae > Anthophora > Anthophora plumipes. The sequence continues at coordinate 1,893,136 of CATORF010001004.1, forward strand.
ACGTTATCTGGTGTTTTCAGCACTCCACAGTGCGTTTGATATGCAGAACCAGCGAAATCTTGGTTTTCGTGGGGTTTCAAGCTGAGATATGCGTTTTCTGCGATAATCTTGGTGAGACTTCTATCAGAAGTAAGCAGAATCATCGAGATCCCTCTTTTCGAGCTCTTTAATGCGAGAAACACATTATCTGGTGTTTTCACCACTCCACAGTGCGTTTGATATGCAGAACCGGCGACATCTTGATTTTCGTGAGATTTCAACCTGAGATATGCATTTTCGTCGATAATCTTGGTGAGTCTGCTGTCAGTACTATGCAGAATCATCGAGACCCCTCTTTTCGAGCTATTTAATGCGAGAGACACGTTATCTGGTGTTTTCACCACTCCACAGTGCGTTTGATATGCAGAACAGGCGACATCTTAATTTTCGTGAGATTTCAAGCTGCGATATGCATTTTCTACGATAACCATGGTGAGTCTTCTGTCAGAAGTATGCAGAATCATCTAGATCGCTCTCTTCGAGCTATTTAATGTGAGAAACACGTTTTCTGGTGTATTCACCACCCCACAGTACGTTTGACATGCAGAACCGGATATATCTTGGTTTCGGTCGGGTTTCAAGCTGAGATATGCATTTTCTACGATAATCTTGGTGAGACTTCTGTCAGAAGTATGCAGAATCATCGGGATCGCCCTTTTCGAGCTATTTAATGCGAGAAACACATTATATGGTTGTTTTCACCACTCCACAGTGCGTTTGATATGCATAACCGGCGATATCTAGATTTTCGTGGTGTTTCCAGCTGAGATATGCATTCTCTGCGATACTCTTGGTGAGACTTCAGTCAGAAGTATGCAGAATCATCGAGATCGCTCGTTTCGAGCTATTTAATGCGAAAAAACAAGTTTTCTGGTGTTGTCAACATTCCACAGTGCGTTTTATATGCAGAACCGGCGATATCTTGATTTTCGTGGTGTTTCCAGCTGAGATATGCATTTTCTGCGATAATCTTGGTGAGTCTTCTGTCAGAAGTATGTAGAATCATCTAGATCGCTCTTTTCGAGCTATTTAATGCGAGAAACACGTTTTCTGGTGTATTCACCACTCCACAGTACGTTTGACATGCAGAACAGGAGATATCTTGGTTTAGGTCGGGTATCAAGCTGAGATATGCATTTTCAACGATAATCTTGGAGAGACTTCTGTCAGAAGTGTGCAGAATCATCGGGATCGCTCTTTTCGAGCTATTTAATGTGAGAAACACGTTGTCTGGTTGGTTTCACGACTCAACAGTGCGTTTGATATGCAGAACCGGCGACATCTTGATTTTCGTGAGGTTTCAAGCTGAGATATGCATTTTCTGCTATAATATTGGTGAGTCTTCTGTCAGTAGGATGCAGAATCATCGAGACCCCTCTTTTCGAGCTATTTAATGCGAGAAACACGTTATCTGGTGTTTTCACCACTCCACAGTGCGTTTGATATGCAGAACAGGCGACATCTTGATTTTTGTGAGATTTCAAGCTGAGATATGCATTTTCTGCTATAATATTGGTGAGTCTTCTGTCAGTAGGATGCAGAATCATCAGACCCCTCTTTTCGAGCTATTTAATGCGAGAAACACGTTATCTGGTGTTTTCACCACTCCACAGTGCGTTTGATATGCAGAACAGGCGTCATCTTGATTTTCGTGAGATTTCAAGCTGAGATATGCATTTTTTACGATAATCTTGGTGAGACTTTTGTCCGAAGTATGCTGAATCATCGAGATCGCTCTTTTCGAGCTAGTTAGTGCGAGAAACACGTTATCTGGTGTTTTCACCACACCACAGTGCGTTTGATATGCAGAACAGTAGATATCTTGGTTTTCGTGGGGTTTCAAGCTGAAATATGCATTTTCTGCGATAATCTTGTTGAGACTTCTGTTCGAAGTATGCAGAATCATCGAGATCGCACTTTTCGAGCTATTTAATGCGAGAAACACGTTATCCGGGGTTTTCACCACTCCACAGTTGGTTTGATATGCAGAACCGGCGATATCTTGGTTTTCGTGGGGTTTCAAGCTGAGATATGCGTTTTCTGCGATAATCTTGGTGAGACTTCTATCAGAAGTAAGCGGAAACATCGAGATCCCTCTTTTCGAGCTCTTTAATGCGAGAAACACGTTATCTGGTGTTTTCACCTCTCCACAGTGCGTTTGATATGCAGAACCGGCGACGTCTTGGCTTTCGTCGGGTATCAACCTGAGATATGCATTTTCTGCGATAATCTTGGTGAGAATTCATTTAGAAGTATGCAGAATCATCGAGATCGCTCTTTTAGAGCTATATAATGCGAGAAACACGTTATCTGGTGTTTTGACCACTCCACAGTGCGTATGATGTGCAGAACCGACGATATCCTGGTTTTCGTGGGGTTTCAAGCTCAGATATGCATTTTGTGCGATAATATTGGAGAGACCTCAGACAGAAGTATGCAGAATCATCAAGATCGCACTTTTCGAGCTATTTTATGCGAGAAACACGTTAACTGGTGTTTTCACCACTCCACAGTGCGTTTGATATGCAGATCCGGCGACATCTTGGATTTCGTCGGGGTTCAAGCTGAGATTTGCAATTCCTGCGATAATCTTGGTGAGACTTCTGTCCGAAGTATGCTTAATCATCGAGATCCCTCTTTTCGAGCTCTTTAATGCGAGAAACACGTTATCTGGTGTTTTCAGCACTCCACAGTGCGTTTGATATGCAGAACCGGCGATATCTTGGTTTTCGTGGGGTTTCCAGCTGAGATATGCATTTTTTTACGATAATCTTGGTGAGACTTCTGTCCGAAGTATGCTTAATCATCGAGATCGCTCGTTTCGAGCTATTTAATGCGACAAACACGTTATCTGGTGTTTTCAGCACTCCACAGTGCGTTCGATATGCAGAACCAGCGGTATCTGGGTTTTCGTGGGGTTTCAAGCTGAGATATGCATTTTTTACGATAATCTTGATGAGACTTCTGTCCGAAGTATGCAGAGTCATCGAGATCGTACTTTTCGAGCTATTTAATGCGACAAACACGTTTTCTGGGGTTTTCACCACTCCACAGTTCGTTAGATATGCAGAACAGGAGATATCTTGGTTTTCGTGGGGTTTCTAGCAGAGATATGCATTTTCTGCGATAATCTTGGTGAGACCTCTGTCCGAAGTATGCAGAAACATGGAGATCGCTCTTTTCGACCTATTGAATGCGAGAAACACGTTATCTGGTGTTTTCACCACTCCACAGTGCGTTTGATATGCAGAACCAGCGAAATCTTGGTTTTCGTTGGGTTTCAAGCTGAGATATGCATTTTTTACGATAATCATGGTGAGACTTCTGTCCGAAGTATGCAGAATCATCGAGATCGCACTTTTCGAGCTATTTAATGCGACAAACACGTTATCTGGTGTTTTCAGCACTCCACAGTGCGTTCGATATGCAGAACCAGCGATATCTGGGTTTTCGTGGGGTTTCAAGCTGAGATATGCATTTTTTACGATAATCTTGATGAGACTTCTGTCCGAAGTATGCAGAAACATCGAGATCGCACTTTTCGAGCTATTTAATGCGACAAACACGTTATCTGGTGTTTTCAGCACTCCACAGTGCGTTTGATATGCAGAACCAGCGAAATCTTGGTTTTCGTGGGGTTTCAAGCTGAGATATGCATTTTTTTACGATAATCTTGGTGAGACTTCTGTCCGAAGTATGCTTAATCATCGAGATCGCTCGTTTCGAGCTATTTAATGCGACAAACACGTTATCTGGTGTTTTCAGCACTCCACAGTGCGTTCGATATGCAGAACCAGCGATATCTGGGTTTTCGTGGGGTTTCAAGCTGAGATATGCATTTTTTACGATAATCTTGATGAGACTTCTGTCCGAAGTATGCAGAGTCATCGAGATCGTACTTTTCGAGCTATTTAATGCGACAAACACGTTTTCTGGGGTTTTCACCACTCCACAGTTCGTTAGATATGCAGAACAGGAGATATCTTGGTTTTCGTGGGGTTTCTAGCAGAGATATGCATTTTCTGCGATAATCTTGGTGAGACCTCTGTCCGAAGTATGCAGAAACATGGAGATCGCTCTTTTTGACCTATTGAATGCGAGAAACACGTTATCTGGTGTTTTCACCACTCCACAGTGCGTTTGATATGCAGAACCAGCGAAATCTTGGTTTTCGTTGGGTTTCAAGCTGAGATATGCATTTTTTACGATAATCATGGTGAGACTTCTGTCCGAAGTATGCAGAATCATCGAGATCGCACTTTTCGAGCTATTTAATGCGACAAACACGTTATCTGGTGTTTTCAGCACTCCACAGTGCGTTCGATATGCAGAACCAGCGATATCTGGGTTTTCGTGGGGTTTCAAGCTGAGATATGCATTTTTTACGATAATCTTGATGAGACTTCTGTCCGAAGTATGCAGAAACATCGAGATCGCACTTTTCGAGCTATTTAATGCGACAAACACGTTATCTGGTGTTTTCAGCACTCCACAGTGCGTTTGATATGCAGAACCAGCGAAATCTTGGTTTTCGTGGGGTTTCAAGCTGAGATATGCATTTTTTTACGATAATCTTGGTGAGACTTCTGTCCGAAGTATGCTTAATCATCGAGATCGCTCGTTTCGAGCTATTTAATGCGAGAAAGAAGTTATCTGGTGTTTTCACCACTCCACAGTGCGTTTGATATGCAGAAACAGCGATATCTTGGTTTTCGTGGGGTTTCAAGCTGAGATATGCATTTTTTACGATAATCATGGTGAGACTTCTGTCCGAAGTATGCAGAATCATCGAGATCGCACTTTTCAAGCTATTTAATGCGAAAAACACGTTATCTGGTGTTTTCACCACTCCACAGTGCGTTTGATATGCAGAACCAGCGAAATCTTGTTTTTCGTGGGGTTTCAAGCTGAGATATGCATTTTTTTACGATAATCTTGGTGAGACTTCTGTCCGAAGTATGCTTAATCATCGAGATCGCTCGTTTCCAGCTGTTTAGTGCGAGAAACAAGTTATCTGGTGTTTTCACCACTCCACAGTGCGTTTGATATGCAGAACCGGCGATACCTTGGTTTTCGTGGGGTTTCAAGCAGAGATATGCATTTTCTGCTATAATCTTGGTGAGACTTCTGTCGGAAGTATGCTGAATCATCGAGATCGCTCTTTTCGAGCTAGTTAGTGCGAGAAACAAGTTATCTGGTGTTTTCACCACTCCACAGTGCGTTTGATATGCAGAACAGTAAATACCTTGGTTTTCGTGGGGTTTCAAGCTGAGATATGCATTTTCTGCGATAATCTTGTTGAGACTTCTGGCCGAAGTATGCAGAATCATCGAGATTGCTCGATTCGAGCTATTTAATGCGAGAAACACGTTATCTGGTGTTTTCACCACTCCACAGTGCGTTGGATATGCTGAACCGGAGATATTTTGGTTTTCGTCGGGTTTCAAGCTGAGATATGCATTTTCTACGATTAGCTTGGTGAAACATCTGTCCGAAGTATGCAGAAACGTCGAGAGCGCTCTTTTCGAGCTATTTAATGCGAGAAACACGTTTTCTGGGGTTTTGACCACTCCACAGTGCGTTGGATATGCAGAACCGGAGATAACTCGGTTTTCGTCGGGTTTCAAGCTGAGATATGTATTTTTTACGATAATTTTGGTGAGACTTCTGTCCGAAGAATGCAGAATCATCGAGATCGCTCGTTTCGAGCTATTTAATGCGAGAAACACGTTATCTGGTGTTTTCACCACTCCACAGTGCGTTTGATATGCAGAACAGGCGATATCTTGGTTTTCGTGGGGTTTCAAGCTGAGATATGCATTTCCTGCGATAATCTTGGTGAGACTCCTGTCCGAAGTATGCTGAATCATCGAGATCGCTCTTTTCGAGCTATTTAATGCGAGAAACACGTTCTCTGGTTATTTTCACCAGTCCACAGTGCGTTTGATATGCAGAACCGGCAACATCTTGATTTTCGTGAGGTTTCGAGCTGAGATATGCATTTTCTGCGATAATTTTGGTGAGACTTCTGTCAGAAGTATGCAGAATCTTCGAGAACGCTCTTTTCGAGCTACCTAATGCGCGAAACACGTTTTCTGCTGTTTTCACCACTCCACGGTACGTTTGATGTGCAGAACCGGAGATAACTCGGTTTTCGTCGGGTTTCAAGCTGAGATATGCATTTTCTACGATAATCTTGGTGAGACTTCTGTCAGAAGTATGCAGGATCTTCGAGAACGCTCTTTTCGAGCTAGTTAAAGCGAGGAAAACCTTATCCGGTGTTTTCACTACTCCACAGTGCGTTTGATATGCAAAACCGGCGATATTTTGGTTTTCGTCGGGTTTCAAGCTGAGATATGCATTTTCCACGATAATCTTGGTGAAACATCTGTCCGAAGTATGCAGAAACATCGGGAGCGCTCTTTTCGAGCTGTTTAATGCGAGAAACTCGTTTTCTGGGGTTTTCACCACTCCACAGTTCGTTGGATATGCAGAACCGGAGATATCTTGGTTTTCGTGGGGTTTCAAGCTGGGATATGCATTTCCTGCGATAATCTTGGTGAGACTTCTGTCCGAAGTATGCTGAATCATCTAGAACGCTCTTTTCGAGCTATTTAATGCGAGAAACACGTTATCTGGTGTTTTCACCACTCCACAGTGCGTTTGACATGCAGAACCAGCAATATCTTGGTTTTCGTGGTGTTTCAAGCTGAAATATGCATTTTCTGCGATAATCTTGGTGAGACTTCTGTTAGAAGTATGCAGAATCATCGAGATCGCTCGTTTCGAACTATTTAATGCGAGAAACCCGTTATCTGGTGTTTTCACCACTCCACAGTGCGTTGGATATGCAGAACCGGAGATATTTTGGTTTTCGTCGGGTTTCAAGCTGAGATATGTATTTTCTGCGATAATCTTGGTGAGACTTCTGTTCGAAGTATGCAGAATCATCGAGATCGCACTTTTCGAGCTATTTAATGCGACAAACACGTTATCTGGTGTTTTCAGCACACCACAGAGCGTTTGATATGCAGAACCAGCGAAATCTTGGTTTTCGTGGGGTTTCAAGCTGAGATATGCATTTTTTACGATAATCTTGGTGAGACTTCTGTCCGAAGTATGCTTAATCATCGAGATCGCTCTATTCGAGCTATTTAATGCGAGAAACACGTTATCTGGTGTTTTCACCACTCCACAGTGCGTATGATATACAGAACCGACGATATCTTGGTTTTCGTGGGGTTTCAAGCTCAGATATGCATTTTCTGCGATAATCATTGTGAGACTTCTGTCCGAAGTATGCAGAGTCATCGAGATCGTACTATTCGAGCTATTTAATGCGAAAAACACGTTATCTGGTGTTTTCACCACTCCACAGTGCGTATGATATGCAGAACCGACGATATCTTGGTTTTCGTGGGGTTTCAAGCTCAGATATGCATTTTCTGCGATAATCTTGGTGAGACTTCTGTCCGAAGTATGCAGAAACATGGAGATCGCTCTTTTCGACCTATTGAATGCGAGAAACACGTTATCTGGTGTTTTCACCACTCCACAGTGCGTTTGATATGCAGAACCAGCGAAATCTTGGTTTTCGTTGGGTTTCAAGCTGAGATTTGCATTTTTTACGATAATCATGGTGAGACTTCTGTCCGAAGTATGCAGAATCATCGAGATCGCACTTTTCGAGCTATTTAATGCGACAAACACGTTATCTGGTGTTTTCAGCACACCACAGTACGTTTGATATGCAGAACCAGCGAAATCTTGGTTTTCGTGGGGTTTCAAGCTGAGATATGCATTTTTTACGATAATCTTGGTGAGACTTCTGTCCGAAGTATGCTTAATCATCGAGATCGCTCTATTCGAGCTATTTAATGCGAGAAACACGTTATCTGGTGTTTTCACCACTCCACAGTTCGTTAGATATGCAGAACAGGAGATATCTTGGTTTTCGTGGGGTTTCTAGCAGAGATATGCATTTTCTGCGATAATCTTGGTGAGACCTCTGTCCGAAGTATGCAGAAACATGGAGATCGCTCTTTTCGACCTATTGAATGCGAGAAACACGTTATCTGGTGTTTTCACCACTCCACAGTGCGTTTGATATGCAGAACCAGCGAAATCTTGGTTTTCGTTGGGTTTCAAGCTGAGATATGCATTTTTTACGATAATCATGGTGAGACTTCTGTCCGAAGTATGCAGAATCATCGAGATCGCACTTTTCGAGCTATTTAATGCGACAAACACGTTATCTGGTGTTTTCAGCACTCCACACTGCGTTCGATATGCAGAACCAGCGATATCTGGGTTTTCGTGGGGTTTCAAGCTGAGATATGCATTTTTTACGATAATCTTGATGAGACTTCTGTCCGAAGTATGCAGAAACATCGAGATCGCACTTTTCGAGCTATTTAATGCGACAAACACGTTATCTGGTGTTTTCAGCACTCCACAGTGCGTTTGATATGCAGAACCAGCGAAATCTTGGTTTTCGTGGGGTTTCAAGCTGAGATATGCATTTTTTTACGATAATCTTGGTGAGACTTCTGTCCGAAGTATGCTTAATCATCGAGATCGCTCGTTTCGAGCTATTTAATGCGAGAAACAAGTTATCTGGTGTTTTCACCACTCCACAGTGCGTTTGATATGCAGAAACAGCGATATCTTGGTTTTCGTGGGGTTTCAAGCTGAGATATGCATTTTTTACGATAATCTTGGTGAGACTTCTGTCCGAAGTATGCTTAATCATCGAGATCGCTCTATTCGAGCTATTTAATGCGAGAAACACGTTATCTGGTGTTTTCACCACTCCACAGTGCGTATGATATACAGAACCGACGATATCTTGGTTTTCGTGGGGTTTCAAGCTCAGATATGCATTTTCTGCGATAATCATTGTGAGACTTCTGTCCGAAGTATGCAGAGTCATCGAGATCGTACTATTCGAGCTATTTAATGCGAAAAACACGTTATCTGGTGTTTTCAGCACACCACAGTGCGTTTGATATGCAGAACCAGCGAAATCTTGGTTTTCGTGGGGTTTCAAGCTGAGATATGCATTTTTTACGATAATCTTGGTGAGACTTCTGTCCGAAGTATGCTTAATCATCGAGATCGCTCTATTCGAGCTATTTAATGCGAGAAACACGTTATCTGGTGTTTTCACCACTCCACAGTGCGTATGATATACAGAACCGACGATATCTTGGTTTTCGTGGGGTTTCAAGCTCAGATATGCATTTTCTGCGATAATCATTGTGAGACTTCTGTCCGAAGTATGCAGAGTCATCGAGATCGTACTATTCGAGCTATTTAATGCGAAAAACACGTTATCTGGTGTTTTCACCACTCCACAGTGCGTATGATATGCAGAACCGACGATATCTTGGTTTTCGTGGGGTTTCAAGCTCAGATATGCATTTTCTGCGATAATCATGGTGAGACTTCTGTCCGAAGTATGCAGAGTCATCGAGATCGCTCTTTTCGAGCTATTTAATGCGAGTAAACAAGTTATCTGGTGTTTTCACCACTCCGCAGTGCGTTTGATATGCAGAACCTGCGAAATCTTGGTTTTCGTGGGGTTTCAAGCTCAGATATGCATTTTCTGCGATAATCTTGGTGAGACTTCTGTCCGAAGTATGCTTAATCATCGAGATCGCTCTATTCGAGATATTTAATGCGAGAAACACGTTATCTGGTGTTTTCACCACTCCACAGTGCGTATGATATGCAGAACCGACGATATCTTGGTTTTCGTGGGGTTTCAAGCTCAGATATGCATTTTCTGCGATAATCTTGGTGAGACTTCTGTCCGAAGAATGCAGAGTCATCGAGATCGTACTTTTCGAGCTATTTAATGCGACAAACACGTTTTCTGGGGTTTTCACCACTCCACAGTGCGTTTGATATGCAGAACCAGCGAAATCTTGGTTTTCGTTGGGTTTCAAGCTGAGATATGCATTTTTTACGATAATCATGGTGAGACTTCTGTCCGAAGTATGCAGAATCATCGAGATCGCACTTTTCGAGCTATTTAATGCGACAAACACGTTATCTGGTGTTTTCAGCACTCCACACTGCGTTCGATATGCAGAACCAGCGATATCTGGGTTTTCGTGGGGTTTCAAGCTGAGATATGCATTTTTTACGATAATCTTGATGAGACTTCTGTCCGAAGTATGCAGAAACATCGAGATCGCACTTTTCGAGCTATTTAATGCGACATTCACGTTATCTGGTGTTTTCAGCACTCCACAGTGCGTTTGATATGCAGAACCAGCGAAATCTTGGTTTTCGTGGGGTTTCAAGCTGAGATATGCATTTTTTTACGATAATCTTGGTGAGACTTCTGTCCGAAGTATGCTTAATCATCGAGATCGCTCGTTTCGAGCTATTTAATGCGAGAAACAAGTTATCTGGTGTTTTCACCACTCCACAGTGCGTTTGATATGCAGAAACAGCGATATCTTGGTTTTCGTGGGGTTTCAAGCTGAGATATGCATTTTTTACGATAATCTTGGTGAGACTTCTGTTAGAAGTATGCAGAATCATCGAGATCGCTCGTTTCGAACTATTTAATGCGAGAAACCCGTTATCTGGTGTTTTCACCACTCCACAGTGCGTTGGATATGCAGAACCGGAGATATTTTGGTTTTCGTCGGGTTTCAAGCTGAGATATGTATTTTCTGCGATAATCTTGGTGAGACTTCTGTTCGAAGTATGCAGAATCATCGAGATCGCACTTTTCGAGCTATTTAATGCGACAAACACGTTATCTGGTGTTTTCAGCACACCACAGTGCGTTTGATATGCAGAACCAGCGAAATCTTGGTTTTCGTGGGGTTTCAAGCTGAGATATGCATTTTTTACGATAATCTTGGTGAGACTTCTGTCCGAAGTATGCTTAATCATCGAGATCGCTCTATTCGAGCTATTTAATGCGAGAAACACGTTATCTGGTGTTTTCACCACTCCACAGTGCGTATGATATACAGAACCGACGATATCTTGGTTTTCGTGGGGTTTCAAGCTCAGATATGCATTTTCTGCGATAATCATTGTGAGACTTCTGTCCGAAGTATGCAGAGTCATCGAGATCGTACTATTCGAGCTATTTAATGCGAAAAACACGTTATCTGGTGTTTTCACCACTCCACAGTGCGTATGATATGCAGAACCGACGATATCTTGGTTTTCGTGGGGTTTCAAGCTCAGATATGCATTTTCTGCGATAATCATGGTGAGACTTCTGTCCGAAGTATGCAGAGTCATCGAGATCGCTCTTTTCGAGCTATTTAATGCGAGTAAACAAGTTATCTGGTGTTTTCACCACTCCGCAGTGCGTTTGATATGCAGAACCTGCGAAATCTTGGTTTTCGTGGGGTTTCAAGCTCAGATATGCATTTTCTGCGATAATCTTGGTGAGACTTCTGTCCGAAGTATGCTTAATCATCGAGATCGCTCTATTCGAGATATTTAATGCGAGAAACACGTTATCTGGTGTTTTCACCACTCCACAGTGCGTATGATATGCAGAACCGACGATATCTTGGTTTTCGTGGGGTTTCAAGCTCAGATATGCATTTTCTGCGATAATCTTGGTGAGACTTCTGTCCGAAGAATGCAGAGTCATCGAGATCGTACTTTTCGAGCTATTTAATGCGACAAACACGTTTTCTGGGGTTTTCACCACTCCACAGTTCGTTAGATATGCAGAACAGGAGATATCTTGGTTTTCGTGGGGTTTCTAGCAGAGATATGCATTTTCTGCGATAATCTTGGTGAGACCTCTGTCCGAAGTATGCAGAAACATGGAGATCGCTCTTTTCGACCTATTGAATGCGAGAAACACGTTATCTGGTGTTTTCACCACTCCACAGTGCGTTTGATATGCAGAACCAGCGAAATCTTGGTTTTCGTTGGGTTTCAAGCTGAGATATGCATTTTTTACGATAATCATGGTGAGACTTCTGTCCGAAGTATGCAGAATCATCGAGATCGCACTTTTCGAGCTATTTAATGCGACAAACACGTTATCTGGTGTTTTCAGCACTCCACACTGCGTTCGATATGCAGAACCAGCGATATCTGGGTTTTCGTGGGGTTTCAAGCTGAGATATGCATTTTTTACGATAATCTTGATGAGACTTCTGTCCGAAGTATGCAGAAACATCGAGATCGCACTTTTCGAGCTATTTAATGCGACAAACACGTTATCTGGTGTTTTCAGCACTCCACAGTGCGTTTGATATGCAGAACCAGCGAAATCTTGGTTTTCGTGGGGTTTCAAGCTGAGATATGCATTTTTTTACGATAATCTTGGTGAGACTTCTGTCCGAAGTATGCTTAATCATCGAGATCGCTCGTTTCGAGCTATTTAATGCGAGAAACAAGTTATCTGGTGTTTTCACCACTCCACAGTGCGTTTGATATGCAGAAACAGCGATATCTTGGTTTTCGTGGGGTTTCAAGCTGAGATATGCATTTTTTACGATAATCATGGTGAGACTTCTGTCCGAAGTATGCAGAATCATCGAAATCGCACTTTTCAAGCTATTTAATGCGAGAAACAAGTTATCTGGTGTTTTCACCACTCCACAGTGCGTTTGATATGCAGAACCACCGATATCTTGGTTTACGTGGGGTTTCAAGCTCAGATATGCATTTTCTGCGATAATCTTGGTGAGACTTCAGTCCGAAGTATGCAGAATCATCGAGATCGTACTATTCGAGCTATTTAATGCGAAAAACACGTTATCTGGTGTTTTCACCACTCCACAGTGCGTTTGATATGCAGAACCAGCGAAATCTTGGTTTTCGTGGGGTTTCAAGCTGAGATATGCATTTTTTTACGATAATCTTGGTGAGACTTCTGTCCGAGGTATGCTTAATCATCGAGATCGCTCGTTTCCAGCTATTTAATGCGAGAAACAAGTTATCTGGTGTTTTCACCACTCCACAGTGCGTTTGATATGCAGAAACAGCGATATCTTGGTTTTCGTGGGGTTTCAAGCTGAGATATGCATTTTTTTACGATAATCTTGGTGAGACTTCTGTCCGAAGTATGCTTAATCATCGAGATCGCTCGTTTCGAGCTATTTAATGCGAGAAACAAGTTATCTGGTGTTTTCACCACTCCACAGTGCGTTTGGTATGCAGAACCAGCGATATCTTGGTTTACGTGGGGTTTCAAGCTCAGATATGCATTTTCTGCGATAATCTTGGTGAGACTTCAGTCCGAAGTATGCAGAATCATCGAGATCGTACTATTCGAGCTATTTAATGCGAAAAACACGTTATCTGGTGTTTTCACCACTCCACAGTGCGTTTGATATGCAGAACCAGCGAAATCTTGGTTTTCGTTGGGTTTCAAGCTGAGATATGCATTTTTTACGATAATCATGGTGAGACTTCTGTCCGAAGTATGCAGAATCATCGAGATCGCACTTTTCGAGCTATTTAATGCGAGAAACAAGTTATCTGGTGTTTTCACCACTCCACAGTGCGTTTGATATGCAGAAACAGCGATATCTTGGTTTTCGTGGGGTTTCAAGCTGAGATATGCATTTTTTTACGATAATCTTGGTGAGACTTCTGTCCGAAGTATGCTTAATCATCGAGATCGCTCGTTTCGAGCTATTTAATGCGAGAAACAAGTTATCTGGTGTTTTCACCACTCCACAGTGCGTTTGATATGCAGAACCAGCGATATCTTGGTTTACGTGGGGTTTCAAGCTCAGATATGCATTTTCTGCGATAATCTTGGTGAGACTTCAGTCCGAAGTATGCAGAATCATCGAGATCGTACTATTCGAGCTATTTAATGCGAAAAACACGTTATCTGGTGTTTTCACCACTCCACAGTGCGTTTGATATGCAGAACCAGCGAAATCTTGGTTTTCGTTGGGTTTCAAGCTGAGATATGCATTTTTTACGATAATCATGGTGAGACTTCTGTCCGAAGTATGCAGAATCATCGAGATCGCACTTTTCGAGCTATTTAATGCGACAAACACGTTATCTGGTATTTTCACCACTCCGCAGTGCGTTTGATATGCAGAACCAGCGATATCTTGGTTTTCGTGGGGTTTCAAGCTCAGATATGCATTTTCTGCGATAATCTTGGTGAGACTTCTGTCCGAAGTATGCAGAGTCATCGAGATCGTACTTTTCGAGCTATTTAAAGCGACAAACACGTTTTCTGGGGTTTTCACCACTCCACAGTTCGTTGGATATGCAGAACAGGAGATATCTTGGTTTTCGTGGGGTTTCTAGCAGAGATATGCATTTTCTGCGATAATCTTGGTGAGACCTCTGTCCGAAGTATGCAGAAACATGGAGATCGCTCTTTTCGACCTATTGAATGCGAGAAACACGTTATCTGGTGTTTTCACCACTCCACAGTGCGTATGATATGCAGAACCGACGATATCTTGGTTTTCGTGGGGTTTCAAGCTCAGATATGCATTTTCTGCGATAATCTTGGTGAGACTTCTGTCCGAAGTATGCAGAGTCATCGAGATCGCTCTTTTCGAGCTATTTAATGCGAGAAACAAGTTATCTGGTGTTTTCACCACTCCGCAGTGCGTTTGATATGCAGAACCAGCGATATCTTGGTTTTCGTGGGGTTTCAAGCTCAGATATGCATTTTCTGCGATAATCTTGGTGAGACTTCTGTCCGAAGTATGCAGAGTCATCGAGATCGTACTTTTCGAGCTATTCAATGCGAGAAACACGTTTTCTGGGGTCTTCACCACTCCACAGTTCGTTGGATATGCAGAACAGGAGATATCTTGGTTTTCGTGGGGTTTCTAGCAGAGATATGCGTTTTCTGCGATAATCTAGGTGAGACTTCTGTCCGAAGTATGCTTAATCATCGAGATCGCTCGTTTCGAGCTATTTAATGCGAGAAACAAGTTATCTGGTGTTTTCACCACTCCACAGTGCGTTTGATATGCAGAAACAGCGATATCTTGGTTTTCGTGGGGTTTCAAGCTGAGATATGCATTTTTTACGATAATCATGGTGAGACTTCTGTCCGAAGTATGCAGAATCATCGAGATCGCACTTTTCGAGCTATTTAATGCGACAAACCCGTTATCTGGTGTTTTCAGCACTCCACAGTGCGTTTGATATGCAGAACCAGCGAAGTCTTGGTTTTCGTGGGGTTTCAAGCTGAGATATGCATTTTTTTACGATAATCTTGGTGAGACTTCTGTCCGAAGTATGCTTAATCATCGAGATCGCTCTATTCGAGATATTTAATGCGAGAAACACGTTATCTGGTGTTTTCACCACTCCGCAGTGCGTTTGATATGCAGAACCAGCGATATCTTGGTTTTCGTGGGGTTTCAAGCTCAGATATGCATTTTCTGCGATAATCTTGGTGAGACTTCTGTCCGAAGTATGCAGAGTCATCGAGATCGTACTTTTCGAGCTATTTAATGCGACAAACACGTTTTCTAGGGTTTTCACCACTCCACAGCTCGTTGGATATGCAGAACAGGAGATATCTTGGTTTTCGTGGGGTTTCTAGCAGAGATATGCATTTTCTGCGCTAATCTTGGTGAGACCTCTGTCCGAAGTATGCAGAAACATGGAGATCGCTCTTTTCGACCTATTGAATGCGAGAAACACGTTATCTGGTGTTTTCACCACTCCACAGTGCGTTTGATATGCAGAACCATCGAAATCTTGGTTTTCGTTGGGTTTCAAGCTGAGATATGCATTTTTTACGATAATCATGGTGAGACTTCTGTCCGAAGTATGCAGAATCATCGAGATCGCACTTTTCGAGCTATTTAATGCGACAAACACGTTATCTGGTGTTTTCAGCACACCACAGTGCGTTTGATATGCAGAACCAGCGAAATCTTGGTTTTCGTGGGGTTTCAAGCTGAGATATGCATTTTTTTACGATAATCTTGGTGAGACTTCTGTCCGAAGTATGCTTAATCATCGAGATCGCTCGTTTCGAGCTATTTAATGCGAGAAACAAGTTATCTGGTGTTTTCACCACTCCACAGTGCGTTTGATATGCAGAAACAGCGATATCTTGGTTTTCGTGGGGTTTCAAGCTGAGATATGCATTTTTTACGATAATCATGGTGAGACTTCTGTCCGAAGTATGCAGAATCATCGAGATCGCACTTTTCAAGCTATTTAATGCGAGAAACAAGTTATCTGGTGTTTTCACCACTCCACAGTGCGTTTGATATGCAGAACCACCGATATCTTGGTTTACGTGGGGTTTCAAGCTCAGATATGCATTTTCTGCGATAATCTTGGTGAGACTTCAGTCCGAAGTATGCAGAATCATCGAGATCGTACTATTCGAGCTATTTAATGCGAAAAACACGTTATCTGGTGTTTTCACCACTCCACAGTGCGTTTGATATGCAGAACCAGCGAAATCTTGGTTTTCGTGGGGTTTCAAGCTGAGATATGCATTTTTTTACGATAATCTTGGTGAGACTTCTGTCCGAAGTATGCTTAATCATCGAGATCGCTCGTTTCGAGCTATTTAATGCGAGAAACAAGTTATCTGGTGTTTTCACCACTCCACAGTGCGTTTGATATGCAGAAACAGCGATATCTTGGTTTTCGTGGGGTTTCAAGCTGAGATATGCATTTTTTACGATAATCATGGTGAGACTTCTGTCCGAAGTATGCAGAATCATCGAGATCGCACTTTTCAAGCTATTTAATGCGAGAAACAAGTTATCTGGTGTTTTCACCACTCCACAGTGCGTTTGATATGCAGAACCACCGATATCTTGGTTTACGTGGGGTTTCAAGCTCAGATATGCATTTTCTGCGATAATCTTGGTGAGACTTCAGTCCGAAGTATGCAGAATCATCGAGATCGTACTATTCGAGCTATTTAATGCGAAAAACACGTTATCTGGTGTTTTCACCACTCCACAGTGCGTTTGATATGCAGAACCAGCGAAATCTTGATTTTCGTGGGGTTTCAAGCTGAGATATGCATTTTTTTACGATAATCTTGGTGAGACTTCTGTCCGAAGTATGCTTAATCATCGAGATCGCTCGTTTCCAGCTGTTTAGTGCGAGAAACAAGTTATCTGGTGTTTTCACCACTCCACAGTGCGTTTGATATGCAGAACCGGCGATACCTTGGTTTTCGTGGGGTTTCAAGCAGAGATATGCATTTTCTGCTATAATCTTGGTGAGACTTCTGTCGGAAGTATGCTGAATCATCGAGATCGCTCTTTTCGAGCTAGTTAGTGCGAGAAACAAGTTATCTGGTGTTTTCACCACTCCACAGTGCGTTTGATATGCAGAACAGTAAATACCTTGGTTTTCGTGGGGTTTCAAGCTGAGATATGCATTTTCTGCGATAATCTTGTTGAGACTTCTGTCCGAAGTATGCAGAATCATCGAGATTGCTCGATTCGAGCTATTTAATGCGAGAAACACGTTATCTGGTGTTTTCACCACTCCACAGTGCGTTGGATATGCTGAACCGGAGATATTTTGGTTTTCGTCGGGTTTCAAGCTGAGATATGCATTTTCTACGATTAGCTTGGTGAAACATCTGTCCGAAGTATGCAGAAACGTCGAGAGCGCTCTTTTCGAGCTATTTAATGCGAGAAACACGTTTTCTGGGGTTTTGACCACTCCACAGTGCGTTGGATATGCAGAACCGGAGATAACTCGGTTTTCGTCGGGTTTCAAGCTGAGATATGTATTTTTTACGATAATTTTGGTGAGACTTCTGTCCGAAGAATGCAGAATCATCGAGATCGCTCGTTTCGAGCTATTTAATGCGAGAAACACGTTATCTGGTGTTTTCACCACTCCACAGTGCGTTTGATATGCAGAACAGGCGATATCTTGGTTTTCGTGGGGTTTCAAGCTGAGATATGCATTTCCTGCGATAATCTTGGTGAGACTCCTGTCCGAAGTATGCTGAATCATCGAGATCGCTCTTTTCGAGCTATTTAATGCGAGAAACACGTTCTCTGGTTATTTTCACCAGTCCACAGTGCGTTTGATATGCAGAACCGGCAACATCTTGATTTTCGTGAGGTTTCGAGCTGAGATATGCATTTTCTGCGATAATTTTGGTGAGACTTCTGTCAGAAGTATGCAGAATCTTCGAGAACGCTCTTTTCGAGCTACTTAATGCGCGAAACACGTTTTCTGCTGTTTTCACCACTCCACGGTACGTTTGATGTGCAGAACCGGAGATAACTCGGTTTTCGTCGGGTTTCAAGCTGAGATATGCATTTTCTACGATAATCTTGGTGAGACTTCTGTCAGAAGTATGCAGGATCTTCGAGATCGCTCGTTTCGAACTATTTAATGCGAGAAACACGTTATCTGGTGTTTTCACCACTCCACAGTGCGTTTGACATGCAGAACCAGCAATATCTTGGTTTTCGTGGGGTTTCAAGCTGAAATATGCATTTTCTGCGATAATCTTGGTGAGACTTCTGTTAGAAGTATGCAGAATCATCGAGATCGCTCGTTTCGAACTATTTAATGCGAGAAACCCGTTATCTGGTGTTTTCACCACTCCACAGTGCGTTGGATATGCAGAACCGGAGATATTTTGGTTTTCGTCGGGTTTCAAGCTGAGATATGTATTTTCTGCGATAATCTTGGTGAGACTTCTGTTCGAAGTATGCAGAATCATCGAGATCGCACTTTTCGAGCTATTTAATGCGACAAACACGTTATCTGGTGTTTTCAGCACACCACAGTGCGTTTGATATGCAGAACCAGCGAAATCTTGGTTTTCGTGGGGTTTCAAGCTGAGATATGCATTTTTTACGATAATCTTGGTGAGACTTCTGTCCGAAGTATGCTTAATCATCGAGATCGCTCTATTCGAGCTATTTAATGCGAGAAACACGTTATCTGGTGTTTTCACCACTCCACAGTGCGTATGATATGCAGAACCGACGATATCTTGGTTTTCGTGGGGTTTCAAGCTCAGATATGCATTTTCTGCGATAATCTTGGTGAGACTTCTGTCCGAAGTATGCAGAAACATGGAGATCGCTCTTTTCGACCTATTGAATGCGAGAAACACGTTATCTGGTGTTTTCACCACTCCACAGTGCGTTTGATATGCAGAACCAGCGAAATCTTGGTTTTCGTTGGGTTTCAAGCTGAGATTTGCATTTTTTACGATAATCATGGTGAGACTTCTGTCCGAAGTATGCAGAATCATCGAGATCGCACTTTTCGAGCTATTTAATGCGACAAACACGTTATCTGGTGTTTTCAGCACACCACAGTACGTTTGATATGCAGAACCAGCGAAATCTTGGTTTTCGTGGGGTTTCAAGCTGAGATATGCATTTTTTACGATAATCTTGGTGAGACTTCTGTCCGAAGTATGCTTAATCATCGAGATCGCTCTATTCGAGCTATTTAATGCGAGAAACACGTTATCTGGTGTTTTCACCACTCCACAGTGCGTATGATATACAGAACCGACGATATCTTGGTTTTCGTGGGGTTTCAAGCTCAGATATGCATTTTCTGCGATAATCATGGTGAGACTTCTGTCCGAAGTATGCAGAGTCATCGAGATCGCTCTTTTCGAGCTATTTAATGCGAGAAACAAGTTATCTGGTGTTTTCACCACTCCGCAGTGCGTTTGATATGCAGAACCAGCGAAATCTTGGTTTTCGTGGGGTTTCAAGCTCAGATATGCATTTTCTGCGATAATCTTGGTGAGACTTCTGTCCGAAGTATGCTTAATCATCGAGATCGCTCTATTCGAGATATTTAATGCGAGAAACACGTTATCTGGTGTTTTCACCACTCCACAGTGCGTATGATATGCAGAACCGACGATATCTTGGTTTTCGTGGGGTTTCAAGCTCAGATATGCATTTTCTGCGATAATCTTGGTGAGACTTCTGTCCGAAGTATGCAGAGTCATCGAGATCGTACTTTTCGAGCTATTTAATGCGACAAACACGTTTTCTGGGGTTTTCACCACTCCACAGTTCGTTAGATATGCAGAACAGGAGATATCTTGGTTTTCGTGGGGTTTCTAGCAGAGATATGCATTTTCTGCGATAATCTTGGTGAGACCTCTGTCCGAAGTATGCAGAAACATGGAGATCGCTCTTTTCGACCTATTGAATGCGAGAAACACGTTATCTGGTGTTTTCACCACTCCACAGTGCGTTTGATATGCAGAACCAGCGAAATCTTGGTTTTCGTTGGGTTTCAAGCTGAGATATGCATTTTTTACGATAATCATGGTGAGACTTCTGTCCGAAGTATGCAGAATCATCGAGATCGCACTTTTCGAGCTATTTAATGCGACAAACACGTTATCTGGTGTTTTCAGCACTCCACACTGCGTTCGATATGCAGAACCAGCGATATCTGGGTTTTCGTGGGGTTTCAAGCTGAGATATGCATTTTTTACGATAATCTTGATGAGACTTCTGTCCGAAGTATGCAGAATCATCGAGATCGCACTTTTCGAGCTATTTAATGCGACACACCCGTTATCGGGTGTTTTCAGCACTCCACAGTGCGTTTGATATGCAGAACCAGCGAAATCTTGGTTTTCGTGGGGTTTCAAGCTGAGATATGCATTTTTTTACGATAATCTTGGTGAGACTTCTGTCCGAAGTATGCTTAATCATCGAGATCGCTCGTTTCGAGCTATTTAATGCGAGAAACAAGTTATCTGGTGTTTTCACCACTCCACAGTGCGTTTGATATGCAGAAACAGCGATATCTTGGTTTTCGTGGGGTTTCAAGCTGAGATATGCATTTTTTACGATAATCATGGTGAGACTTCTGTCCGAAGTATGCAGAATCATCGAAATCGCACTTTTCAAGCTATTTAATGCGAGAAACAAGTTATCTGGTGTTTTCACCACTCCACAGTGCGTTTGATATGCAGAACCACCGATATCTTGGTTTACGTGGGGTTTCAAGCTCAGATATGCATTTTCTGCGATAATCTTGGTGAGACTTCAGTCCGAAGTATGCAGAATCATCGAGATCGTACTATTCGAGCTATTTAATGCGAAAAACACGTTATCTGGTGTTTTCACCACTCCACAGTGCGTTTGATATGCAGAACCAGCGAAATCTTGGTTTTCGTGGGGTTTCAAGCTGAGATATGCGTTTTTTTACGATAATCTTGGTGAGACTTCTGTCCGAAGTATGCTTAATCATCGAGATCGCTCGTTTCCAGCTATTTAATGCGAGAAACAAGTTATCTGGTGTTTTCACCACTCCACAGTGCGTTTGATATGCAGAAACAGCGATATCTTGGTTTTCGTGGGGTTTCAAGCTGAGATATGCATTTTTTTACGATAATCTTGGTGAGACTTCTGTCCGAAGTATGCTTAATCATCGAGATCGCTCGTTTCGAGCTATTTAATGCGAGAAACAAGTTATCTGGTGTTTTCACCACTCCACAGTGCGTTTGATATGCAGAACCAGCGATATCTTGGTTTACGTGGGGTTTCAAGCTCAGATATGCATTTTCTGCGATAATCTTGGTGAGACTTCAGTCCGAAGTATGCAGAATCATCGAGATCGTACTATTCGAGCTATTTAATGCGAAAAACACGTTATCTGGTGTTTTCACCACTCCACAGTGCGTTTGATATGCAGAACCAGCGAAATCTTGGTTTTCGTTGGGTTTCAAGCTGAGATATGCATTTTTTACGATAATCATGGTGAGACTTCTGTCCGAAGTATGCAGAATCATCGAGATCGCACTTTTCGAGCTATTTAATGCGAGAAACAAGTTATCTGGTGTTTTCACCACTCCACAGTGCGTTTGATATGCAGAAACAGCGATATCTTGGTTTTCGTGGGGTTTCAAGCTGAGATATGCATTTTTTTACGATAATCTTGGTGAGACTTCTGTCCGAAGTATGCTTAATCATCGAGATCGCTCGTTTCGAGCTATTTAATGCGAGAAACAAGTTATCTGGTGTTTTCACCACTCCACAGTGCGTTTGATATGCAGAACCAGCGATATCTTGGTTTACGTGGGGTTTCAAGCTCAGATATGCATTTTCTGCGATAATCTTGGTGAGACTTCAGTCCGAAGTATGCAGAATCATCGAGATCGTACTATTCGAGCTATTTAATGCGAAAAACACGTTATCTGGTGTTTTCACCACTCCACAGTGCGTTTGATATGCAGAACCAGCGAAATCTTGGTTTTCGTTGGGTTTCAAGCTGAGATATGCATTTTTTACGATAATCATGGTGAGACTTCTGTCCGAAGTATGCAGAATCATCGAGATCGCACTTTTCGAGCTATTTAATGCGACAAACACGTTATCTGGTATTTTCACCACTCCGCAGTGCGTTTGATATGCAGAACCAGCGATATCTTGGTTTTCGTGGGGTTTCAAGCTCAGATATGCATTTTCTGCGATAATCTTGGTGAGACTTCTGTCCGAAGTATGCAGAGTCATCGAGATCGTACTTTTCGAGCTATTTAAAGCGACAAACACGTTTTCTGGGGTTTTCACCACTCCACAGTTCGTTGGATATGCAGAACAGGAGATATCTTGGTTTTCGTGGGGTTTCTAGCAGAGATATGCATTTTCTGCGATAATCTAGGTGAGACTTCTGTCCGAAGTATGCTTAATCATCGAGATCGCTCGTTTCGAGCTATTTAATGCGAGAAACAAGTTATCTGGTGTTTTCACCACTCCACAGTGCGTTTGATATGCAGAAACAGCGATATCTTGGTTTTCGTGGGGTTTCAAGCTGAGATATACATTTTTTACGATAATCATGGTGAGACTTCTGTCCGAAGTATGCAGAATCATCGAGATCGCACTTTTCGAGCTATTTAATGCGACAAACACGTTATCTGGTGTTTTCAGCACTCCACAGTGCGTTTGATATGCAGAACCAGCGAAGTCTTGGTTTTCGTGGGGTTTCAAGCTGAGATATGCATTTTTTTACGATAATCTTGGTGAGACTTCTGTCCGAAGTATGCTTAATCATCGAGATCGCTCTATTCGAGATATTTAATGCGAGAAACACGTTATCTGGTGTTTTCACCACTCCGCAGTGCGTTTGATATGCAGAACCAGCGATATCTTGGTTTTCGTGGGGTTTCAAGCTCAGATATGCATTTTCTGCGATAATCTTGGTGAGACTTCTGTCCGAAGTATGCAGAGTCATCGAGATCGTACTTTTCGAGCTATTTAATGCGACAAACACGTTTTCTGGGGTTTTCACCACTCCACAGCTCGTTGGATATGCAGAACAGGAGATATCTTGGTTTTCGTGGGGTTTCTAGCAGAGATATGCATTTTCTGCGCTAATCTTGGTGAGACCTCTGTCCGAAGTATGCAGAAACATGGAGATCGCTCTTTTCGACCTATTGAATGCGAGAAACACGTTATCTGGTGTTTTCACCACTCCACAGTGCGTTTGAAATGCAGAACCAGCGAAATCTTGGTTTTCGTTGGGTTTCAAGCTGAGATATGCATTTTTTACGATAATCATGGTGATACTTCTGTCGGAAGTATGCAGAATCATCGAGATCGCACTTTTCGAGCTATTTAATGCGACAAACACGTTATCTGGTGTTTTCAGCACACCACAGTGCGTTTGATATGCAGAACCAGCGAAATCTTGGTTTTCGTGGGGTTTCAAGCTGAGATATGCATTTTTTACGATAATCTTGGTGAGACTTCTGTCCGAAGTATGCTTAATCATCGAGATCGCTATATTCGAGCTATTTAATGCGAGAAACACGTTATCTGGTGTTTTCACCACTCCACAGTGCGTATGATATGCAGAACCGACGATATCTTGGTTTTCGTGGGGTTTCAAGCTCAGATATGCATTTTCTGCGATAATCTTGGTGAGACTTCTGTCCGAAGTATGCAGAGTCATCGAGATCGCTCTTTTCGAGCTATTTAATGCGAGAAACACGTTATCTGGTGTTTTCACCACTCCACAGTGCGTTTGATATGCAGAACCAGCGAAATCTTGGTTTTCGTTGGGTTTCAAGCTGAGATATGCATTTTTTACGATAATCATGGTGATACTTCTGTCGGAAGTATGCAGAATCATCGAGATCGCACTTTTCGAGCTATTTAATGCGACAAACACGTTATCTGGTGTTTTCAGCACTCCACACTGCGTTCGATATGCAGAACCAGCGATATCTGGGTTTTCGTGGGGTTTCAAGCTGAGATATGCATTTTTTACGATAATCTTGATGAGACTTCTGTCCGAAGTATGCTTAATCATCGAGATCGCTCGTTTCGAGCTATTTAATGCGAGAAACAAGTTATCTGGTGTTTTCACCACTCCACAGTGCGTTTGATATGCAGAAACAGCGATATCTTGGTTTTCGTGGGGTTTCAAGCTGGGATATTCATTTTTTACGATAATCATGGTGAGACTTCTGTCCGAAGTATGCAGAATCATCGAAATCGCACTTTTCAAGCTATTTAATGCGAGAAACAAGTTATCTGGTGTTTTCACCACTCCACAGTGCGTTTGATATGCAGAACCACCGATATCTTGGTTTACGTGGGGTTTCAAGCTCAGATATGCATTTTCTGCGATAATCTTGGTGAGACTTCAGTCCGAAGTATGCAGAATCATCGAGATCGTACTATTCGAGCTATTTAATGCGAAAAACACGTTATCTGGTGTTTTCACCACTCCACAGTGCGTTTGATATGCAGAACCAGCGAAATCTTGGTTTTCGTGGGGTTTCAAGCTGAGATATGCGTTTTTTTACGATAATCTTGGTGAGACTTCTGTCCGAAGTATGCTTAATCATCGAGATCGCTCGTTTCCAGCTATTTAATGCGAGAAACAAGTTATCTGGTGTTTTCACCACTCCACAGTGCGTTTGATATGCAGAAACAGCGATATCTTGGTTTTCGTGGGGTTTCAAGCTGAGATATGCATTTTTTTACGATAATCTTGGTGAGACTTCTGTCCGAAGTATGCTTAATCATCGAGATCGCTCGTTTCGAGCTATTTAATGCGAGAAACAAGTTATCTGGTGTTTTCACCACTCCACAGTGCGTTTGATATGCAGAACCAGCGATATCTTGGTTTACGTGGGGTTTCAAGCTCAGATATGCATTTTCTGCGATAATCTTGGTGAGACTTCAGTCCGAAGTATGCAGAATCATCGAGATCGTACTATTCGAGCTATTTAATGCGAAAAACACGTTATCTGGTGTTTTCACCACTCCACAGTGCGTTTGATATGCAGAACCAGCGAAATCTTGGTTTTCGTTGGGTTTCAAGCTGAGATATGCATTTTTTACGATAATCATGGTGAGACTTCTGTCCGAAGTATGCAGAATCATCGAGATCGCACTTTTCGAGCTATTTAATGCGAGAAACAAGTTATCTGGTGTTTTCACCACTCCACAGTGCGTTTGATATGCAGAAACAGCGATATCTTGGTTTTCGTGGGGTTTCAAGCTGAGATATGCATTTTTTTACGATAATCTTGGTGAGACTTCTGTCCGAAGTATGCTTAATCATCGAGATCGCTCGTTTCGAGCTATTTAATGCGAGAAACAAGTTATCTGGTGTTTTCACCACTCCACAGTGCGTTTGATATGCAGAACCAGCGATATCTTGGTTTACGTGGGGTTTCAAGCTCACATATGCATTTTCTGCGATAATCTTGGTGAGACTTCAGTCCGAAGTATGCAGAATCATCGAGATCGTACTATTCGAGCTATTTAATGCGAAAAACACGTTATCTGGTGTTTTCACCACTCCACAGTGCGTTTGATATCCAGAACCAGCGAAATCTTGGTTTTCGTTGGGTTTCAAGCTGAGATATGCATTTTTTACGATAATCATGGTGAGACTTCTGACCGAAGTATGCAGAATCATCGAGATCGCACTTTTCGAGCTATTTAATGCGACAAACACGTTATCTGGTATTTTCACCACTCCGCAGTGCGTTTGATATGCAGAACCAGCGATATCTTGGTTTTCGTGGGGTTTCAAGCTCAGATATGCATTTTCTGCGATAATCTTGGTGAGACTTCTGTCCGAAGTATGCAGAGTCATCGAGATCGTACTTTTCGAGCTATTTAAAGCGACAAACACGTTTTCTGGGGTTTTCACCACTCCACAGTTCGTTGGATATGCAGAACAGGAGATATCTTGGTTTTCGTGGGGTTTCTAGCAGAGATATGCATTTTCTGCGATAATCTAGGTGAGACTTCTGTCCGAAGTATGCTTAATCATCGAGATCGCTCGTTTCGAGCTATTTAATGCGAGAAACAAGTTATCTGGTGTTTTCACCACTCCACAGTGCGTTTGATATGCAGAAACAGCGATATCTTGGTTTTCGTGGGGTTTCAAGCTGAGATATACATTTTTTACGATAATCATGGTGAGACTTCTGTCCGAAGTATGCAGAATCATCGAGATCGCACTTTTCGAGCTATTTAATGCGACAAACACGTTATCTGGTGTTTTCAGCACTCCACAGTGCGTTTGATATGCAGAACCAGCGAAGTCTTGGTTTTCGTGGGGTTTCAAGCTGAGATATGCATTTTTTTACGATAATCTTGGTGAGACTTCTGTCCGAAGTATGCAGAATCATCGAGATCGCACTTTTCGAGCTATTTAATGAGACAAACACGTTATCTGGTGTTTTCACCACTCCACAGTGCGTTTGATATGCAGAACCAGCGAAATCTTGGTTTTCGTTGGGTTTCAAGCTGAGATATGCATTTTTTACGATAATCATGGTGAGACTTCTGTCCGAAGTATGCAGAATCATCGAGATCGCACTTTTCGAGCTATTTAATGCGACAAACACGTTATCTGGTGTTTTCAGCACTCCACAGTGCGTTCGATATGCAGAACCAGCGATATCTGGGTTTTCGTGGGGTTTCAAGCTGAGATATGCATTTTTTACGATAATCTTGATGAGACTTCTGTCCGAAGTATGCAGAAACATCGAGATCGCACTTTTCGAGCTATTTAATGCGACAAACACGTTATCTGGTGTTTTCAGCACTCCACAGTGCGTTTGATATGCAGAACCAGCGAAATCTTGGTTTTCGTGGGGTTTCAAGCTCAGATATGCATTTTCTGCGATAATCTTGGTGAGACTTCTGTCCGAAGTATGCAGAATCATCGAGATCGCACCTTTCGAGCTATTTAATGCGACAAACACGTTATCTGGTGTTTTCAGCACTCCACAGTGCGTTTGATATGCAGAACCAGCGATATCTGGGTTTTCGTGAGGTTTCAAGCTGAGATATGCATTTCTTACGATAATCTTGGTGAGACTTCTGTCCGAAGTATGCAGAATCATCGAGATCGCTCTTTTCAAGCTATTTAATGCGAGAAACACGTTTTCTGGGGTTTTCACCACTCCACAGTGCGTTTGATATGCAGAACCAGCGAAATCTTGGTTTTCGTGGGGTTTCAAGCTGAGATATGCATTTTTTACGATAAACTTGGTGAGACTTCTGTCCGAAGTATGCTTAATCATCGAGATCGCTCTATTCGAGATATTTAATGCGAGAAACACGTTATCTGGTGTTTTCACCACTCCACAGTGCGTATGATATGCAGAACCGACGATATCTTGGTTTTCGTGGGGTGTCAAGCTCAGATATGCATTTTCTGCGATAATCTTGGTGAGACTTCTGTCCGAAGTATGCAGAGACATCGAGATCGTACTTTTCGAGCTATTTAATGCGACAAACACGTTTTCTGGGGTTTTCACCACTCCACAGTTCGTTGGATATGCAGAACAGGAGATATCTTGGTTTTCGTGGGGTTTCTAGCAGAGATATGCATTTTCTGCGATAATCTTGGTGAGACCTCTGTCCGAAGTATGCAGAAACATCGAGATCGCCCTTTTCGACCTATTTAATGCGAGAAACACGTTATCTGGTGTTATCACCACTCCACAGTGCGTTTGATATGCAGAACCAGCGAAATCTTGGTTTTCGTTGGGTTTCAAGCTGAGATATGCATTTTTTACGATAATCATGGTGAGACTTCTGTCCGAAGTATGCAGAATCATCGAGATCGCTCAATTCGAGATATTTAATGCGAGAAACACGTTATCTGGTGTTTTCACTACTCCACAGTGCGTATGATATGCAGAACCGACGACATCTTGGTTTTCGTGGGGTTTCAAGCTCAGATATGCATTTTCTGCGATAATCTTGGTGAGACTTCTGTCCGAAGTATGCAGAGTCATCGAGATCGTACTTTTAGAGCTATTCAATGCGAGAAACACGTTTTCTCGGGTTTTCACCACTCCACAGTGCGTTTGATATGCAGAACCAGCGATATCTTGGTTTTCGTGGGGTTTCAAGCTCAGATATGCATTTTCTGCGATAATCTTGGTGAGACTTCTGTCCGAAGTATGCAGAGTCATCGAGATCGTACTTTTCGAGCTATTCTACGCGAGAAAAACGTTTTCTGGGGTTTTCACCACTCCACAGTTCGTTGGATATGCAGAACAGGAGATATCTTGGTTTTCGTGGGGTTTCTAGCAGAGATATGCATTTTCTGCGATAATCTTGGTGAGACTTCTGTCCGAAGTATGCAGAATCATCGAGATCGCACTTTTCGAGCTATTTAATGCGACAAACACGTTATCTGGTGTTTTCAGCACTCCACAGTGCGTTTGATATGCAGAACCAGCGATATCTGGGTTTTCGTGAGGTTTCAAGCTGAGATATGCATTTCTTACGATAATCTTGGTGAGACTTCTGTCCGAAGTATGCAGAATCATCGAGATCGCTCTTTTCAAGCTATTTAATGCGAGAAACACGTTTTCTGGGGTTTTCACCACTCCACAGTGCGTTTGATATGCAGAACCAGCGAAATCTTGGTTTTCGTGGGGTTTCAAGCTGAGATATGCATTTTTTACGATAATCTTGGTGAGACTTCTGTCCGAAGTATGCTTAATCATCGAGATCGCTCTATTCGAGATATTTAATGCGAGAAACACGTTATCTGGTGTTTTCACCACTCCACAGTGCGTATGATATGCAGAACCGACGATATCTTGGTTTTCGTGGGGTTTCAAGCTCAGATATGCATTTTCTGCGATAATCTTGGTGAGACTTCTGTCCGAAGTATGCAGAGTCATCGAGATCGTACTTTTCGAGCTATTCTATGCGAGAAAAACGTTTTCTGGGGTTTTCACCACTCCACAGTTCGTTGGATATGCAGAACAGGAGATATCTTGGTTTTCGTGGGGTTTCTAGCAGAGATATGCATTGTCTGCGATAATCTTGGTGAGACTTCTGTCCGAAGTGTGCAGAGTCATCGAGATCGTACTTTTCGAGCTATTTATTGCGACAAACACGTTTTCTGGGGTTTTCACCACTCCACAGTTCGTTGGATATGCAGAACAGGAGATAACTTGGTTTTCGTGGGGTTTCTAGCAGAGATATGCATTTTCTGCGATAATCTTGGTGAGACCTCTGTCCGAAGTATGCAGAAACATCGAGATCGCTCTTTTCGACCTATTTAATGCGAGAAACACGTTATCTGGTGTTATCACCACTCCACAGTGCGTTTGATATGCACAACCAGCGAAATCTTGGTTTTCGTTGGGTTTCAAGCTGAGATATGCATTTTTTACGATAATCTTGGTGAGACTTCTGTCCGAAGTATGCTTAATCATCGAGATCGCTCTATTCGAGATATTTAATGCGAGAAACACGTTATCTGGTGTTTTCACCACTCCACAGTTCGTTGGATATGCAGAACAGGAGATATCTTGGTTTTCGTGGGGTTTCTAGCAGAGATATGCATTTTCTGCGATAATCTTGGTGAGACCTCTGTCCGAAGTATGCAGAAACATCGAGATCGCCCTTTTCGACCTATTTAATGCGAGAAACACGTTATCTGGTGTTATCACCACTCCACAGTGCGTTTGATATGCAGAACCAGCGAAATCTTGGTTTTCGTTGGGTTTCAAGCTGAGATATGCATTTTTTACGATAATCATGGTGAGACTTCTGTCCGAAGTATGCAGAATCATCGAGATCGCACTTTTCGAGCTATTTAATGCGACAAACACGTTATCCGGTGTTTTCAGCACTCCACAGTGCGTTTGATATGCAGAACCAGCGATATCTGGGTTTTCGTGGGGTTTCAAGCTGAGATATGCATTTTTTACGATAATCTTGGTGAGACTTCTGTCCGAAGTATGCTGAATCATCGAGATCGCACCTTTCGAGCTATTTAATGCGACAAACACGTTATCTGGTGTTTTCAGCACTCCACAGTGCGTTTGATATGCAGAACCAGCGATATCTGGGTTTTCGTGAGGTTTCAAGCTGAGATATGCATTTCTTACGATAATCTTGGTGAGACTTCTGTCCGAAGTATGCAGAATCATCGAGATCGCTCTTTTCAAGCTATTTAATGCGAGAAACACGTTTTCTGGGGTTTTCACCACTCCACAGTGCGTTTGATATGCAGAACCAGCGAAATCTTGGTTTTCGTGGGGTTTCAAGCTGAGATATGCCTTTTTTACGATAATCTTGGTGAGACTTCTGTCCGAAGTATGCTTAATCATCGAGATCGCTCTATTCGAGATATTTAATGCGAGAAACACGTTATCTGGTGTTTTCACCACTCCACAGTGCGTATGATATGCAGAACCGACGATATCTTGGTTTTCGTGGGGTGTCAAGCTCAGATATGCATTTTCTGCGATAATCTTGGTGAGACTTCTGTCCGAAGTATGCAGAGTCATCGAGATCGTACTTTTCGAGCTATTTAATGCGACAAACACGTTTTCTGGGGTTTTCACCACTCCACAGTTCGTTGGATATGCAGAACAGGAGATATCTTGGTTTTCGTGGGGTTTCTAGCAGAGATATGCATTTTCTGCGATAATCTTGGTGAGACCTCTGTCCGAAGTATGCAGAAACATCGAGATCGCTCTTTTCGACCTATTTAATGCGAGAAACACGTTATCTGGTGTTATCACCACTCCACAGTGCGTTTGATATGCACAACCAGCGAAATCTTGGTTTTCGTTGGGTTTCAAGCTGAGATATGCATTTTTTACGATAATCATGGTGAGACTTCTGTCCGAAGTATGCAGAATCATCGAGATCGCACTTTTCGAGCTATTTAATGCGACAAACACGTTATCCGGTGTTTTCAGCACTCCACAGTGCGTTTGATATGCAGAACCAGCTATATCTGGGTTTTCGTGGGGTTTCAAGCTGAGATATGCATTTTTTACGATAATCTTGGTGAGACTTCTGTCTGAAGTATGCTTAATCATCGAGATCGCTCAATTCGAGATATTTAATGCGAGAAACACGTTATCTGGTGATTTCACTACTCCACAGTGCGTATGATATGCAGAACCGACGATATCTTGGTTTTCGTGGGGTTTCAAGCTCAGATATGCATTTTCTGCGATAATCTTGGTGAGACTTCTGTCCGAAGTATGCAGAGTCATCGAGATCGTACTTTTCGAGCTATTCAATGCGAGAAACACGTTTTCTCGGGTTTTCACCACTCCACAGTGCGTTTGATATGCAGAACCAGCGAAATCTTGGTTTTCGTGGGGTTTCAAGCTGAGATATGCATTTTTTACGATAATCTTGGTGAGACTTCTGTCCGAAGTATGCAGAGTCATCGAGATCGTACTTTTCGAGCTATTCTATGCGAGAAAAACGTTTTCTGGGGTTTTCACCACTCCACAGTTCGTTGGATATGCAGAACAGGAGATATCTTGGTTTTCGTGGGGTTTCTAGCAGAGATATGCATTTTCTACGATAATCTTGGTGAGACTTCTGTCCGAAGTATGCAGAATCATCGAGATCGCACTTTTCGAGCTATTTAATGCGACAAACACGTTATCTGGTGTTTTCAGCACTCCACAGTGCGTTTGATATGCAGAACCAGCGATATCTGGGTTTTCGTGAGGTTTCAAGCTGAGATATGCATTTCTTACGATAATCTTGGTGTGACTTCTGTCCGAAGTATGCAGAATCATCGAGATCGCTCTTTTCAAGCTATTTAATGCGAGAAACACGTTTACTGGGGTTTTCACCACTCCACAGTGCGTTTGATATGCAGAACCAGCGAAATCTTGGTTTTCGTGGGGTTTCAAGCTGAGATATGCATTTTTTACGATAATCTTGGTGAGACTTCTGTCCGAAGTATGCTTAATCATCGAGATCGCTCTATTCGAGATATTTAATGCGAGAAACACGTTATCTGGTGTTTTCACCACTCCACAGTGCGTATGATATGCAGAACCGACGATATCTTGGTTTTCGTGGGGTGTCAAGCTCAGATATGCATTTTCTGCGATAATCTTGGTGAGACTTCTGTCCGAAGTATGCAGAGTCATCGAGATCTTACTTTTCGAGCTATTTAATGCGACAAACACGTTTTCTGGGGTTTTCACCACTCCACAGTTCCTTGGATATGCAGAACAGGAGATATCTTGGTTTTCGTGGGGTTTCTAGCAGAGATATGCATTTTCTGCGATAATCTTGGTGAGACTTCTGTCCGAAGTATGCAGAATCATCGAGATCGCACCTTTCTAGCTATTTAATGCGACAAACACGTTATCTGGTGTTTTCACCACTCCGCAGTGCGTTTGATATGCTGAACCGACGATATCTTGGTTTTCGTGGGGTTTCAAGCTCAGATATGCATTTTCTGCGATAATCTTGGTGAGACTTCTGTCTGAAGTATGCAGAGTCATCGAGATCGCTCTTTTCGAGCTATTTAATGCGAGAAACAAGTTATCTGGTGTTTTCACCACTCCGCAGTGCGTTTGATACGCAGAACCGACGATATCTTGGTTTTCGTGGGGTTTCAAGCTCAGATATGCATTTTCTGCGATAATCTTGGTGAAACGTCTGTCCGAAGTATGCAGAAACATCAAGAGCGCTCTTTTCGTGCTATTTAATGCGAGGAACACATTATCTGGTGTTTTCAGCACTCCACAGTGCGTTTGATATGCAGAACCAGCGATATCTTGGTTTTCGTGGGGTTTCAAGCTGAGATATGCATTATCTGCGATAATCTTGGTGAGACTTCTGTCCGAAGTGTGCAGAACCATCGAGATCGCTCTTTTCGAGCTATTTAATGCGAGAAACAAGTTATCTGGAGTTTTTACCACTCCACAGTGCGTTTTATATGCATAACCGGAGATATCCTAGTTTTCGTGGGGTTTCAAGCTGAGATATGCAATTTCTGCGATAATCTAGGTGAGACTTCTGTCCGAAGTATGCTTAACCATCGAGATCGCTCGTTTCGAGCTATTTAATGCGAGAAACATGTTATCTGGTGTTTTCACCACTCCACAGTGCGAATGATATGCAGAACCGACGATATCTTGGTTTTCGTGGGGTTTCAAGCTGAGATATGCAATTTCTGCGATAATCTTGGTGAGACTTCTGTCCGAAGTATGCTTAAACATCGAGATCGCTCTATTCGAGCTATTTAATGCGAGAAACACGTTATCTGGTGTTTTCAGCACTCCAGAGTGCGTTTGATATGCAGAACCAGCGAAACCTTGGTTTTCGTGGGGTTTCAAGCTGAGATATGCATTTTTTACGATAATCTTGGTGAGACTTCAGTCCGAAGTATGCAAAGTCATCGAGATCGTACTTTTCGAGCTATTTAATGCGAGAAACATGTTATCTGGTGTTTTCACCACTCCACAGTGCGTTTGATATGCAGAACCAGCGAAATCTTGGTTTTCGTTGGGTTTCAAGCTGAGATATGCATTTTTTACGATAATCATGGTGAGACTTCTGTCCGAAGTATGCAGAATCATCGAGATCGCACTTTTCGAGCTATTTAATGCGACAAACACGTTATCCGGTGTTTTCAGCACTCCACAGTGCGATTGATATGCAGAACCAGCGATATCTGGGTTTTCGTGGGGTTTCAAGCTGAGATATGCATTTTTTACGATAATCTTGGTGAGACTTCAGTCCGAAGTATGCAAAGTCATCGAGATCGTACTTTTCGAGCTATTTAATGCGAGAAACATGTTATCTGGTGTTTTCACCACTCCACAGTGCGTTTGATATGCAGAACCAGCGAAATCTTGGTTTTCGTTGGGTTTCAAGCTGAGATATGCATTTTTTACGATAATCATGGTGAGACTTCTGTCCGAAGTATGCAGAATCATCGAGATCGCACTTTTCGAGCTATTTAATGCGACAAACACGTTATCCGGTGTTTTCAGCACTCCACAGTGCGATTGATATGCAGAACCAGCGATATCTGGGTTTTCGTGGGGTTTCAAGCTGAGATATGCATTTTTTACGATAATCTTGGTGAGACTTCTGTCCGAAGTATGCAGAATCATCGAGATCGCACTTTTCGAGCTATTTAATGCGACAAACACGTTATCTGGTGTTTTCAGCACTCCTCAGTGCGTTTGATATGCAGAACCAGCGAAATCTTGGTTTTCGTGGGGTTTCAAGCTGAGATATGAATTTTTTTACGATAATCTTGGTGAGACTTCTGTCCGAAGTATGCTTAATCATCGAGATCGCTCTATTCGAGATATTTAATGCGAGAAACACGTTATCTGGTGTTTTCACCACTCCACAGTGCGTATGATATGCAGAACCGACGATATCTTGGTTTTCGTGGGGTTTCAAGCTCAGATATGCATTTTCTGCGATAATCTTGATGAGACTTCTGTCCGAAGTATGCAGAGTCATCGAGATCGTACTTTTCGAGATATTTAATGCGACAAACACGTTTTCTGGGGTTTTCACCACTCCACAGTTCGTTGGATATGCAGAACAGGAGATATCTTGGTTTTCGTGGGGTTTCTAGCAGAGATATGCATTTTCTGCGATAATCTTGGTGAGACCTCTGTCCGAAGTATGCAGAAACATCGAGATCGCTCTTTTCGACCTATTTAATGCGAGAAACACGTTATCTGGTGTTTTCACCACTCCGCAGTGCGTTTGATATGCAGAACCGACGATATCTTGGTTTTCGTGGGGTTTCAAGCTCAGATATGCATTTTCTGCGATAATCTTGATGAGACTTCTGTCCGAAGTATGCAGAGTCATCGAGATCGTACTTTTCGAGCTATTTAATGCGACAAACACGTTTTCTGGTGTTTTCAGCACTCCACAGTGCGTATGATATGCAGAACCGGCGATATCTTGGTTTTCGTGGGGTTTCAAGCTGAGATATGCATTATCTGCGATAATCTTGGTGAGACTTCTGTCCGAAGTGTGCAGAACCATCGAGATCGCTCTTCTCGAGCTATTTAATGCGAGAAACAAGTTATCTGGAGTTTTTACCACTCCACAGTGCGTTTTATATGCATAACCGGAGATATCCTGGTTTTCGTGGGGTTTCAAGCTGAGATATGCAATTTCTGCGATAATCTAGGTGAGACTTCTGTCCGAAGTATGCTTAACCATCGAGATCGCTCGTTTCGAGCTATTTATTGCGAGAAACATGTTATCTGGTGTTTTCACCACTCCACAGTGCGAATGATATGCAGAACCGACGATATCTTGGTTTTCGTGGGGTTTCAAGCTGAGATATGCAATTTCTGCGATAATCTTGGTGTTTCATCTATGAGAAGTATGCAGAATCATCGAGAACGCTCTTTTCGAGCTA
The DNA here is from genome assembly GCA_951804975.1 of Anthophora plumipes. NCBI lineage: Eukaryota > Metazoa > Arthropoda > Insecta > Hymenoptera > Apidae > Anthophora > Anthophora plumipes. The sequence goes on from CATORF010001004.1 coordinate 1,928,791, forward strand.
GTTAATGCGAGATACACGTTTTCTGATGGTTTCACCACTCCATAGTGCGTCTGATATGCAGAACCGGCGATATCTTGGTTTTCGTGGGGTTTCCAGCTGAGATATGCAATTTCTGTGATAATCTTGGTGAGTCTTCTGTCAGAAGTATGCAGAATCATCGAGATCCCTCTTTTTTGAGCTATTTAATGCGATAAACACGTTATCTGATGTTTTCACGACTCCACAGTGCGTTTGATATGCAGAACCGGCGACATCTTGATTTTCGTGAGATTTCAACCTGAGATATGCATTTTCGTCGATAATCTTGGTGAGTCTTCTGTCAGTAGTATGCAGAATCATCGAGACCGCTCTTTTCGAGCTATTTAATGCGAGAAACACGTTTTCTGGTGTTTTCACCACACCACAGTCCGTTTGATGCGCAGAACCGGAGATATCTTGGTTTCGGTCGGGTTTCAAGCTGAGATATGCATTTTCTGCGATAATCTTGGTGAGACTTCTGTCAGAAGTATGCAGAATCATCTAGATCGCTCTTTTCGAGCTACTTAATGCCAGAATCACGTTTTCTGGTGTTTTCACCACTCCACAGTGCGTTTGATATACAGAACCGGCGACATCTTAGATTTCGTCGGGTTTCAGGCTGAGATATGCATTTTCTACAATAATCTTGGTGAGACTTCAGTCAGAAGTATGCAGAATCATCTAGATCGCTCTTTTCGAGCTATGTAATGCGAGAAACACGTTATCTGGTGTTTTCAACATTCCACAGTGCGTTTTATATGCAGAACCGGCGATATCTTGAATTTCGTGGTGTTTCCAGCTGAGATATGCATTTTCTGCGATAATCTTGGAGAGACTTCTGTCAGAAGTATGCAGAATCATCTAGATCGCTCTTTTCGAACTATTTAATGCGAGAACCACGTTATCTGATGTTTTCACGACTCCACTGTGCGTTTGATATGCAGAACCGGCGACATCTTGGATTTCGTCGGGGTTCAAGCTGAGATATGCATTTTCTACGATAATCTTGGTGTGACGTCTGTCAGAAGTATGCAGAATCATCGGGATTGCTCATTTCGAGCTATTTAATGCGAGAAACACGTTATCTGGTGTTTTCATCACTCCACAGTGCGTTTGATATGCAGAACCGGCGACATCTTGGATTTCGTCGGGGTTCAAGCTGAGATATGCATTTTCTGCGATAATCTTGGTCAGACGTCTGTCAGAAGTATGCAGAAACATCGAGATCGCACTTTTCGACATATTTAATGCGAGAAACACGTTTTCTGGTGTTTTCACCAGTCCACAGTGCGTTTGATTTGCAGAACCGGCGACATCTTAGATTTCGTCGGGTTTCAAGCTGAGATATGCATTTTCTGCGTTAATCTTGGTGAGACTTCTGTCAGAAGTATGCAGAATCATATAGATCGCTCTTTTCGAGCTATTTAATTCGAGAAACACGTTTTCTGGTGTTTTCACCACACCACAGTCCGTTTGATGTGCAGAACCGGAGATAACTTGGTTTTCGTGAGGTTTCAAGCTGCGATATGCATTTTCGGCGATAATCTTGGTGAGACTTCAGTCAGAAGTATGCAGAATCTTCGAAAACACTCTTTGCGAGCTACTTAATGCGAGAAACACGCTTTCTGGTGTTTTCACGACTCCACAGTGCGTTTGATATGCAGAACCGGCGACATCTTGGATTTCGTCGGGGTTCAAGCTGAGATATGCATTTTCTGCGATAATCTTGGTCAGACGTCTGTCAGAAGTATGCAGAAACATCGAGATCGCACTTTTCGACATATTTAATGCGAGAAACACGTTTTCTGGTGTTTTCACCACTCCACAGTGCGTTTGATTTGCAGAACCGGCGACATCTTAGATTTCGTCGGGTTTCAAGCTGAGATATACATTTTCTACAATAATCTTGGTGAGACTTCAGTCAGAAGTATGCAGAATCATCTAGATCGCTCTTTTCGAGCTATGTAATGCGAGAAACACGTTATCTGGTGTTTTCAACATTCCACAGTGCGTTTTATATGCAGAACCGGCGATATCTTGAATTTCGTGGTGTTTCCAGCTGAGATATGCATTTTCTGCGATAATCTTGGTGAGACTTCTGTCAGAAGTATGCAGAATCATCTAGATCGCTCTTTTCGAACTATTTAATGCGAGAACCACGTTATCTGATGTTTTCACGACTCCACTGTGCGTTTGATATGCAGAACCGGCGACATCTTGGATTTCGTCGGGGTTCAAACTGAGATATGCACATTCTCCGATAATCTTGGTGAGACTTCTGTCAGAAGTATGCAGAATTATCTAGATCGCTCTTTTCGAGCTATTTAATGCGAGAAAGACGTTATCTGGTGTTTTCAGCACTCCACAGTGCGTTTGATATGCAGAACCAGCGAAACCTTGGTTTTCGTGGGGTTCAAGCTGAGATATGCACATTCTACGATAATCTTGGTGAGACTTCTGTCAGAAGTATGCAGAATCATCTAGATCGCTCTTTTCGAGCTACTTAATGCCAGAATCACGTTTTCTGGTGTTTTCACCACTCCACAGTGTGTTTGATATACAGAACCGGCGACATCTTGGATTTCGTCGGGGTTCAAGCTGAGATATGCACATTCTACGTTAATCTTGGTGAGACTTCTGTCAGTAGTATGCAGAATCATCGATACCCCTCTTTTCGAGCTATTTAATGCGAGAAACACGTTATCTGGTGTTTTCACCACTCCACAGTGCGTTTTATATGCAGAACCGGCGACATCATGATTTTGGTGAGGTTTCAAGCTGAGATATGCATTTTCTGCGATAATATTGGTGAGACTTCAGTAAGAAGTATGCAGAATCATCGGGATCGCACGTTTCGAGCTATTTAATGCGAAAAAACATGTTTTCTGGTGTTTTCACCACTCCACAGTGCGTTTTATATGCAGAACCGGCGACATCTTGGATTTCGTCGGGGTTCAAGCTGAGATATGCACATTCTACGATAATCTTGGTGAGACTTCTGTCAGAAGTATGCAGAATCATCGGGATCGCTCTTTTCGAGCTATTTAATGCGAGAAACACGTTTTCTGGTGTTTTCGCCACCCCACAGTGCGTTTGATATGCAGAACCGGAGATATCTTGGTTTCGGTCGGGTTTCAAGCTGAGATATGCATTTTCTGCGATAATCTTGGTGAGACGTCTGTCAGAAGTATGCAGAATCATCGGGATCGCTCTTTTCGAGCTACTTAATGCGAGAATCACGTTTTCTGGTGTTTTCACCACTCCACAGTGCGTTTGATTTGCAGAACCGGCGACATCTTAGATTTCGTCGGGTTTCAAGCTGAGATATGCATTTTCTACAATAATCTTGGTGAGACTTCAGTCAGAAGTATGCAGAATCATCTAGATCGCTCTTTTCGAGCTATGTAATGCGAGAAACACGTTATCTGGTGTTTTCAACATTCCACAGTGCGTTTTATATGCAGAACCGGCGATATCTTGAATTTCGTGGTGTTTCCAGCTGAGATATGCATTTTCTGCGATAATCTTGGTGAGACTTCTGTCAGAAGTATGCAGAATCATCTAGATCGCTCTTTTCGAACTATTTAATGCGAGAACCACGTTATCTGATGTTTTCACGACTCCACTGTGCGTTTGATATGCAGAACCGGCGACATCTTGGATTTCGTCGGGGTTCAAGCTGAGATATGCACATTCTCCGATAATCTTGGTGAGACTTCTGTCAGAAGTATGCAGAATTATCTAGATCGCTCTTTTCGAGCTATTTAATGCGAGAAAGACGTTATCTGGTGTTTTCAGCACTCCACAGTGCGTTTGATATGCAGAACCAGCGAAACCTTGGTTTTCGTGGGGTTCAAGCTGAGATATGCACATTCTACGATAATCTTGGTGAGACTTCTGTCAGAAGTATGCAGAATCATCTAGATCGCTCTTTTCGAGCTACTTAATGCCAGAATCACGTTTTCTGGTGTTTTCACCACTCCACAGTGTGTTTGATATACAGAACCGGCGACATCTTGGATTTCGTCGGGGTTCAAGCTGAGATATGCACATTCTACGTTAATCTTGGTGAGACTTCTGTCAGTAGTATGCAGAATCATCGATACCCCTCTTTTCGAGCTATTTAATGCGAGAAACACGTTATCTGGTGTTTTCACAACTCCACAGTGCGTTTTATATGCAGAACCGGCGACATCATGATTTTGGTGAGGTTTCAAGCTGAGATATGCATTTTCTGCGATAATATTGGTGAGACTTCAGTAAGAAGTATGCAGAATCATTGGGATCGCTCGTGTCGAGCTATTTAATGCGAAAAAACATGTTTTCTGGTGTTTTCACCACTCCACAGTGCGTTTTATATGCAGAACCGGCGACATCTTGGATTTCGTCGGGGTTCAAGCTGAGATATGCACATTCTACGATAATCTTGGTGAGACTTCTGTCAGAAGTATGCAGAATCATCGGGATCGCTCTTTTCGAGCTATTTAATGCGAGAAACACGTTTTCTGGTGTTTTCGCCACCCCACAGTGCGTTTGATATGCAGAACCGGAGATATCTTGGTTTCGGTCGGGTTTCAAGCTGAGATATGCATTTTCTGCGATAATCTTGGTGAGACGTCTGTCAGAAGTATGCAGAATCATCGGGATCGCTCTTTTCGAGCTACTTAATGCGAGAATCACGTTTTCTGGTGTTTTCACGACTCCACAGTGCGTTTGATATGCAGAAGCGGCGACATCTTGATTTTCGTGAGATTTCAAGCTCAGGTATGCATTTTCTGCGATAATCTTGGTGAGACTTCTGTCAGAAGTATGCAGAATCATCTAGATCGCCCGTTTCGAGTTATCTAATGCGAAAAAACAAGTTTTCTGGTGTTTTCACCACACCACAGTCCGTTTGATGCGCAGAACCGGAGATAACTTGGTTTTCGTGGGGTTTCAAGCTCAGATATGCATTTTCTGCGATAATCTTGGTGAGACTTCTGTCCGAAGTATGCAGAGTCATCGAGATCGTACTTTTCGAGCTATTCAATCCGAGAAACACGTTTTCTGGTGTTTTCACCACTCCACAGTGCGGTTGAAATGCAGAACCAGCGAAACCTTGGTTTTCGTGTGGTTTCAAGCTCAGATATGCATTTTCTGCGATAATCTTGGTGAGACTTCTGTCCGAAGTATGCAGAGTCATCGAGATCGTACTTTTCGAGCTATTCAATGCGAGAAACACGTTTTCTGGGGTCTTCACCACTCCACAGTTCGTTGGATATGCAGAACAGGAGATATCTTGGTTTTCGTGGGGTTTCTAGCAGAGATATGCATTTTCTGCGATAATCTAGGTGAGACTTCTGTCCGAAGTATGCTTAATCATCGAGATCGCTCGTTTCGAGCTATTTAATGCGAGAAACAAGTTATCTGGTGTTTTCACCACTCCACAGTGCGTTTGATATGCAGAAACAGCGATATCTTGGTTTTCGTGGGGTTTCAAGCTCAGATATGCATTTTCTGCGATAATCATGGTGAGACATCTGTCCGAAGTATGCAGAGTCATCGAGATCGTACTATTCGAGCTATTTAATGCGAAAAACACGTTATCGGGTGTTTTCACCACTCCACAGTGCGGTTGAAATGCAGAACCAGCGAAACCTTGGTTTTCGTGTGGTTTCAAGCTCAGATATGCATTTTCTGCGATAATCTTGGTGAGACTTCTGTCCGAAGTATGCAGAGTCATCGAGATCGTACTTTTCGAGCTATTCAATGCGAGAAACACGTTTTCTGGGGTCTTCACCACTCCACAGTTCGTTGGATATGCAGAACAGGAGATATCTTGGTTTTCGTGGGGTTTCTAGCAGAGATATGCATTTTCTGCGATAATCATGGTGAGACTTCTGTCCGAAGTATGCAGAGTCATCGAGATCGCTCTTTTCGAGCTATTTAATGCGAGAAACAAGTTATCTGGTGTTTTCACCACTCCGCAGTGCGTTTGATATGCAGAACCAGCGATATCTTGGTTTTCGTGGGGTTTCAAGCTCAGATATGCATTTTCTGCGATAATCTTGGTGAGACTTCTGTCCGAAGTATGCAGAGTCATCGAGATCGTACTTTTCGAGCTATTCAATCCGAGAAACACGTTTTCTGGTGTTTTCACCACTCCACAGTGCGTATGATATGCAGAACCGACGATATCTTGGTTTTCGTGGGGTTTCAAGCTCAGATATGCATTTTCTGCGATAATCATGGTGAGACTTCTGTCCGAAGTATGCAGAGTCATCGAGATCGTACTATTCGAGCTATTTAATGCGAAAAACACGTTATCTGGTGTTTTCACCACTCCACAGTGCGTATGATATGCAGTACCGACGATATCTTGGTTTTCGTGGGGGTTCAAGCTCAGATATGCATTTTCTGCGATAATCTTGGTGAGACTTCTGTCCGAAGTATGCAGAAACATCGAGATTGCTCTTTTCGACCTATTTAATGCGAGAAACACGTTATCGGGTGTTTTCACCACTCCACAGTGCGGTTGAAATGCAGAACCAGCGAAACCTTGGTTTTCGTGTGGTTTCAAGCTCAGATATGCATTTTCTGCGATAATCATGGTGAGACTTCTGTCCGAAGTATGCAGAATCATCGAGATCGCACTTTTCGAGCTATTTAATGCGAGAAACACGTTATCTGGTGTTTTCACCACTCCACAGTGCGTATGATATGCAGAACCGACGATATCTTGGTTTTTGTGGGGTTTCAAGCTCAGATATGCATTTTCTGCGATAATCTTGGTGAGACTTCTGTCCGAAGTATGCAGAGTCATCGAGATCGTACTTTTCGAGCTATTTAATGCGAGAAACACGTTTTCTGGGGATTTCACCACTCCACAGTTCGTTGGATATGCAGAACAGGAGATATCTTGGTTTTCGTGGGGTTTCAAGCTCAGATATGCATTTTCTGCGATAATCTTGGTGAGACTTCTGTCCGAAGTATGCAGAAACATCGAGATCGCTCTTTTCGACCTATTTAATGCGAGAAACACGTTATCGGGTGTTTTCACCACTCCACAGTGCGGTTGAAATGCAGAACCAGCGAAATCTTGGTTTTCGTGTGGTTTCAAGCTCAGATATGCATTTTCTGCGATAATCATGGTGAGACTTCTGTCCGAAGTATGCAGAATCATCGAGATCGCACTTTTCGAGCTATTTAATGCGAGAAACACGTTATCTGGTGTTTTCACCACTCCACAGTGCGTATGATATGCAGAACCGACGATATCTTGGTTTTTGTGGGGTTTCAAGCTCAGATATGCATTTTCTGCGATAATCTTGGTGAGACTTCTGTCCGAAGTATGCAGAGTCATCGAGATCGTACTTTTCGAGCTATTTAATGCGAGAAACACGTTTTCTGGGGATTTCACCACTCCACAGTTCGTTGGATATGCAGAACAGGAGATATCGTGGTTTTCGTGGGGTTTCTAGCAGAGATATGCATTTTCTGCGGTAATCTTGGTGAGACCTCTGTCCGAAGTATGCAGAAACATCGAGATCGCTCTTTTCGACCTATTTGATGCGAGAAACACGTTATCTGGTGTTTTCACCACTCCACAGTGCGTTTGATTAGCAGAACCAGCGAAATCTTGGTTTTCGTGGGGTTTCAAGCTGAGATATGCATTTTTTACGATAATCTTGGTGGGACTTCTGTCCGAAGTATGCTTAATCATCGAGACCGCTCTATTCGAGCTATTTAATGCGAGAAAAACCTTCTCTGGTGTTTTCACCACTCCACAGTGCGTTTGATATGCAGAACCAGCAATATCTTGGTTTTCGGGTGGTTTCAAGCTCAGATATGCATTTTCTGCGATAATCTTGGTGAGACTTCTGTCCGAAGTATGCAGAATCATCGAGATCGCACTTTTCGAGATATTTAATGCGAGAAACACGTTATCTGGTGTTTTCACCACTCCACAGTGCGTTTGATATGCAGAACCGGCGATATCTTGGTTTTTGTGGGGTTTCAAGCTGATATATGCATTTTTTACGATAATCTTGGTGAGATTTCTGTCCGAAGTATGCTTAATCATCGAGACCGCTCTATTCGAGCTATTTAATGCGAGAAAAACCTTGTCTGGTGTTTTCACCACTCCACAGTGCGTTTGATATGCAGAACCAGCGATATCTTGGTTTTCGTGTGGTTTCAAGCTCAGATATGAATTCTCTGCGATAATCTTGGTGAGACTTCTGTCCGAAGTATGCAGAATCATCGAGATCGCACTTTTCGAGCTATTTAATGCGAGAAACACGTTATCTGGTGTTTTCACCACTCCACAGTGCGTATGATATGCAGGACCGACGATATCTTGGTTTTCGTGCGGTTTCAAGCTCAGATATGCATTTTCTGCGATAATCTTGGTGAGACTTCTGTCCGAAGTATGCAGAGTCATCGAGATCGTACTTTTCGAGCTATTTAATGCGAGAAACACGTTATCTGGTGTTTTCACCACTCCACAGTGCGTATGATATGCAGAACCGACGATATCTTGGTTTTCGTGGGGTTTCAAGCTCAGATATGCATTTTCTGCGATAATCTTGGTGAGACTTCTGTCCGAAGTATGCAGAGTCATCGAGATCGTACTTTTCGAGCTATTTAATGCGAGAAACACGTTTTCTGGGGTTTTCACCACTCCACAGTTCGTTGGATATGCAGAACAGGAGATATCTTGGTTTTCGTGGGGTTTCTAGCAGAGATATGCATTTTCTGCGATAATCTTGGTGAGACCTCGGTCCTAAGTATGCAGAAACATCGAGATCGCTCTTTTCGACCTATTTAATGCGAGAAACACGTTATCTGGTATTTTCACCACTCCACAGTGCGTTTGATATGCAGAACCAGCGAAATCTTGGTTTTCGTGGGGTTTCAAGCTGAGATATGCATTTTTTACGATCATCATGGTGAGACCTCTGTCCGAAGTATGCAGAAACATCGAGATCGCTCTTTTCGAAATTTTTAATGCGAGAAACACGTTAGCGGGTGTTTTCACCACTCCACAGTGCGGTTGATATGCATAACCAGCGAAATCTTGGTTTTCGTGTGGCTTCAAGCTCAGATATGCATTTTCTGCGATAATCATGGTGAGACTTCTGTCCGAAGTATGCAGAATGATCGAGATCGCACTTTTCGAGCTATTTAATGCGAGAAACACGTTATCTGGTGTTTTCACCACTCCACAGTGCGTATGATATGCAGAACCGATGATATCTTGGTTTTCGCGGGGTTTCAAGCTCAGATATGCATTTTCTGCGATAATCTTGGTGAGACTTCTGTCCGAAGTATGCAGAGTCATCGAGATCGTACTTTTCGAGCTATTTAATGCGAGAAACACGTTATCTGGTGTTTTCACCACTCCACAGTGCGTATGATATGCAGAACCGACGATATCTTGGTTTTCGTGGGGTTTCAAGCTCAGATATGCATTTTCTGCGATAATCTTGGTGAGACTTCTGTCCGAAGTATGCAGAGTCATCGAGATCGTACTTTTCGAGCTATTTAATGCGACAAACATGTTTTCTGGGGTTTTCACCACTCCACAGTTCGTTGGATATGCAGAACAGGAGATATCTTGGTTTTCGTGGGGTTTCTAGCAGAGATATGCATTTTCTGCGATAATCATGGTGAGACCTCTGTCCGAAGTATGCAGAAACATGGAGATCGCTCTTTCCGACCTATTGAATGCGAGAAACACGTTATCTGGTGTTTTCACCACTCCGCAGTGCGTTTGATATGCAGAACCAGCGATATCTTGGTTTTCGTGGGGTTTCAAGCTCAGATATGCATTTTCTGCGATAATCTTGGTGAGACTTCTGTCCGAAGTATGCAGAGTCATTGAGATCGTACTTTTCGAGCTATTCAATGCGAGAAACACGTTTTCTGGGGTTTTCACCACTCCACAGTTCGTTGGATATGCAGAACAGGAGATATCTTGGTTTTCGTGGGGTTTCTAGCAGAGATATGCATTTTCTGCGATAATCTAGGTGAGACTTCTGTCCGAAGTATGCAGAATCATCGAGATCGCACTTTTCGAGCTATTTAATGCGACAAACACGTTATCTGGTGTTTTCAGCACTCCACGGTGCGTTTGATATGCAGAACCAGCGAAATCTTGGTTTTCGTGGGGTTTCAAGCTGAGATATGCATTTTTTTACGATAATCTTGGTGAGACTTCTGTCCGAAGTATGCTTAATCATCGAGATCGCTCTATTCGAGATATTTAATGCGAGAAACACGTTATCTGGTGTTTTCACCACTCCGCAGTGCGTTTGATATGCAGAACCAGCGATATCTTGGTTTTCGTGTGGTTTCAAGCTCAGATATGCATTTTCTGCGATAATCATGGTGAGACTTCTGTCCGAAGTATGCAGAATCATCGAGATCGCACTTTTCGAGCTATTTAATGCGAGAAACACGTTATCTGGTGTTTTCACCACTCCACAGTGCGTATGATATGCAGAACCGACGATATCTTGGTTTTTGTGGGGTTTCAAGCTCAGATATGCATTTTCTGCGATAATCTTGGTGAGACTTCTGTCCGAAGTATGCAGAGTCATCGAGATCGTACTTTTCGAGCTATTTAATGCGAGAAACACGTTTTCTGGGGATTTCACCACTCCACAGTTCGTTGGATATGCAGAACAGGAGATATCGTGGTTTTCGTGGGGTTTCTAGCAGAGATATGCATTTTCTGCGGTAATCTTGGTGAGACCTCTGTCCGAAGTATGCAGAAACATCGAGATCGCTCTTTTCGACCTATTTGATGCGAGAAACACGTTATCTGGTGTTTTCACCACTCCACAGTGCGTTTGATTAGCAGAACCAGCGAAATCTTGGTTTTCGTGGGGTTTCAAGCTGAGATATGCATTTTTTACGATAATCTTGGTGGGACTTCTGTCCGAAGTATGCTTAATCATCGAGACCGCTCTATTCGAGCTATTTAATGCGAGAAAAACCTTCTCTGGTGTTTTCACCACTCCACAGTGCGTTTGATATGCAGAACCAGCAATATCTTGGTTTTCGGGTGGTTTCAAGCTCAGATATGCATTTTCTGCGATAATCTTGGTGAGACTTCTGTCCGAAGTATGCAGAATCATCGAGATCGCACTTTTCGAGATATTTAATGCGAGAAACACGTTATCTGGTGTTTTCACCACTCCACAGTGCGTTTGATATGCAGAACCGGCGATATCTTGGTTTTTGTGGGGTTTCAAGCTGATATATGCATTTTTTACGATAATCTTGGTGAGATTTCTGTCCGAAGTATGCTTAATCATCGAGACCGCTCTATTCGAGCTATTTAATGCGAGAAAAACCTTGTCTGGTGTTTTCACCACTCCACAGTGCGTTTGATATGCAGAACCAGCGATATCTTGGTTTTCGTGTGGTTTCAAGCTCAGATATGAATTCTCTGCGATAATCTTGGTGAGACTTCTGTCCGAAGTATGCAGAATCATCGAGATCGCACTTTTCGAGCTATTTAATGCGAGAAACACGTTATCTGGTGTTTTCACCACTCCACAGTGCGTATGATATGCAGGACCGACGATATCTTGGTTTTCGTGCGGTTTCAAGCTCAGATATGCATTTTCTGCGATAATCTTGGTGAGACTTCTGTCCGAAGTATGCAGAGTCATCGAGATCGTACTTTTCGAGCTATTTAATGCGAGAAACACGTTATCTGGTGTTTTCACCACTCCACAGTGCGTATGATATGCAGAACCGACGATATCTTGGTTTTCGTGGGGTTTCAAGCTCAGATATGCATTTTCTGCGATAATCTTGGTGAGACTTCTGTCCGAAGTATGCAGAGTCATCGAGATCGTACTTTTCGAGCTATTTAATGCGAGAAACACGTTTTCTGGGGTTTTCACCACTCCACAGTTCGTTGGATATGCAGAACAGGAGATATCTTGGTTTTCGTGGGGTTTCTAGCAGAGATATGCATTTTCTGCGATAATCTTGGTGAGACCTCGGTCCTAAGTATGCAGAAACATCGAGATCGCTCTTTTCGACCTATTTAATGCGAGAAACACGTTATCTGGTATTTTCACCACTCCACAGTGCGTTTGATATGCAGAACCAGCGAAATCTTGGTTTTCGTGGGGTTTCAAGCTGAGATATGCATTTTTTACGATCATCATGGTGAGACCTCTGTCCGAAGTATGCAGAAACATCGAGATCGCTCTTTTCGAAATTTTTAATGCGAGAAACACGTTAGCGGGTGTTTTCACCACTCCACAGTGCGGTTGATATGCATAACCAGCGAAATCTTGGTTTTCGTGTGGCTTCAAGCTCAGATATGCATTTTCTGCGATAATCATGGTGAGACTTCTGTCCGAAGTATGCAGAATGATCGAGATCGCACTTTTCGAGCTATTTAATGCGAGAAACACGTTATCTGGTGTTTTCACCACTCCACAGTGCGTATGATATGCAGAACCGATGATATCTTGGTTTTCGCGGGGTTTCAAGCTCAGATATGCATTTTCTGCGATAATCTTGGTGAGACTTCTGTCCGAAGTATGCAGAGTCATCGAGATCGTACTTTTCGAGCTATTTAATGCGAGAAACACGTTATCTGGTGTTTTCACCACTCCACAGTGCGTATGATATGCAGAACCGACGATATCTTGGTTTTCGTGGGGTTTCAAGCTCAGATATGCATTTTCTGCGATAATCTTGGTGAGACTTCTGTCCGAAGTATGCAGAGTCATCGAGATCGTACTTTTCGAGCTATTTAATGCGACAAACATGTTTTCTGGGGTTTTCACCACTCCACAGTTCGTTGGATATGCAGAACAGGAGATATCTTGGTTTTCGTGGGGTTTCTAGCAGAGATATGCATTTTCTGCGATAATCATGGTGAGACCTCTGTCCGAAGTATGCAGAAACATGGAGATCGCTCTTTCCGACCTATTGAATGCGAGAAACACGTTATCTGGTGTTTTCACCACTCCGCAGTGCGTTTGATATGCAGAACCAGCGATATCTTGGTTTTCGTGGGGTTTCAAGCTCAGATATGCATTTTCTGCGATAATCTTGGTGAGACTTCTGTCCGAAGTATGCAGAGTCATTGAGATCGTACTTTTCGAGCTATTCAATGCGAGAAACACGTTTTCTGGGGTTTTCACCACTCCACAGTTCGTTGGATATGCAGAACAGGAGATATCTTGGTTTTCGTGGGGTTTCTAGCAGAGATATGCATTTTCTGCGATAATCTAGGTGAGACTTCTGTCCGAAGTATGCAGAATCATCGAGATCGCACTTTTCGAGCTATTTAATGCGACAAACACGTTATCTGGTGTTTTCAGCACTCCACGGTGCGTTTGATATGCAGAACCAGCGAAATCTTGGTTTTCGTGGGGTTTCAAGCTGAGATATGCATTTTTTTACGATAATCTTGGTGAGACTTCTGTCCGAAGTATGCTTAATCATCGAGATCGCTCTATTCGAGATATTTAATGCGAGAAACACGTTATCTGGTGTTTTCACCACTCCGCAGTGCGTTTGATATGCAGAACCAGCGATATCTTGGTTTTCGTGGGGTTTCAAGCTCAGATATGCATTTTCTGCGATAATCATGGTGAGACTTCTGTCCGAAGTATGCAGAGTCATCGAGATCGTACTTTTCGAGCTATTTAATGCGACAAACACGTTTTCTGGGGTTTTCACCACTCCACAGTTCGTTGGATATGCAGAACAGGAGATATCTTGGTTTTCGTGGGGTTTCTAGCAGAGATATGCATTTTCTGCGCTAATCTTGGTGAGACCTCTGTCCGAAGTATGCAGAAACATGGAGATCGCTCTTTTCGATCTATTGAATGCGAGAAACACGTTATCTGGTGTTTTCACCACTCCACAGTGCGTTTGATATGCAGAACCAGCGAAATCTTGGTTTTCGTTGGGTTTCAAGCTGAGATATGCATTTTTTACGATAATCATGGTGAGACTTCTGTCCGAAGTATGCAGAATCATCGAGATCGCACTTTTCGAGCTATTTAATGCGACAAACACGTTATCTGGTGTTTTCAGCACACCACAGTGCGTTTGATATGCAGAACCAGCGAAATCTTGGTTTTCGTGGGGTTTCAAGCTGAGATATGCATTTTTTACGATAATCTTGGTGAGACTTCTGTCCGAAGTATGCTTAATCATCGAGATCGCTCTATTCGAGCTATTTAATGCGAGAAACACGTTATCTGGTGTTTTCACCACTCCACAGTGCGTATGATATACAGAACCGACGATATCTTGGTTTTCGTGGGGTTTCAAGCTCAGATATGCATTTTCTGCGATAATCATGGAGAGACTTCTGTCCGAAGTATGCAGAGTCATCGAGATCGCTCTTTTCGAGCTATTTAATGCGAGAAACAAGTCATCTGGTGTTTTCACCACTCCGCAGTGCGTTTGATATGCAGAACCAGCGATATCTTGGTTTCCGTGGGGTTTCAAGCTCAGATATGCATTTTCTGCGATAATCTTGGTGAGGCTTCTGTCCGAAGTATGCAGAGTCATCGAGATCGTACTTTTCGAGCTATTCAATGCGAGAAACACGTTTTCTGGGGTTTTCACCACTCCACAGTTCGTTGGATATGCAGAACAGGAGATATCTTGGTTTTCGTGGGGTTTCTAGCAGAGATATGCATTTTCTGCGATAATCTAGGTGAGACTTCTGTCCGAAGTATGCTTAATCATCGAGATCGCTCGTTTCGAGCTATTTAATGCGAGAAACAAGTTATCTGGTGTTTTCACCACTCCACAGTGCGTTTGATATGCAGAAACAGCGATATCTTGGTTTTCGTGGGGTTTCAAGCTGAGATATGCATTTTTTACGATAATCATGGTGAGACTACTGTCCGAAGTATGCAGAATCATCGAGATCGCACTTTTCGAGCTATTTAATGCGACAAACACGTTATCTGGTGTTTTCAGCACTCCACAGTGCGTTCGATATGCAGAACCAGCGATATCTGGGTTTTCGTGGGGTTTCAAGCTGAGATATGCATTTTTTACGATAATCTTGGTGAGACTTCTGTCCGAAGTATGCAGAATCATCGAGATCGCACTTTTCGAGCTATTTAATGCGACAAACGCGTTATCTGGTGTTTTCAGCACTCCACAGTGCGTTTGATATGCAGAACCAGCGAAATCTTGGTTTTCGTGGGGTTTCATGCTGAGATATGCATTTTTTTACGATAATCTTGGTGAGACTTCTGTCCGAAGTATGCTTAATCATCGAGATCGCTCTATTCGAGATATTTAATGCGAGAAACACGTTATCTGGTGTTTTCACCACTCCACAGTGCGTATGATGTGCAGAACCGACGATATCTTGGTTTTCGTGGGGTTTCAAGCTCAGATATGCATTTTCTGCGATAATCTTGGTGAGACTTCTGTCCGAAGTATGCAGAGTCATCGAGATCGTACTTTTCGAGCTATTTAATGCGACAAACACGTTTTCTGGGGTTTTCACCACTCCACAGTTCGTTGGATATGCAGAACAGGAGATATCTTGGTTTTCGTGGGGTTTCTAGCAGAGATATGCATTTTCTGCGATAATCTTGGTGAGACCTGTGTCCGAAGTATGCAGAAACATCGAGATTGCTCTTTTCGACCTATTTAATGCGAGAAACACGTTATCTGGTGTTTTCAGCACTCCACAGTGCGTTTGATATGCAGAACCAGCGATATCTTGGTTTACGTGGGGTTTCAAGCTCAGATATGCATTTTCTGCGATAATCTTGGTGAGACTTCTGTCCGAAGTATGCAGAGTCATCGAGATCGCTCTTTTCGAGCTATTTAATGCGAGAAACAAGTTATCTGGTGTTTTCACCACTCCGCAGTGCGTTTGATATGCAGAACCAGCGATATCTTGGTTTTCGTGGGGTTTCAAGCTCAGATATGCATTTTCTGCGATAATCTTGGTGAGACTTCTGTCCGAAGTATGCAGAGTCATCGAGATCGTACTTTTCGAGCTATTCAATGCGAGAAACACGTTTTCTGGGGTTTTCACCACTCCACAGTTCGTTGGATATGCAGAACAGGAGATATCTTGGTTTTCGTGGGGTTTCTAGCAGAGATATGCATTTTCTGCGATAATCTTGGTGAGACCTCTGTCCGAAGTATGCAGAAACATGGAGATCGCTCTTTTCGACCTATTGAATGCGAGAAACAAGTTATCTGGTGTTTTCACCACTCCGCAGTGCGTTTGATATGCAGAACCAGCGATATCTTGGTTTTCGTGGGGTTTCAAGCTCAGATATGCATTTTCTGCGATAATCTTGGTGAGACTACTGTCCGAAGTATGCAGAGTCATCGAGATCGTACTTTTCGAGCTATTCAATGCGAGAAACACGTTTTCTGGGGTTTTCACCACTCCACAGTTCGTTGGATATGCAGAACAGGAGATATCTTGGTTTTCGTGGGGTTTCTAGCAGAGATATGCATTTTCTGCGATAATCTAGGTGAGACTTCTGTTCGAAGTATGCTTAATCATCGAGATCGCTCGTTTCGAGCTATTTAATGCGAGAAACAAGTTATCTGGTGTTTTCACCACTCCACAGTGCGTTTGATATGCAGAAACAGCGATATCTTGGTTTTCGTGGGGTTTCAAGCTGAGATATGCATTTTTTACGATAATCATGGTGAGAATTCTGTCCGAAGTATGCAGAATCATCGAGATCGCACTTTTCGAGCTATTTAATGCGACAAACACGTTATCTGGTGTTTTCAGCACTCCACAGTGCGTTCGATATGCAGAACCAGCGATATCTGGGTTTTCGTGGGGTTTCAAGCTGAGATATGCATTTTTTACGATAATCTTGGTGAGACTTCTGTCCGAAGTATGCAGAGTCATCGAGATCGTACTTTTTGAGCTATTTAATGCGACAAACACGTTTTCTGGGGTTTTCACCACTCCCCAGTTCGTTGGATATGCAGAACCGACGATATCTTGGTTTTCGTGGGGTTTCAAGCTCAGATATGCATTTTCTGCGATAATCTTGGTGAGACTTCTGTCCGAAGTATGCAGAGTCATCGAGATCGTACCTTTCGAGCTATTTAATGCGAGAAACACGTTTTCTGGTGTATTCACCACTCCACAGTACGTTTGACATACAGAACCGGAGATATCTTGGTTTCGGTCGGGTTTCAAGCTGAGACATGCATTTTCTACGATAATCTTGGTGAGACTTCTGTCAGAAGTATGCAGAATCTTCGAGAACGCTCTTTTCGAGCTACTTAATGCGAGAAACACGTTTTCTGGTGTTTTCACCACACCACAGTCCGTTTGATGCGCAGAACCGGAGATATCGTGGTTTTCGTGGGGTTTCTAGCAGAGATATGCATTTTCTGCGATAATCTTGGTGAGACCTGTGTCCGAAGTATGCAGAAACATCGAGATCGCTCTTTTCGACCTATTTAATGCGAGAAACACGTTATCTGGTGTTTTCACCACTCCGCAGTGCGTTTGATATGCAGAACCAGCGATATCTTGGTTTTCGTGGGGTTTCAAGCTCAGATATGCATTTTCTGCGATAATCTTGGTGAGACTTCTGTCCGAAGTATGCAGAATCATCGAGATCGCACTTTTAGAGCTTTTAATGCGACAAACACGTTATCTGGTGTTTTCAGCACACCACTGTGCGTTTGATATGCAGAACCAGCGAAATCTTGGTTTTCGTGGGGTTTCAAGCTGAGATATGCATTTTTTACGATAATCTTGGTGAGACTTCTGTCCGAAGTATGCTTAATCATCGAGATCGCTCTATTCGAGCTATTTAATGCGAGAAACACGTTATCTGGTGTTTTCACCACTCCACAGTGCGTATGATATGCAGAACCGACGATATCTTGGTTTTCGTGGGGTTTCAAGCTCAGATATGCATTTTCTGCGATAATCTTGGTGAGACTTCTGTCCGAAGTATGCAGAGTCATCGAGATCGCTCTTTTCGAGCTATTTAATGCGAGAAACAAGTTATCTGGTGTTTTCACCACTCCGCAGTGCGTTTGATATGCAGAACCAGCGATATCTTGGTTTTCGTGGGGTTTCAAGCTCAGATATGCATTTTCTGCGATAATCTTGGTGAGACTTCTGTCCGAAGTATGCAGAGTCATCGAGATCGTACTTTTCGAGCTATTCAATGCGAGAAACACGTTTTCTGGGGTTTTCACCACTCCACAGTGCGTTCGATATGCAGAACCAGCGATATCTGGGTTTTCGTGGGGTTTCAAGCTGAGATATGCATTTTTTACGATAATCTTGGTGAGACTTCTGTCCGAAGTATGCAGAATCATCGAGATCGCACTTTTCGATCTATTTAATGCGACAAACACGTTATCTGGTGTTTTCAGCACTCCACAGTGCGTTTGATATGCAGAACCAGCGAAATCTTGGTTTTCGTGGGGTTTCAAGCTGAGATATGCATTTTTTTACGATAATCTTGGTGAGACTTCTGTCCGAAGTATGCTTAATCATCGAGATCGCTCTATTCGAGATATTTAATGCGAGAAACACGTTATCTGGTGTTTTCACCACTCCACAGTGCGTATGATATGCAGAACCGACGATATCTTGGTTTCCGTGGGGTTTCAAGCTCAGATATGCATTTTCTGCGATAATCTTGGTGAGACTTCTGTCCGAAGTATGCAGAGTCATCGAGATCGTACTTTTTGAGCTATTTAATGCGACAAACACGTTTTCTGGGGTTTTCACCACTCCACAGTTCGTTGGATATGCAGAACAGGAGATATCTTGGTTTTCGTGGGGTTTCTAGCAGAGATATGCATTTTCTGCGATAATCTTGGTGAGACCTGTGTCCAAAGTATGCAGAAACATCGAGATCGCTCTTTTCGACCTATTTAATGCGAGAAACACGTTATCTGGTGTTTTCACCACTCCACAGTGCGTTTGATATGCAGAACCAGCGATATCTTGGTTTTCGTTGGGTTTCAAGCTGAGATATGCATTTTTTACGATAATCATGGTGAGACTTCTGTCCGAAGTATGCAGAATCATCGAGATCGCACTTTTCGAGCTATTTAATGCGACAAACACGTTATCTGGTGTTTTCAGCACTCCACAGTGCGTTTGATATGCAGAACCAGCGAAATCTTGGTTTTCGTGGGGTTTCAAGCTGAGATATGCATTTTCTGCGATAATCTTGGTGAGACTTCTGTCCGAAGTATGCAGAATCATCGAGATCGCACTTTTCGAGCTATTTAATGCGACAAACACGTTATCTGGTGTTTTCAGCACTCCACAGTGCGTTTGATATGCAGAACCAGCGATATCTGGGTTTTCGTGGGGTTTCAAGCTGAGATATGCATTTCTTACGATAATCTTGGTGAGACTTCTGTCCGAAGTATGCAGAATCATCGAGATCGCTCTTTTCAAGCTATTTAATTGCGAGAAACACGTTTTCTGGGGTTTTCACCACTCCACAGTGCGTTTGATATGCAGAACCAGCGAAATCTTGGTTTTCGTGGGGTTTCAAGCTGAGATATGCATTTTTTACGATAATCTTGGTGATACTTCTGTCCGAAGTATGCTTAATCATCGAGATCGCTCTATTGGAGATATATAATGCGAGAAACACGTTATCTGGTGTTTTCACCACTCCACAGTGCGCATGATATGCAGAACCGACGATATCTTGGTTTTCGTGGGGTTTCAAGCTCACATATGCATTTTCTGCGATAATCTTGGTGAGACTTCTGTCCGAAGTATGCAGAGTCATCGAGATCGTACTTTTCGAGCTATTCAATGCGAGAAAAACGTTTTCTGGGGTTTTCACCACTCCACAGTTCGTTGGATATGCAGAACAGGAGATATCTTGGTTTTCGTGGGGTTTCTAGCCGAGATATGCATTTTCTGCGATAATCTTGGTGAGACTTCTGTCCGAAGTATGCAGAATCATCGAGATCGCACTTTTCGAGCTATTTAATGCGACAAACACGTTATCTGGTGTTTTGAGCACTCCACAGTGCGTTTGATATGCAGAACCAGCGATATCTGGGTTTTCGTGGGGTTTCAAGCTGAGATATGCATTTCTTACGATAATCTTGGTGAGACTTCTGTCCGAAGTATGCAGAACCATCGAGATCGCTCTTTTCAAGCTATTTAATGCGAGAAACACGTTTTCTGGGGTTTTCACCACTCCACAGTGCGTTTGATATGCAGAACCAGCGATATCTTGGTTTTCGTGGGGTTTCAAGCTCAGATATGCATTTTCTGCGATAATCTTGGTGAGACTTCTGTCCGAAGTATGCAGAGTCATCGAGATCGTACTTTTCGAGCTATTTAATGCGACAAACACGTTTTCTGGGGTTTTCACCACTCCACAGTTCGTTGGATATGCAGAACAGGAGATATCTTGGTTTTCGTGGGGTTTCTAGCAGAGATATGCATTTTCTGCGATAATCTTGGTGAGACCTGTGTCCGAAGTATGCAGAATCATCGAGATCGCTCTTTTCAAGCTATTTAATGCGAGAAACACGTTTTCTGGGGTTTTCACCACTCCACAGTGCGTTTGATATGCAGAACCAGCGAAATCTGGGTTTTCGTGGGGTTTCAAGCTGAGATATGCATTTTCTGCGATAATCTTGGTGAGACTTCTGTCCGAAGTATGCAGAGTCATCGAGATCGCTCTTTTCGAGCTATTTAATGCGAGAAACAAGTTATCTGGTATTTTCACCACTCCGCAGTGCGTTTGATATGCAGAACCAGCGATATCTTAGTTTTCGTGGGGTTTCAAGCTCAGATATGCATTTTCTGCGATAATCTTGGTGAGACTTCTGTCCGAAGTATGCAGAGTCATCGAGATCGTACTTTTCGAGCTATTCAATGCGAGAAAAACGTTTTCTGGGGTTTTCACCACTCCACAGTTCGTTGGATATGCAGAACAGGAGATATCTTGGTTTTCGTGGGGTTTCTAGCAGAGATATGCATTTTCTGCGATAATCTTGGTGAGACTTCTGTCCGAAGTATGCAGAATCATCGAGATCGCACTTTTCGAGCTATTTAATGCGACAAACACGTTATCTGGTGTTTTCAGCACTCCACACTGCGTTTGATATGCAGAACCAGCGATATCTGGGTTTTCGTGGGGTTTCAAGCTGAGATATGCATTTCTTACGATAATCTTGGTGAGACTTCTGTCCGAAGTATGCAGAATCATCGAGATCGCTCTTTTCAAGCTATTTAATGCGAGAAACACGTTTTCTGGGGTTTTCACCACTCCACAGTGCGTTTGATATGCAGAACCAGCGAAATCTTGGTTTTCGTGGGGTTTCAAGCTGAGATATGCATTTTTTACGATAATCTTGGTGAGACTTCTGTCTGAAGTATGCTTAATCATCGAGATCGCTCAATTCGAGATATTTAATGCGAGAAACACGTTTTCTGGGGTTTTCACCACTCCACAGTGCGTTTGATATGCAGAACCAGCGATATCTTGGTTTTCGTGGGGTTTCAAGCTCAGATATGCATTTTCTGCGATAATCTTGGTGAGACTTCTGTCCGAAGTATGCAGAGTCATCGAGATCGTACTTTTCGAGCTATTTAATGCGACAAACACGTTTTCTGGGGTTTTCACCACTCCACAGTTCGTTGGATATGCAGAACAGGAGATATCTTGGTTTTCGTGGGGTTTCTAGCAGAGATATGCATTTTCTGCGATAATCTTGGTGAGACCTGTGTCCGAAGTATGCAGAAACATCGAGATCGCTCTTTTCGACCTATTTAATGCGAGAAACACGTTATCTGGTGATTTCACCACTCCACAGTGCGTTTGATATGCAGAACCAGCGAAATCTTGGTTTTCGTTGGGTTTCAAGCTGAGATATGCATTTTTTACGATAATCATGATGAGACTTCTGTCCGAAGTATGCAGAATCATCGAGATCGCACTTTTCGAGCTATTTAATGCGACAAACACGTTATCTGGTGTTTTCAGCACTCCACAGTGCGTTTGATATGCAGAACCAGCGAAATCTGGGTTTTCGTGGGGTTTCAAGCTGAGATATGCATTTTCTGCGATAATCTTGGTGAGACTTCTGTCCGAAGTATGCAGAGTCATCGAGATCGCTCTTTTCGAGCTATTTAATGCGAGAAACAAGTTATCTGGTATTTTCACCACTCCGCAGTGCGTTTGATATGCAGAACCAGCGATATCTTGGTTTTCGTGGGGTTTCAAGCTCAGATATGCATTTTCTGCGATAATCTTGGTGAGACTTCTGTCCGAAGTATGCAGAGTCATCGAGATCGTACTTTTCGAGCTATTCAATGCGAGAAAAACGTTTTCTGGGGTTTTCACCACTCCACAGTTCGTTGGATATGCAGAACAGGAGATATCTTGGTTTTCGTTGGGTTTCTAGCAGAGATATGCATTTTCTGCGATAATCTTGGTGAGACTTCTGTCCGAAGTATGCAGAATCATCGAGATCGCACTTTTCGAGCTATTTAATGCGACAAACACGTTATCTGGTGTTTTCAGCACTCCACACTGCGTTTGATATGCAGAACCAGCGATATCTGGGTTTTCGTGGGGTTTCAAGCTGAGATATGCATTTCTTACGATAATCTTGGTGAGACTTCTGTCCGAAGTATGCAGAATCATCGAGATCGTACTTTTCGAGCTATTCAATGCGAGAAAAACGTTTTCTGGGGTTTTCACCACTCCACAGTGCGTTTGATATGCAGAACCAGCGATATCTGGGTTTTCGTGGGGTTTCAAGCTGAGATATGCATTTCTTACGATAATCTTGGTGAGACTTCTGTCCGAAGTATGCAGAATCATCGAGATCGCTCTTTTCAAGCTATTTAATGCGAGAAACACGTTTTCTGCGGTTTTCACCACTCCACAGTGCGTTTGATATGCAGAACCAGCGATATCTTGGTTTTCGTGGGGTTTCAAGCTCAGATATGCATTTTCTGCGATAATCTTGGTGAGACTTCTGTCCGAAGTATGCAGAGTCATCGAGATCGTACTTTTCGAGCTATTTAATGCGACAAACACGTTTTCTGGGGTTTTCACCACTCCACAGTTCGTTGGATATGCAGAACAGGAGATATCTTGGTTTTCGTGGGGTTTCTAGCAGAGATATGCATTTTCTGCGATAATCTTGGTGAGACCTGTGTCCGAAGTATGCAGAAACATCGAGATCGCTCTTTTCGACCTATTTAATGCGAGAAACACGTTATCTGGTGATTTCACCACTCCACAGTGCGTTTGATATGCAGAACCAGCGAAATCTTGGTTTTCGTTGGGTTTCAAGCTGAGATATGCATTTCTTACGATAATCTTGGTGAGACTTCTGTCCGAAGTATGCAGAATCATCGAGATCGCTCTTTTCAAGCTATTTAATGCGAGAAACACGTTTTCTGGGGTTTTCACCACTCCACAGTGCGTTTGATATGCAGAACCAGCGAAATCTGGGTTTTCGTGGGGTTTCAAGCTGAGATATGCATTTTCTGCGATAATCTTGGTGAGACTTCTGTCCGAAGTATGCAGAGTCATCGAGATCGCTCTTTTCGAGCTATTTAATGCGAGAAACAAGTTATCTGGTATTTTCACCACTCCGCAGTGCGTTTGATATGCAGAACCAGCGATATCTTGGTTTTCGTGGGGTTTCAAGCTCAGATATGCATTTTCTGCGATAATCTTGGTGAGACTTCTGTCCGAAGTATGCAGAGTCATCGAGATCGTACTTTTCGAGCTATTCAATGCGAGAAAAACGTTTTCTGGGGTTTTCACCACTCCACAGTTCGTTGGATATGCAGAACAGGAGATATCTTGGTTTTCGTGGGGTTTCTAGCAGAGATATGCATTTTCTGCGATAATCTTGGTGAGACTTCTGTCCGAAGTATGCAGAATCATCGAGATCGCACTTTTCGAGCTATTTAATGCGACAAACACGTTATCTGGTGTTTTCAGCACTCCACACTGCGTTTGATATGCAGAACCAGCGATATCTGGGTTTTCGTGGGGTTTCAAGCTGAGATATGCATTTCTTACGATAATCTTGGTGAGACTTCTGTCCGAAGTATGCAGAATCATCGAGATCGCTCTTTTCAAGCTATTTAATGCGAGAAACACGTTTTCTGGGGTTTTCACCACTCCACAGTGCGTTTGATATGCAGAACCAGCGAAATCTTGGTTTTCGTGGGGTTTCAAGCTGAGATATGCATTTTTTACGATAATCTTGGTGAGACTTCTGTCTGAAGTATGCTTAATCATCGAGATCGCTCAATTCGAGATATTTAATGCGAGAAACACGTTTTCTGGGGTTTTCACCACTCCACAGTGCGTTTGATATGCAGAACCAGCGATATCTTGGTTTTCGTGGGGTTTCAAGCTCAGATATGCATTTTCTGCGATAATCTTGGTGAGACTTCTGTCCGAAGTATGCAGAGTCATCGAGATCGTACTTTTCGAGCTATTTAATGCGACAAACACGTTTTCTGGGGTTTTCACCACTCCACAGTTCGTTGGATATGCAGAACCAGCGATATCTGGGTTTTCGTGGGGTTTCAACCTGAGATATGCATTTTTTACGATAATCTTGGTGAGACTTCTGTCCGAAGTATGCAGAATCATCGAGATCGCACTTTTCGAGCTATTTAATGCGACAAACACGTTATCTGGTGTTTTCAGCACTCCTCAGTGCGTTTGATATGCAGAACCAGCGAAATCTTGGTTTTCGTGGGGTTTCAAGCTGAGATATGAATTTTTTTACGATAATCTTGGTGAGACTTCTGTCCGAAGTATGCTTAATCATCGAGATCGCTCTATTCGAGATATTTAATGCGAGAAACACGTTATCTGGTGTTTTCACCACTCCACAGTGCGTATGATATGCAGAACCGACGATATCTTGGTTTTCGTGGGGTTTCAAGCTCAGATATGCATTTTCTGCGATAATCTTGGTGAGACTTCTGTCCGAAGTATGCAGAGTCATCGAGATCGTACTTTTCGAGCTATTTAATGCGACAAACACGTTTTCTGGGGTTTTCACCACTCCACAGTTCGTTGGATATGCAGAACAGGAGATATCTTGGTTTTCGTGGGGTTTCTAGCAGAGATATGCATTTTCTGCGATAATCTTGGTGAGACCTCTGTCCGAAGTATGCAGAAACATCGAGATCGCTCTTTTCGACCTATTTAATGCGAGAAACACGTTATCTGGTGTTTTCAGCACTCCACAGTGCGTTTGATATGCAGAACCAGCGATATCTGGGTTTTCGTGGGGTTTCAAGCTGAGATATGCATTTTTTACGATAATCTTGGTGAGACTTCTGTCCGAAGTATGCAGAATCATCGAGATCGCACCTTTCGAGCTATTTAATGCGACAAACACGTTATCTGGTGTTTTCAGCACTCCACAGTGCGTTTGATATGCAGAACCAGCGAAATCTTGGTTTTCGTGGGGTTTCAAGCTGAGATATGCATTTTTTACGATAATCTTGGTGAGACTTCTGTCTGAAGTATGCTTAATCATCGAGATCGCTCAATTCGAGATATTTAATGCGAGAAACACGTTATCTGGTGTTTTCACTACTCCACAGTGCGTATGATATGCAGAACCGACGATATCTTGGTTTTCGTGGGGTTTCAAGCTCAGATATGCATTTTCTGCGATAATCTTGTTGAGACTTCTGTCCGAAGTATGCAGAGTCATCGAGATCGTACTTTTCGAGCTATTCAATGCGAGAAACACGTTTTCTCGGGTTTTCACCACTCCACAGTGCGTTTGATATGCAGAACCAGCGATATCTTGGTTTTTGTGGGGTTTCAAGCTCAGATATGCATTTTCTGCGATAATCTTGGTGAGACTTCTGTCCGAAGTATGCAGAGTCATCGAGATCGTACTTTTCGAGCTATTCTATGCGAAAAAAACGTTTTCTGGGGTTTTCACCACTCCACAGTTCGTTGGATATGCAGAACAGGAGATATCTTGGTTTTCGTGGGGTTTCTAGCAGAGATATGCATTGTCTGCGATAATCTTGGTGAGACTTCTGTCCGAAGTGTGCAGAGTCATCGAGATCGTACTTTTCGAGCTATTTAATGCGACAAACACGTTTTCTGGGGTTTTCACCACTCCACAGTTCGTTGGATATGCAGAACAGGAGATATGTTGGTTTTCGTGGAGTTTCAAGCTGAGATATGCATTTTTTACGATAATCTTGGTGAGACTTCTGTCCGAAGTATGCTTAATCATCGAGATCGCTCTATTCGAGATATTTAATGCGAGAAACACGTTATCTGGTGTTTTCACCACTCCACAGTGCGTATGATATGCAGAACCGACGATATCTTGGTTTTCGTGGGGTTTCAAGCTCAGATATGCATTTTCTGCGATAATCTTGGTGAGACTTCTGTCCGAAGTATGCAGAGTCATCGAGATCGTACTTTTCGAGCTATTTAATGCGACAAACACGTTTTCTGGGGTTTTCACCACTCCACAGTTCGTTGGATATGCAGAACAGGAGATATCTTGGTTTTCGTGGGGTTTCTAGCAGAGATATGCATTTTCTGCAATAATCTTGGTGAGACCTCTGTCCGAAGTATGCAGAAACATCGAGATCCCTCTTTTCGACCTATTTAATGCGAGAAACACGTTATCTGGTGTTATCACCACTCCACAGTGCGTTTGATATGCAGAACCAGCGAAATCTTGGTTTGTCGTTGGGTTTCAAGCTGAGATATGCATTTTTTACGATAATCATGGTGAGACTTCTGTCCGAAGTATGCAGAATCATCGAGATCGCACTTTTCGAGCTATTTAATGCGACAAACACGTTATCCGGTGTTTTCAGCACTCCACAGTGCGTTTGATATGCAGAACCAGCGATATCTGGGTTTTCGTGGGGTTTCAACCTGAGATATGCATTTTTTACGATAATCTTGGTGAGACTTCTGTCCGAAGTATGCAGAATCATCGAGATCGCACTTTTCGAGCTATTTAATGCGACAAACACGTTATCTGGTGTTTTCAGCACTCCTCAGTGCGTTTGATATGCAGAACCAGCGAAATCTTGGTTTTCGTGGGGTTTCAAGCTGAGATATGAATTTTTTTACGATAATCTTGGTGAGACTTCTGTCCGAAGTATGCTTAATCATCGATATCGCTCTATTCGAGATATTTAATGCGAGAAACACGTTATCTGGTGTTTTCACCACTCCACAGTGCGTATGATATGCAGAACCGACGATATCTTGGTTTTCGTGGGGTTTCAAGCTCAGATATGCATTTTCTGCGATAATCTTGGTGAGACTTCTGTCCGAAGTATGCAGAGTCATCGAGATCGTACTTTTCGAGCTATTTAATGCGACAAACACGTTTTCTGGGGTTTTCACCACTCCACAGTTCGTTGGATATGCAGAACAGGAGATATCTTGGTTTTCGTGGGGTTTCTAGCAGAGATATGCATTTTCTGCGATAATCTTGGTGAGACCTCTGTCCGAAGTATGCAGAAACATCGAGATCGCTCTTTTCGACCTATTTAATGCGAGAAACACGTTATCTGGTGTTATCACCACTCCACAGTGCGTTTGATATGCAGAACCAGCGAAATCTTGGTTTTCGTTGGGTTTCAAGCTGAGATATGCATTTTTTACGATAATCATGGTGAGACTTCTGTCCGAAGTATGCAGAATCATCGAGATCGCACTTTTCGAGCTATTTAATGCGACAAACACGTTATCCGGTGTTTTCAGCACTCCACAGTGCGTTTGATATGCAGAACCAGCGAAATCTTGGTTTTCGTGGGGTTTCAAGCTGAGATATGCATTTTTTACGATAATCTTGGTGAGACTTCTGTCTGAAGTATGCTTAATCATCGAGATCGCTCAATTCGAGATATTTAATGCGAGAAACACGTTATCTGGTGTTTTCAGCACTCCACAGTGCGTTTGATATGCAGAACCAGCGATATCTGGGTTTTCGTGGGGTTTCAAGCTGAGATATGCATTTTTTACGATAATCTTGGTGAGACTTCTGTCCGAAGTATGCAGAATCATCGAGATCGCACCTTTCGAGCTATTTAATGCGACAAACACGTTATCTGGTGTTTTCAGCACTCCACAGTGCGTTTGATATGCAGAACCAGCGAAATCTTGGTTTTCGTGGGGTTTCAAGCTGAGATATGCATTTTTTACGATAATCTTGGTGAGACTTCTGTCTGAAGTATGCTTAATCATCGAGATCGCTCAATTCGAGATATTTAATGCGAGAAACACGTTATCTGGTGTTTTCACTACTCCACAGTGCGTATGATATGCAGAACCGACGATATCTTGGTTTTCGTGGGGTTTCAAGCTCAGATATGCATTTTCTGCGATAATCTTGGTGAGACTTCTGTCCGAAGTATGCAGAGTCATCGAGATCGTACTTTTCGAGCTATTCAATGCGAGAAACACGTTTTCTCGGGTTTTCACCACTCCACAGTGCGTTTGATATGCAGAACCAGCGATATCTTGGTTTTTGTGGGGTTTCAAGCTCAGATATGCATTTTCTGCGATAATCTTGGTGAGACTTCTGTCCGAAG
This sequence comes from Anthophora plumipes, assembly GCA_951804975.1. Classification (NCBI taxonomy): domain Eukaryota; kingdom Metazoa; phylum Arthropoda; class Insecta; order Hymenoptera; family Apidae; genus Anthophora; species Anthophora plumipes. The sequence goes on from CATORF010001004.1 coordinate 1,957,385, forward strand.
TATGCAGAGTCATCGAGATCGTACTTTTCGAGCTATTCTATGCGAGAAAAACGTTTTCTGGGGTTTTCACCACTCCACAGTTCGTTGGATATGCAGAACAGGAGATATCTTGGTTTTCGTGGGGTTTCTAGCAGAGATATGCATTGTCTGCGATAATCTTGGTGAGACTTCTGTCCGAAGTGTGCAGAGTCATCGAGATCGTACTTTTCGAGCTATTTAATGCGACAAACACGTTTTCTGGGGTTTTCACCACTCCACAGTTCGTTGGATATGCAGAACAGGAGATATCTTGGTTTTCGTGGGGTTTCAAGCTGAGATATGCATTTTTTACGATAATCTTGGTGAGACTTCTGTCCGAAGTATGCTTAATCATCGAGATCGCTCTATTCGAGATATTTAATGCGAGAAACACGTTATCTGGTGTTTTCACCACTCCACAGTGCGTATGATATGCAGAACCGACGATATCTTGGTTTTCGTGGGGTTTCAAGCTCAGATATGCATTTTCTGCGATAATCTTGGTGAGACTTCTGTCCGAAGTATGCAGAGTCATCGAGATCGTACTTTTCGAGCTATTTAATGCGACAAACACGTTTTCTGGGGTTTTCACCACTCCACAGTTCGTTGGATATGCAGAACAGGAGATATCTTGGTTTTCGTGGGGTTTCTAGCAGAGATATGCATTTTCTGCAATAATCTTGGTGAGACCTCTGTCCGAAGTATGCAGAAACATCGAGATCCCTCTTTTCGACCTATTTAATGCGAGAAACACGTTATCTGGTGTTATCACCACTCCACAGTGCGTTTGATATGCAGAACCAGCGAAATCTTGGTTTTCGTGGGGTTTCAAGCTCAGATATGCATTTTCTGCGATAATCTTGGTGAGACTTCTGTCCGAAGTATGCAGAGTCATCGAGATCGTACTTTTCGAGCTATTTAATGCGACAAACACGTTTTCTGGGGTTTTCACCACTCCACAGTTCGTTGGATATGCAGAACAGGAGATATCTTGGTTTTCGTGGGGTTTCTAGCAGAGATATGCATTTTCTGCGATAATCATGGTGAGACCTCTGTCCGAAGTATGCAGAAACATGGAGATCGCTCTTTTCGACCTATTGAATGCGAGAAACACGTTATCTGGTGTTTTCACCACTCCGCAGTGCGTTTGATATGCAGAACCAGCGATATCTTGGTTTTCGTGGGGTTTCAAGCTCAGATATGCATTTTCTGCGATAATCTTGGTGAGACTTCTGTCCGAAGTATGCAGAGTCATCGAGATCGTACTTTTCGAGCTATTCAATGCGAGAAACACGTTTTCTGGGGTTTTCACCACTCCACAGTTCGTTGGATATGCAGAACAGGAGATATCTTGGTGTTCGTGGGGTTTCTAGCAGAGATATGCATTTTCTGCGATAATCTAGGTGAGACTTCTGTCCGAAGTATGCTTAATCATCGAGATCGCTCGTTTCGAGCTATTTAATGCGAGAAACAAGTTATCTGGTGTTTTCACCACTCCACAGTGCGTTTGATATGCAGAAACAGCGATATCTTGGTTTTCGTGGGGTTTCAAGCTGAGATATGCATTTTTTACGATAATCATGCTGAGACTTCTGTCCGAAGTATGCAGAATCATCGAGATCGCACTTTTCGAGCTATTTAATGCGACAAACACGTTATCTGGTGTTTTCAGCACTCCACAGTGCGTTCGATATGCAGAACCAGCGATATCTGGGTTTACGTGGGGTTTCAAGCTGAGATATGCATTTTTTACGATAATCTTGGTGAGACTTCTGTCCGAAGTATGCAGAATCATCGAGATCGCACTTTTCGAGCTATTTAATGCGACAAACACGTTATCTGGTGTTTTCAGCACTCCACGGTGCGTTTGATATGCAGAACCAGCGAAATCTTGGTTTTCGTGGGGTTTCAAGCTGAGATATGCATTTTTTTACGATAATCTTGGTGAGACTTCTGTCCGAAGTATGCTTAATCATCGAGATCGCACTATTCGAGATATTTAATGCGAGAAACACGTTATCTGGTGTTTTCACCACTCCGCAGTGCGTTTGATATGCAGAACCAGCGATATCTTGGTTTTCGTGGGGTTTCAAGCTCAGATATGCATTTTCTGCGATAATCTTGGTGAGACTTCTGTCCGAAGTATGCAGAGTCATCGAGATCGTACTTTTCGAGCTATTTAATGCGACAAACACGTTTTCTGGGGTTTTCACCACTCCACAGTTCGTTGGATATGCAGAACAGGAGATATCTTGGTTTTCGTGGGGTTTCTAGCAGAGATATGCATTTTCTGCGCTAATCTTGGTGAGACCTCTGTCCGAAGTATGCAGAAACATGGAGATCGCTCTTTTCGATCTATTGAATGCGAGAAACACGTTATCTGGTGTTTTCACCACTCCACAGTGCGTTTGATATGCAGAACCAGCGAAATCTTGGTTTTCGTTGGGTTTCAAGCTGAGATATGCATTTTTTACGATAATCATGGTGAGACTTCTGTCCGAAGTATGCAGAATCATCGAGATCGCACTTTTCGAGCTATTTAATGCGACAAACACGTTATCTGGTGTTTTCAGCACACCACAGTGCGTTTGATATGCAGAACCAGCGAAATCTTGGTTTTCGTGGGGTTTCAAGCTGAGATATGCATTTTTTACGATAATCTTGGTGAGACTTCTGTCCGAAGTATGCTTAATCATCGAGATCGCTCTATTCGAGCTATTTAATGCGAGAAACACGTTATCTGGTGTTTTCACCACTCCACAGTGCGTATGATATACAGAATCGACGATATCTTGGTTTTCGTGGGGTTTCAAGCTCAGATATGCATTTTCTGCGATAATCATGGAGAGACTTCTGTCCGAAGTATGCAGAGTCATCGAGATCGCTCTTTTCGAGCTATTTAATGCGAGAAACAAGTTATCTGGTGTTTTCACCACTCCGCAGTGCGTTTGATATGCAGAACCAGCGATATCTTGGTTTCCGTGGGGTTTCAAGCTCAGATATGCATTTTCTGCGATAATCTTGGTGAGGCTTCTGTCCGAAGTATGCAGAGTCATCAAGATCGTACTTTTCGAGCTATTGAATGCGAGAAACACGTTTTCTGGGGTTTTCACCACTCCACAGTTCGTTGGATATGCAGAACAGGAGATATCTTGGTTTTCGTGGGGTTTCTAGCAGAGATATGCATTTTCTGCGATAATCTAGGTGGGACTTCTGTCCGAAGTATGCTTAATCATCGAGATCGCTCGTTTCGAGCTATTTAATGCGAGAAACAAGTTATCTGGTGTTTTCACCACTCCACAGTGCGTTTGATATGCAGAAACAGCGATATCTTGGTTTTCGTGGGGTTTCAAGCTGAGATATGCATTTTTTACGATAATCATGGTGAGACTACTGTCCGAAGTATGCAGAATCATCGAGATCGCACTTTTCGAGCTATTTAATGCGACAAACACGTTATCTGGTGTTTTCAGCACTCCACAGTGCGTTCGATATGCAGAACCAGCGATATCTGGGTTTTCGTGGGGTTTCAAGCTGAGATATGCATTTTTTACGATAATCTTGGTGAGACTTCTGTCCGAAGTATGCAGAATCATCGAGATCGCACTTTTCGAGCTATTTAATGCGACAAACGCGTTATCTGGTGTTTTCAGCACTCCACAGTGCGTTTGATATGCAGAACCAGCGAAATCTTGGTTTTCGTGGGGTTTCATGCTGAGATATGCATTTTTTTACGATAATCTTGGTGAGACTTCTGTCCGAAGTATGCTTAATCATCGAGATCGCTCTATTCGAGATATTTAATGCGAGAAACACGTTATCTGGTGTTTTCACCACTCCACAGTGCGTATGATGTGCAGAACCGACGATATCTTGGTTTTCGTGGGGTTTCAAGCTCAGATATGCATTTTCTGCGATAATCTTGGTGAGACTTCTGTTCGAAGTATGCAGAGTCATCGAGATCGTACTTTTCGAGCTATTTAATGCGACAAACACGTTTTCTGGGGTTTTCACCACTCCACAGTTCGTTGGATATGCAGAACAGGAGATATCTTGGTTTTCGTGGGGTTTCTAGCAGAGATATGCATTTTCTGCGATAATCTTGGTGAGACCTGTGTCCGAAGTATGCAGAAACATCGAGATCGCTCTTTTCGACCTATTTAATGCGAGAAACACGTTATCTGGTGATTTCACCACTCCACAGTGCGTTTGATATGCAGAACCAGCGAAATCTTGGTTTTCGTTGGGTTTCAAGCTGAGATATGCATTTTTTACGATAATCATGGTGAGACTTCTGTCCGAAGTATGCAGAATCATCGAGATCGCACTTTTCGAGCTATTTAATGCGACAAACACGTTATCTGGTGTTTTCAGCACTCCACAGTGCGTTTGATATGCAGAACCAGCGAAATCTGGGTTTTCGTGGGGTTTCAAGCTGAGATAAGCATTTTCTGCGATAATCTTGGTGAGACTTCTGTCCGAAGTATGCAGAGTCATCGAGATCGCTCTTTTCGAGCTATTTAATGCGAGAAACAAGTTATCTGGTATTTTCACCACTCCGCAGTGCGTTTGATATGCAGAACCAGCGATATCTGGGTTTTCGTGGGGTTTCAAGCTGAGATATGCATTTCTTACGATAATCTTGGTGAGACTTCTGTCCGAAGTATGCAGAATCATCGAGATCGCTCTTTTCAAGCTATTTAATGCGAGAAACACGTTTTCTGGGGTTTTCACCACTCCACAGTGCGTTTGATATGCAGAACCAGCGAAATCTTTGTTTTCGTGGGGTTTCAAGCTGAGATATGCATTTTTTACGATAATCTTGGTGAGACTTCTGTCTGAAGTATGCTTAATCATCGAGATCGCTCAATTCGAGATATTTAATGCGAGAAACACGTTTTCTGGGGTTTTCACCACTCCACAGTGCGTTTGATATGCAGAACCAGCGATATCTTGGTTTTCGTGGGGTTTCAAGCTCAGATATGCATTTTCTGCGATAATCTTGGTGAGACTTCTGTCCGAAGTATGCAGAGTCATCGAGATCGTACTTTTCGAGCTATTTAATGCGACAAACACGTTTTCTGGGGTTTTCACCACTCCACAGTTCGTTGGATATGCAGAACAGGAGATATCTTGGTTTTCGTGGGGTTTCTAGCAGAGATATGCATTTTCTGCGATAATCTTGGTGAGACCTGTGTCCGAAGTATGCAGAAACATCGAGATCGCTCTTTTCGACCTATTTAATGCGAGAAACACGTTATCTGGTGATTTCACCACTCCACAGTGCGTTTGATATGCAGAACCAGCGAAATCTTGGTTTTCGTTGGGTTTCAAGCTGAGATATGCATTTTTTACGATAATCATGATGAGACTTCTGTCCGAAGTATGCAGAATCATCGAGATCGCACTTTTCGAGCTATTTAATGCGACAAACACGTTATCTGGTGTTTTCAGCACTCCACAGTGCGTTTGATATGCAGAACCAGCGAAATCTGGGTTTTCGTGGGGTTTCAAGCTGAGATATGCATTTTCTGCGATAATCTTGGTGAGACTTCTGTCCGAAGTATGCAGAGTCATCGAGATCGCTCTTTTCGAGCTATTTAATGCGAGAAACAAGTTATCTGGTATTTTCACCACTCCGCAGTGCGTTTGATATGCAGAACCAGCGATATCTTGGTTTTCGTGGGGTTTCAAGCTCAGATATGCATTTTCTGCGATAATCTTGGTGAGACTTCTGTCCGAAGTATGCAGAGTCATCGAGATCGTACTTTTCGAGCTATTCAATGCGAGAAAAACGTTTTCTGGGGTTTTCACCACTCCACAGTTCGTTGGATATGCAGAACAGGAGATATCTTGGTTTTCGTGGGGTTTCTAGCAGAGATATGCATTTTCTGCGATAATCTTGGTGAGACTTCTGTCCGAAGTATGCAGAATCATCGAGATCGCACTTTTCGAGCTATTTAATGCGACAAACACGTTATCTGGTGTTTTCAGCACTCCACACTGCGTTTGATATGCAGAACCAGCGATATCTGGGTTTTCGTGGGGTTTCAAGCTGAGATATGCATTTCTTACGATAATCTTGGTGAGACTTCTGTCCGAAGTATGCAGAATCATCGAGATCGCTCTTTTCAAGCTATTTAATGCGAGGAACACGTTTTCTGGGGTTTTCACCACTCCACAGTGCGTTTGATATGCAGAACCAGCGAAATCTTGGTTTTCGTGGGGTTTCAAGCTGAGATATGCATTTTTTACGATAATCTTGGTGAGACTTCTGTCTGAAGTATGCTTAATCATCGAGATCGCTCAATTCGAGATATTTAATGCGAGAAACACGTTATCTGGTGTTTTCACTACTCCACAGTGCGTATGATATGCAGAACCGACGATATCTTGGTTTTCGTGGGGTTTCAAGCTCAGATATGCATTTTCTGCGATAATCTTGGTGAGACTTCTGTCCGAAGTATGCAGAGTCATCGAGATCGTACTTTTCGAGCTATTCAATGCGAGAAACACGTTTTCTCGGGTTTTCACCACTCCACAGTGCGTTTGATATGCAGAACCAGCGATATCTTGGTTTTCGTGGGGTTTCAAGCTCAGATATGCATTTTCTGCGATAATCTTGGTGAGACTTCTGTCCGAAGTATGCAGAGTCATCGAGATCGTACTTTTCGAGCTATTCTATGCGAGAAAAACGTTTTCTGGGGTTTTCACCACTCCACAGTTCGTTGGATATGCAGAACAGGAGATATCTTGGTTTCGTGGGGTTTCTAGCAGAGATATGCATTTTCTGCGATAATCTTGGTGAGACTTCTGTCCGAAGTATGCAGAATCATCGGGATCGCACTTTTCGAGCTATTTAATGCGACAAACACGTTATCTGGTGTTTTCAGCACTCCACAGTGCGTTTGATATGCAGAACCAGCGATATCTGGGTTTTCGTGGGGTTTCAAGCTGAGATATGCATTTCTTACGATAATCTTGGTGAGACTTCTGTCCGAAGTATGCAGAATCATCGAGATCGCTCTTTTCAAGCTATTTAATGCGAGAAACACGTTTTCTGGGGTTTTCACCACTCCACAGTGCGTTTGATATGCAGAACCAGCGAAATCTTGGTTTTCGTGGGGTTTCAAGCTGAGATATGCATTTTTTACGATAATCTTGGTGAGACTTCTGTCCGAAGCATGCTTAATCATCGAGATCGCTCTATTCGAGATATTTAATGCGAGAAACACGTTATCTGGTGTTTTCACCACTCCACAGTGCGTATGATATGCAGAACCGACGATATCTTGGTTTTCGTGGTGTTTCAAGCTCAGATATGCATTTTCTGCGATAATCTTGGTGAGACTTCTGTCCGAAGTATGCAGAGTCATCGAGATCGTACTTTTCGAGCTATTCAATGCGAGAAACACGTTTTCTCGGGTTTTCACCACTCCACAGTGCGTTTGATATGCAGAACCAGCGATATCTTGGTTTTCGTGGGGTTTCAAGCTCAGATATGCATTTTCTGCGATAATCTTGGTGAGACTTCTGTCCGAAGTATGCAGAGTCATCGAGATCGTACTTTTCGAGCTATTCTATGCGAGAAAAACGTTTTCTGGGGTTTTCACCACTCCACAGTTCGTTGGATATGCAGAACAGGAGATATCTTGGTTTTCGTGGGGTTTCTAGCAGAGATATGCATTGTCTGCGATAATCTTGGTGAGACTTCTGTCCGAAGTGTGCAGAGTCATCGAGATCGTACTTTTCGAGCTATTTAATGCGACAAACACGTTTTCTGGGGTTTTCACCACTCCACAGTTCGTTGGATATGCAGAACAGGAGATATCTTGATTTTCGTGGGGTTTCAAGCTGAGATATGCATTTTTTACGATAATCTTGGTGAGACTTCTGTCCGAAGTATGCTTAATCATCGAGATCGCTCTATTCGAGATATTTAATGCGAGAAACACGTTATCTGGTGTTTTCACCACTCCACAGTGCGTATGATATGCAGAACCGACGATATCTTGGTTTTCGTGGGGTTTCAAGCTCAGATATGCATTTTCGGCGATAATCTTGGTGAGACTTCTGTCCGAAGTATGCAGAGTCATCGAGATCGTACTTTTCGAGCTATTTAATGCGACAAACACGTTTTCTGGGGTTTTCACCACTCCACAGTTCGTTGGATATGCAGAACAGGAGATATCTTGGTTTTCGTGGGGTTTCTAGCAGAGATATGCATTTTCTGCGATAATCTTGGTGAGACCTCTGTCCGAAGTATGCAGAAACATCCAGATCGCTCTTTTCGACCTATTTAATGCGAGAAACACGTTACCTGGTGTTATCACCACTCCACAGTGCGTTTGATATGCAGAACCAGCGAAATCTTGGTTTTCGTTGGGTTTCAAGCTGAGATATGCATTTTTTACGATAATCATGGTGAGACTTCTGTCCGAAGTATGCAGAATCATCGAGATCGCACTTTTCGAGCTATTTAATGCGACAAGCACGTTATCCGGTGTTTTCAGCACTCCACAGTGCGTTTGATATGCAGAACCAGCGAAATCTTGGTTTTCGTGGGGTTTCAAGCTGAGATATGCATTTTTTACGATAATCTTGGTGAGACTTCTGTCTGAAGTATGCTTAATCATCGAGATCGCTCAATTCGAGATATTTAATGCGAGAAACACGTTATCTGGTGTTTTCACTACTCCACAGTGCGTTTGATATGCACAACCAGCGAAATCTTGGTTTTCGTTGGGTTTCAAGCTGAGATATGCATTTTTTACGATAATCATGGTGAGACTTCTGTCCGAAGTATGCAGAATCATCGAGATCGCACTTTTCGAGCTATTTAATGCGACAAACACGTTATCCGGTGTTTTCAGCACTCCACAGTGCGTTTGATATGCAGAACCAGCGATATCTGGGTTTTCGTGGGGTTTCAAGCTGAGATATGCATTTTTTACGATAATCTTGGTGAGACTTCTGTCCGAAGTATGCAGAATCATCGAGATCGCACTTTTCGAGCTATTTAATGCGACAAACACGTTATCCGGTGTTTTCAGCACTCCACAGTGCGTTTGATATGCAGAACCAGCGATATCTGGGTTTTCGTGGGGTTTCAACCTGAGATATGCATTTTTTACGATAATCTTGGTGAGACTTCTGTCCGAAGTATGCAGAATCATCGAGATCGCACTTTTCGAGCTATTTAATGCGACAAACACGTTATCTGGTGTTTTCAGCACTCCTCAGTGCGTTTGATATGCAGAACCAGCGAAATCTTGGTTTTCGTGGGGTTTCAAGCTGAGATATGAATTTTTTTACGATAATCTTGGTGAGACTTCTGTCCGAAGTATGCTTAATCATCGATATCGCTCTATTCGAGATATTTAATGCGAGAAACACGTTATCTGGTGTTTTCACCACTCCACAGTGCGTATGATATGCAGAACCGACGATATCTTGGTTTTCGTGGGGTTTCAAGCTCAGATATGCATTTTCTGCGATAATCTTGGTGAGACTTCTGTCCGAAGTATGCAGAGTCATCGAGATCGTACTTTTCGAGCTATTTAATGCGACAAACACGTTTTCTGGGGTTTTCACCACTCCACAGTTCGTTGGATATGCAGAACAGGAGATATCTTGGTTTTCGTGGGGTTTCTAGCAGAGATATGCATTTTCTGCGATAATCTTGGTGAGACCTCTGTCCGAAGTATGCAGAAACATCGAGATCGCTCTTTTCGACCTATTTAATGCGAGAAACACGTTATCTGGTGTTATCACCACTCCACAGTGCGTTTGATATGCAGAACCAGCGAAATCTTGGTTTTCGTGGGGTTTCAACCTGAGATATGCATTTTTTACGATAATCATGGTGAGACTTCTGTCCGAAGTATGCAGAATCATCGAGATCGCACTTTTCGAGCTATTTAATGCGACAAACACGTTATCCGGTGTTTTCAGCACTCCACAGTGCGTTTGATATGCAGAACCAGCGAAATCTTGGTTTTCGTGGGGTTTTAAGCTGAGATATGCATTTTTTACGATAATCTTGGTGAGACTTCTGTCTGAAGTATGCTTAATCATCGAGATCGCTCAATTCGAGATATTTAATGCGAGAAACACGTTATCTGGTGTTTTCAGCACTCCACAGTGCGTTTGATATGCAGAACCAGCGATATCTGGGTTTTCGTGGGGTTTCAAGCTGAGATATGCATTTTTTACGATAATCTTGGTGAGACTTCTGTCCGAAGTATGCAGAATCATCGAGATCGCACCTTTCGAGCTATTTAATGCGACAAACACGTTATCTGGTGTTTTCAGCACTCCACAGTGCGTTTGATATGCAGAACCAGCGAAATCTTGGTTTTCGTGGGGTTTCAAGCTGAGATATGCATTTTTTACGATAATCTTGGTGAGACTTCTGTCTGAAGTATGCTTAATCATCGAGATCGCTCAATTCGAGATATTTAATGCGAGAAACACGTTATCTGGTGTTTTCACTACTCCACAGTGCGTATGATATGCAGAACCGACGATATCTTGGTTTTCGTGGGGTTTCAAGCTCAGATATGCATTTTCTGCGATAATCTTGGTGAGACTTCTGTCCGAAGTATGCAGAGTCATCGAGATCGTACTTTTCGAGCTATTCAATGCGAGAAACACGTTTTCTCGGGTTTTCACCACTCCACAGTGCGTTTGATATGCAGAACCAGCGATATCTTGGTTTTTGTGGGGTTTCAAGCTCAGATATGCATTTTCTGCGATAATCTTGGTGAGACTTCTGTCCGAAGTATGCAGAGTCATCGAGATCGTACTTTTCGAGCTATTCTATGCGAGAAAAACGTTTTCTGGGGTTTTCACCACTCCACAGTTCGTTGGATATGCAGAACAGGAGATATCTTGGTTTTCGTGGGGTTTCTAGCAGAGATATGCATTGTCTGCGATAATCTTGGTGAGACTTCTGTCCGAAGTGTGCAGAGTCATCGAGATCGTACTTTTCGAGCTATTTAATGCGACAAACACGTTTTCTGGGGTTTTCACCACTCCACAGTTCGTTGGATATGCAGAACAGGAGATATCTTGGTTTTCGTGGGGTTTCAAACTGAGATATGCATTTTTTACGATAATCTTGGTGAGACTTCTGTCCGAAGTATGCTTAATCATCGAGATCGCTCTATTCGAGATATTTAATGCGAGAAACACGTTATCTGGTGTTTTCACCACTCCACAGTGCGTATGATATGCAGAACCGACGATATCTTGGTTTTCGTGGGGTTTCAAGCTCAGATATGCATTTTCTGCGATAATCTTGGTGAGACTTCTGTCCGAAGTATGCAGAGTCATCGAGATCGTACTTTTCGAGCTATTTAATGCGACAAACACGTTTTCTGGGGTTTTCACCACTCCACAGTTCGTTGGATATGCAGAACAGGAGATATCTTGGTTTTCGTGGGGTTTCTAGCAGAGATATGCATTTTCTGCAATAATCTTGGTGAGACCTCTGTCCGAAGTATGCAGAAACATCGAGATCCCTCTTTTCGACCTATTTAATGCGAGAAACACGTTATCTGGTGTTATCACCACTCCACAGTGCGTTTGATATGCAGAACCAGCGAAATCTTGGTTTTCGTTGGGTTTCAACCTGAGATATGCATTTTTTACGATAATCTTGGTGAGACTTCTGTCCGAAGTATGCAGAATAATCGAGATCGCACTTTTCGAGCTATTTAATGCGACAAACACGTTATCTGGTGTTTTCAGCACTCCTCAGTGCGTTTGATATGCAGAACCAGCGAAATCTTGGTTTTCGTGGGGTTTCAAGCTGAGATATGAATTTTTTTACGATAATCTTGGTGAGACTTCTGTCCGAAGTATGCTTAATCATCGAGATCGCTCTATTCGAGATATTTAATGCGAGAAACACGTTATCTGGTGTTTTCACCACTCCACAGTGCGTATGATATGCAGAACCGACGATATCTTGGTTTTCGTGGGGTTTCAAGCTCAGATATGCATTTTCTGCGATAATCTTGGTGAGACTTCTGTCCGAAGTATGCAGAGTCATCGAGATCGTACTTTTCGAGCTATTTAATGCGACAAACACGTTTTCTGGGGTTTTCACCACTCCACAGTTCGTTGGATATGCAGAACAGGAGATATCTTGGTTTTCGTGGGGTTTCTAGCAGAGATATGCATTTTCTGCGATAATCTTGGTGAGACCTCTGTCCGAAGAATGCAGAAACATCGAGATCGCTCTTTTCGACCTATTTAATGCGAGAAACACGTTATCTGGTGTTATCACCACTCCACAGTGCGTTTGATATGCAGAACCAGCGAAATCTTGGTTTTCGTTGGGTTTCAAGCTGAGATATGCATTTTTTACGATAATCATGGTGAGACTTCTGTCCGAAGTATGCAGAATCATCGAGATCGCACTTTTCGAGCTATTTAATGCGACAAACACGTTATCCGGTGTTTTCAGCACTCCACAGTGCGTTTGATATGCAGAACCAGCGAAATCTTGGTTTTCGTGGGGTTTCAAGCTGAGATATGCATTTTTTACGATAATCTTGGTGAGACTTCTGTCTGAAGTATGCTTAATCATCGTGATCGCTCAATTCGAGATATTTAATGCGAGAAACACGTTATCTGGTGTTTTCAGCACTCCACAGTGCGTTTGATATGCAGAACCAGCGATATCTGGGTTTTCGTGGGGTTTCAAGCTGAGATATGCATTTTTTACGATAATCTTGGTGAGACTTCTGTCCGAAGTATGCAGAATCATCGAGATCGCACCTTTCGAGCTATTTAATGCGACAAACACGTTATCTGGTGTTTTCAGCACTCCACAGTGCGTTTGATATGCAGAACCAGCGAAATCTTGGTTTTCGTGGGGTTTCAAGCTGAGATATGCATTTTTTACGATAATCTTGGTGAGACTTCTGTCTGAAGTATGCTTAATCATCGAGATCGCTCAATTCGAGATATTTAATGCGAGAAACACGTTATCTGGGGTTTTCACTACTCCACAGTGCGTATGATATGCAGAACCGACGATATCTTGGTTTTCGTGGGGTTTCAAGCTCAGATATGCATTTTCTGCGATAATCTTGGTGAGACTTCTGTCCGAAGTATGCAGAGTCATCGAGATCGTACTTTTCGAGCTATTCAATGCGAGAAACACGTTTTCTCGGGTTTTCACCACTCCACAGTGCGTTTGATATGCAGAACCAGCGATATCTTGGTTTTTGTGGGGTTTCAAGCTCAGATATGCATTTTCTGCGATAATCTTGGTGAGACTTCTGTCCGAAGTATGCAGAGTCATCGAGATCGTACTTTTCGAGCAATTCTATGCGAGAAAAACGTTTTCTGGGGTTTTCACTACTCCACAGTTCGTTGGATATGCAGAACAGGAGATATCTTGGTTTTCGTGGGGTTTCTAGCAGAGATATGCATTGTCTGCGATAATCTTGGTGAGACTTCTGTCCGAAGTGTGCAGAGTCATCGAGATCGTACTTTTCGAGCTATTTAATGCGACAAACACGTTTTCTGGGGTTTTCACCACTCCACAGTTCGTTGGATATGCAGAACAGGAGATATCTTGGTTTTCGTGGGGTTTCAAGCTGAGATATGCATTTTTTACGATAATCTTGGTGAGACTTCTGTCCGAAGTATGCTTAATCATCGAGATCGCTCTATTCGAGATATTTAATGCGAGAAACACGTTATCTGGTGTTTTCACCACTCCACAGTGCGTATGATATGCAGAACCGACGATATCTTGGTTTTCGTGGGGTTTCAAGCTCAGATATGCATTTTCTGCGATAATCTTGGTGAGACTTCTGTCCGAAGTATGCAGAGTCATCGAGATCGTACTTTTCGAGCTATTCTATGCGAGAAAAACGTTTTCTGGGGTTTTCACCACTCCACAGTTCGTTGGATATGCAGAACAGGAGATATCTTGGTTTTCGTGGGGTTTCTAGCAGAGATATGCATTGTCTGCGATAATCTTGGTGAGACTTCTGTCCGAAGTGTGCAGAGTCATCGAGATCGTACTTTTCGAGCTATTTAATGCGACAAACACGTTTTCTGGGGTTTTCACCACTCCACAGTTCGTTGGATATGCAGAACAGGAGATATCTTGGTTTTCGTGGGGTTTCAAGCTGAGATATGCATTTTTTACGATAATCTTGGTGAGACTTCTGTCCGAAGTATGCTTAATCATCGAGATCGCTCTATTCGAGATATTTAATGCGAGAAACACGTTATCTGGTGTTTTCACCACTCCGCAGTGCGTATGATATGCAGAACCGACGATATCTTGGTTTTCGTGGGGTTTCAAGCTCAGATATGCATTTTCTGCGATAATCTTGGTGAGACTTCTGTCCGAAGTATGCAGAGTCATCGAGATCGTACTTTCCGAGCTATTTAATGCGACAAACACGTTTTCTGGGGTTTTCACCACTCCACAGTTCGTTGGATATGCAGAACAGGAGATATCTTGGTTTTCGTGGGGTTTCTAGCAGAGATATGCATTTTCTGCGATAATCTTGGTGAGACCTCTGTCCGAAGTATGCAGAAACATCGAGATCGCTCTTTTCGACCTATTTAATGCGAGAAACACGTTATCTGGTGTTATCACCACTCCACAGTGCGTTTGATATGCAGAACCAGCGAAATCTTGGTTTTCGTTGGGTTTCAAGCTGAGATATGCATTTTTTACGATAATCATGGTGAGACTTCTGTCCGAAGTATGCAGAATCATCGAGATCGCACTTTTCGAGCTATTTAATGCGACAAACACGTTATCCGGTGTTTTCAGCAATCCACAGTGCGTTTGATATGCAGAACCAGCGATATCTGGGTTTTCGTGGGGTTTCAAGCTGAGATATGCATTTTTTACGATAATCTTGGTGAGACTTCTGTCCGAAGTATGCAGAATCATCGAGATCGCACTTTTCGAGCTATTTAATGCGACAAACACGTTATCTGGTGTTTTCAGCACTCCTCAGTGCGTTTGATATGCAGAACCAGCGAAATCTTGGTTTTCGTGGGGTTTCAAGCTGAGATATGAATTTTTTTACGATAATCTTGGTGAGACTTCTGTCCGAAGTATGCTTAATCATCGAGATTGCTCTATTCGAGATATTTAATGCGAGAAACACGTTATCTGGTGTTTTCACCACTCCACAGTGCGTATGATATGCAGAACCGACGATATCTTGGTTTTCGTGGGGTTTCAAGCTCAGATATGCATTTTCTGCGATAATCTTGGTGAGACTTCTGTCCGAAGTATGCAGAGTCATCGAGATCGTACTTTTCGAGCTATTTAATGCGACAAACACGTTTTCTGGGGTTTTCACCACTCCACAGTTCGTTGGATATGCAGAACAGGAGATATCTTGGTTTTCGTGGGGTTTCTAGCAGAGATATGCATTTTCTGCGATAATCTTGGTGAGACCTCTGTCCGAAGTATGCAGAGTCATCGAGATCGTACTTTTCGAGCTATTTAATGCGACAAACACGTTTTCTGGGGTTTTCACCACTCCACAGTTCGTTGGATATGCAGAACAGGAGATATCTTGGTTTTCGTGGGGTTTCAAGCTGAGATATGCATTTTTTACGATAATCTTGGTGAGACTTCTGTCCGAAGTATGCTTAATCATCGAGATCGCTCTATTCGAGATATTTAATGCGAGAAACACGTTATCTGGTGTTTTCACCACTCCACAGTGCGTATGATATGCAGAACCGACGATATCTTGGTTTTCGTGGGGTTTCAAGCTCAGATATGCATTTTCTGCGATAATCTTGGTGAGACTTCTGTCCGAAGTATGCAGAGTCATCGAGATCGTACTTTTCGAGCTATTCTATGCGAGAAAAACGTTTTCTGGGGTTTTCACCACTCCACAGTTCGTTGGATATGCAGAACAGGAGATATCTTGGTTTTCGTGGGGTTTCTAGCAGAGATATGCATTGTCTGCGATAATCTTGGTGAGACTTCTGTCCGAAGTGTGCAGAGTCATCGAGATCGTACTTTTCGAGCTATTTAATGCGACAAACACGTTTTCTGGGGTTTTCACCACTCCACAGTTCGTTGGATATGCAGAACAGGAGATATCTTGGTTTTCGTGGGGTTTCAAGCTGAGATATGCATTTTTTACGATAATCTTGGTGAGACTTCTGTCCGAAGTATGCTTAATCATCGAGATCGCTCTATTCGAGATATTTAATGCGAGAAACACGTTATCTGGTGTTTTCACCACTCCGCAGTGCGTATGATATGCAGAACCGACGATATCTTGGTTTTCGTGGGGTTTCAAGCTCAGATATGCATTTTCTGCGATAATCTTGGTGAGACTTCTGTCCGAAGTATGCAGAGTCATCGAGATCGTACTTTCCGAGCTATTTAATGCGACAAACACGTTTTCTGGGGTTTTCACCACTCCACAGTTCGTTGGATATGCAGAACAGGAGATATCTTGGTTTTCGTGGGGTTTCTAGCAGAGATATGCATTTTCTGCGATAATCTTGGTGAGACCTCTGTCCGAAGTATGCAGAAACATCGAGATCGCTCTTTTCGACCTATTTAATGCGAGAAACACGTTATCTGGTGTTATCACCACTCCACAGTGCGTTTGATATGCAGAACCAGCGAAATCTTGGTTTTCGTTGGGTTTCAAGCTGAGATATGCATTTTTTACGATAATCATGGTGAGACTTCTGTCCGAAGTATGCAGAATCATCGAGATCGCACTTTTCGAGCTATTTAATGCGACAAACACGTTATCCGGTGTTTTCAGCAATCCACAGTGCGTTTGATATGCAGAACCAGCGATATCTGGGTTTTCGTGGGGTTTCAAGCTGAGATATGCATTTTTTACGATAATCTTGGTGAGACTTCTGTCCGAAGTATGCAGAATCATCGAGATCGCACTTTTCGAGCTATTTAATGCGACAAACACGTTATCTGGTGTTTTCAGCACTCCTCAGTGCGTTTGATATGCAGAACCAGCGAAATCTTGGTTTTCGTGGGGTTTCAAGCTGAGATATGAATTTTTTTACGATAATCTTGGTGAGACTTCTGTCCGAAGTATGCTTAATCATCGAGATTGCTCTATTCGAGATATTTAATGCGAGAAACACGTTATCTGGTGTTTTCACCACTCCACAGTGCGTATGATATGCAGAACCGACGATATCTTGGTTTTCGTGGGGTTTCAAGCTCAGATATGCATTTTCTGCGATAATCTTGGTGAGACTTCTGTCCGAAGTATGCAGAGTCATCGAGATCGTACTTTTCGAGCTATTTAATGCGACAAACACGTTTTCTGGGGTTTTCACCACTCCACAGTTCGTTGGATATGCAGAACAGGAGATATCTTGGTTTTCGTGGGGTTTCTAGCAGAGATATGCATTTTCTGCGATAATCTTGGTGAGACCTCTGTCCGAAGTATGCAGAAACATCGAGATCGCTCTTTTCGACCTATTTAATGCGAGAAACACGTTATCTGGTGTTTTCACCACTCCGCAGTGCGTTTGATATGCAGAACCGACGATATCTTGGTTTTCGTGGGGTTTCAAGCTCAGATATGCATTTTCTGCGATAATCTTGGTGAGACTTCTGTCCGAAGTATGCAGAGTCATCGAGATCGCTCTTTTCGAGCTATTTAATGCGAGAAACAAGTTATCTGGTGTTTTCACCACTCCGCAGTGCGTTTGATACGCAGAACCGACGATATCTTGGTTTTCGTGGGGTTTCAAGCTCAGATATGCATTTTCTGCGATAATCTTGGTGAAACGTCTGTCCGAAGTATGCAGAAACATCAAGAGCGCTCTTTTCGAGCTATTTAATGCGAGGAACACGTTATCTGGTGTTTTCAGCACTCCACAGTGCGTTTGATATGCAGAACCAGCGATATCTTGGTTTTCGTGGGGATTCAAGCTGAGATATGCAATTTCTGCGATAATCTAGGTGAGACTTCTGTCCGAAGTATGCTTAATCATCGAGCTCGCTCTTTTCGAGCTATTTAATGCGAGAAACAAGTTATCTGGTGTTTTCACCACTCCGCAGTGCGTGTGATATGCAGAACCGACGATATCTTGGTTTTCGTGGGGTTTCAAGCTCAGATATGCATTTTCTGCGATAATCTTGGTAAAACGTCTGTCCCAAGTACGCAGAGTCATCGAGATCGCTCGTTTCGACCTATTTAATGCCAGAAACACGTTATCAGGTGTTTTCACCACTCCACAGTGCGTATGATATGCAGAACCGGCGATATCTTGGTTTTCGTGGGGTTTCAAGCTGAGATATGCATTATCTGCGATAATCTTGGTGAGACTTCTGTCCGAAGTGTGCAGAACCATCGAGATCGCTCTTTTCGAGCTATTTAATGCGAGAAACAAGTTATCTGGAGTTTTTACCACTCCACAGTGCGTTTTATATGCATAACCGGAGATATCCTGGTTTTCGTGGGGTTTCAAGCTGAGATATGCAATTTCTGCGATAATCTAGGTGAGACTTCTGTCCGAAGTATGCTTAACCATCGAGATCGCTCGTTTCGAGCTATTTAATGCGAGAAACATGTTATCTGGTGTTTTCACCACTCCACAGTGAGAATGATATGCAGAACCGACGATATCTTGGTTTTCGTGGGGTTTCAAGCTGAGATATGCAATTTCTGCGATAATCTTGGTGAGACTTCTGTCCGAAGTATGCTTAAACATCGAGATCGCTCTATTCGAGCTATTTAATGCGAGAAACACGTTATCTGGTGTTTTCAGCACTCCAGAGTGCGTTTGATATGCAGAACCAGCGAAACCTTGGTTTTCGTGGGGTTTCAAGCTGAGATATGCATTTTTTACGATATTCTTGGTGAGACTTCTGTCCGAAGTATGCTTAATCATCCAGATCGCTCTATTCGAGCTATTTAATGCGAGAAACACGTTATCTGGTGTTTTCACCACTCCACAGTGCGTATGATATGCAGAACCGACGATATCTTGGTTTTCGTGGGGTTTCAAGCTCAGATATGCATTTTCTGCGATAATCTTGGTGAGACTTCTGTCCGAAGTATGCAGAGTCATCGAGATCGTACTTTTCGAGCTATTTAATGCGACAAACACGTTTTCTGGGGTTTTCACCACTCCACAGTTCGTTGGATATGCAGAACAGGAGATGTCTTGGTTTTCGTGGGGTTTCTAGCAGAGATATGCATTTTCTGCGATAATCTTGGTGAGACTTCTGTCTGAAGTATGCTTAATTATCGAGATCGCTCAATTCGAGATATTTAATGCGAGAAACACGTTATCTGGTGTTTTCACTACTCCACCGTGCGTATGATATGCAGAACCGACGATATTTTGGTTTTCGTGGGGTTTCAAGCTCAGATATGCATTTTCTGCGATAATCTTGGTGAGACTTCTGTCCGAAGTATGCAGAGTCATCGAGATCGTACTTTTCGAGCTATTCAATGCGAGAAACACGTTTTCTCGGGTTTTCACCACTCCACAGTGCGTTTGATATGCAGAACCAGCGATATCTTGGTTTTTGTGGGGTTTCAAGCTCAGATATGCATTTTCTTTGATAATCTTGGTGAGACTTCTGTCCGAAGTATGCAGAGTCATCGAGATCGTACTTTTCGAGCTATTCTATGCGAGAAAAACGTTTTCTGGGGTTTTCACCACTCCACAGTTCGTTGGATATGCAGAACAGGAGATATCTTGGTTTTCGTGGGGTTTCTAGCAGAGATATGCATTGTCTGCGATAATCTTGGTCAGACTTCTGTCCGAAGTGTGCAGAGTCATCGAGATCGTACTTTTCGAGCTATTTAATGCGACAAACACGTTTTCTGGGGTTTTCACCACTCCACAGTTCGTTGGATATGCAGAACAGGAGATATCTTGGTTTTCGTGGGGTTTCAAGCTGAGATATGCATTTTTTACGATAATCTTGGTGAGACTTCTGTCCGAAGTATGCTTAATCTTCGAGATCGCTCTATTCGAGATATTTAATGCGAGAAACACGTTATCTGGTGTTTTCACCACTCCACAGTGCGTATGATATGCAGAACCGACGATATCTTGGTTTTCGTGGGGTTTCAAGCTCAGATATGCATTTTCTGCGATAATCTTGATGAGACTTCTGTCCGAAGTATGCAGAGTCATCGAGATCGTACTTTTCGAGCTATTTAATGCGACAAACACGTTATCTGGTGTTTTCAGCACTCCTCAGTGCGTTTGATATGCAGAACCAGCGAAATCTTGGTTTTCGTGGGGTTTCAAGCTGAGATATGAATTTTTTTACGATAATCTTGGTGAGACTTCTGTCCGAAGTATGCTTAATCATCGAGATCGCTCTATTCGAGATATTTAATGCGAGAAACACGTTATCTGGTGTTTTCACCACTCCGCAGTGCGTATGATATGCAGAACCGACGATATCTTGGTTTTCGTGGGGTTTCAAGCTCAGATATGCATTTTCTGCGATAATCTTGATGAGACTTCTGTCCGAAGTATGCAGAGTCATCGAGATCGTACTTTTCGAGCTATTTAATGCGACAAACACGTTTTCTGGGGTTTTCACCACTCCACAGTTCGTTGGATATGCAGAACAGGAGATATCTTGGTTTACGTGGGGTTTCTAGCAGAGATATGCATTTTCTGCGATAATCTTGGTGAGACCTCTGTCCGAAGTATGCAGAAACATCGAGATCGCTCTTTTCGACCTATTTAATGCGAGAAACACGTTATCTGGTGTTTTCACCACTCCGCAGTGCGTTTGATATGCAGAACCGACGATATCTTGGTTTTCGTGGGGTTTCAAGCTCAGATATGCATTTTCTGCGATAATCTTGGTGAGACTTCTGTCCGAAGTATGCAGAGTCATCGAGATCGCTCTTTTCGAGCTATTTAATGCGAGAAACAAGTTATCTGGTGTTTTCACCACTCCGCAGTGCGTTTGATACGCAGAACCGACGATATCTTGGTTTTCGTGGGGTTTCAAGCTCAGATATGCATTTTCTGCGATAATCTTGGTGAAACGTCTGTCCGAAGTATGCAGAAACATCAAGAGCGCTCTTTTCGAGCTATTTAATGCGAGGAACACGTTATCTGGTGTTTTCAGCACTCCACAGTGCGTTTGATATGCAGAACCAGCGATATCTTGGTTTTCGTGGGGATTCAAGCTGAGATATGCAATTTCTGCGATAATCTAGGTGAGACTTCTGTCCGAAGTATGCTTAATCATCGAGATCGCTCTTTTCGAGCTATTTAATGCGAGAAACAAGTTATCTGGTGTTTTCACCACTCCGCAGTGCGTTTGATATGCAGAACCGACGATATCTTGGTTTTCGTGGGGTTTCAAGCTTAGATATGCATTTTCTGCGATAATCTTGGTAAAACGTCTGTCCCAAGTACGCAGAGTCATCGAGATCGCTCGTTTCGACCTATTTAATGCCAGAAACACGTTATCAGGTGTTTTCACCACTCCACAGTGCGTATGAAATGCAGAACCGGCGATATCTTGGTTTTCGTGGGGTTTCAAGCTGAGATATGCATTATCTGCGATAATCTTGGTGAGACTTCTGTCCGAAGTGTGCAGAACCATCGAGATCGCTCTTTTCGAGCTATTTAATGCGAGAAACAAGTTATCTGGAGTTTTTACCACTCCACAGTGCGTTTTATATGCATAACCGGAGATATCCTGGTTTTCGTGGGGTTTCAAGCTGAGATATGCAATTTCTGCGATAATCTAGGTGAGACTTCTGTCCGAAGTATGCTTAACCATCGAGATCGCTCGTTTCGAGCTATTTAATGCGAGAAACATGTTATCTGGTGTTTTCACCACTCCACAGTGCGAATGATATGCAGAACCGACGATATCTTGGTTTTCGTGGGGTTTCAAGCTGAGATATGCAATTTCTGCGATAATCTTGGTGAGACTTCTGTCCGAAGTATGCTTAAACATCGAGATCCCTCTATTCGAGCTATTTAATGCGAGAAACACGTTATCTGGTGTTTTCAGCACTCCAGAGTGCGTTTGATATGCAGAACCAGCGAAACCTTGGTTTTCGTGGGGTTTCAAGATGAGATATGCATTTTTTACGATAATCTTGGTGAGAGTTCTGTCCGAAGTATGCTTAATCATCCAGATCGCTCTATTCGAGCTATTTAATACGAGAAACACGTTATCTGGTGTTTTCACCACTCCACAGTGCGTATGATATGCAGAACCGACGATATCTTGGTTTTCGTGGGGTTTCAAGCTGAGATATGCATTTTCTGCGATAATCTTGGTGAGACATCTGTCCGAAGTATGCAGAGTCATCGAGATCGCTCTTTTCGAGCTATTTAATGCGAGAAACAAGTTATCTGGTGTTTTCACCATTCCACAGTGCGTTTGATATGCAGAACCAGCGAAACCTTGGTTTTCGTGGGGTTTCAAGCTGAGATATGCATTTTTTACGATAATCTTGGTGAGACTTCAGTCCGAAGTATGCAACGTCATCGAGATCGTACTTTTCGAGCTATTTAATGCGAGAAACATGTTATCTGGTGTTTTCACCACTCCACAGTGCGTATGATATGCAGAACCGACGATATCTTGGTTTTCGTGGGGTTTCAAGCTCAGATATGCATTTTCTGCGATAATCTTGGTGAGACTTCTGTCCGAAGTATGCAGAGTCATCGAGATCGTACTTTTCGAGCTATTTAATGCGACAAACACGTTTTCTGGGGTTTTCACCACTCCACAGTTCGATGGATATGCAGAACAGGAGATGTCTTGGTTTTCGTGGGGTTTCTAGCAGAGATATGCATTTTCTGCGATAATCTTGGTGAGACCTCTGTCCGAAGTATGCAGAGTCATCGAGATCGTACTTTTCGAGCTATTCAATGCGAGAAACACGTTTTCTCGGGTTTTGACCACTCCACAGTGCGTTTGAGATGCAGAACCAGCGAAATCTTGGTTTTCGTTGGGTTTCAAGCTGAGATATGCATTTTTTACGATAATCATGGTGAGACTTCTGTCCGAAGTATGCAGAATCATCGAGATCGCACTTTTCGAGCTATTTAATGCGACAAACACGTTATCCGGTGTTTTCAGCACTCCACAGTGCGTTTGATATGCAGAACCAGCGATATCTGGGTTTTCGTGGGGTTTCAAGCTGAGATATGCATTTTTTACGATAATCTTGGTGAGACTTCTGTCCGGAGTATGCAGAATCATCGAGATCACACTTTTCGAGCTATTTAATGCGACAAACACGTTATCTGGTGTTTTCAGCACTCCACAGTGCGTTTGATATGCAGAACCAGCGAAATCTTGGTTTTCGTGGGGTTTCAAGCTGAGATATGCATTTTTTACGATAATCTTGGTGAGACTTCTGTCCGTAGTATGCAGAATCATCGAGATCGCACTTTTCGAGCTATTTAATGCGACAAACACGTTATCTGGTGTTTTCAGCACTCCACAGTGCGTTTGATATGCAGAACCGACGATATCTTGGTTTTCGTGGGGTTTCAAGCTCAGATATGCATTTTCTGCGATAATCTTGGTGAGACTTCTGTCCGAAGTATGCAGAGTCATCGAGATCGTACTTTTCGAGCTATTCAATGCGAGAAACACGTTTTCTCGGGTTTTGACCACTCCACAGTGCGTTTGAGATGCAGAACAGGAGATATCTTGGTTTTCGTGGGGTTTCTAGCAGAGATATGCATTTTCTGCGATAATCTTGGTGAGACTTCTGTCCGAAGTATGCAGAATCATCGAGATCGCACTTTTCGAGCTATTTAATGCGACAAACACGTTATCCGGTGTTTTCAGCACTCCACAGTGCGTTTGATATGCAGAACCAGCGATATCTGGGTTTTCGTGGGGTTTCAAGCTGAGATATGCATTTTTTACGATAATCTTGGTGAGACTTCTGTCCGAAGTATGCAGAATCATCGAGATCGCACTTTTCGAGCTATTTAATGCGACAAACACGTTATCTGGTGTTTTCAGCACTCCACAGTGCGTTTGATATGCAGAACCAGCGAAATCTTGGTTTTCGTGGGGTTTCAAGCTGAGATATGAATTTTTTTACGATAATCTTGGTGAGACTTCTGTCCGAAGTATGCTTAATCATCGAGATCGCTCTATTCGAGATATTTAATGCGAGAAACACGTTATCTGGTGTTTTCACCACTCCACAGTGCGTATGATATGCAGAACCGACGATATCTTGGTTTTCGTGGGGTTTCAAGCTCAGATATGCATTTTCTGCGATAATCTTCGTGAGACTTCTGTCCGAAGTATGCAGAGTCATCGAGATCGTACTTTTCGAGCTATTTAATGCGACAAACACGTTTTCTGGGGTTTTCACCACTCCACAGTTCGTTGGATATGCAGAACAGGAGATATCTTGGTTTTCGTGGGGTTTCTAGCAGAGATATGCATTTTCTGCGATAATCTTGGTGAGACCTCTGTCCGAAGTATGCAGAAACATCGAGATCGCTCTTTTCGACCTATTTAATGCGAGAAACACGTTATCTGGTGTTTTCACCACTCCGCAGTGCGTTTGATATGCAGAACCGACGATATCTTGGTTTTCGTGGGGTTTCAAGCTCAGATATGCATTTTCTGCGATAATCTTGGTGAGACTTCTGTCCGAAGTATGCAGAGTCATCGAGATCGCTCTTTTCGAGCTATTTAATGCGAGAAACAAGTTATCTGGTGTTTTCACCACTCCGCAGTGCGTTTGATATGCAGAACCGACGATATCTTGGTTTTCGTGGGGTTTCAAGCTCAGATATGCATTTTCTGCGATAATCTTGGTGAAACGTCTGTCCGAAGTATGCAGAAACATCAAGATCGCTCTTTTCGAGCTATTTAATGCGAGGAACACGTTATCTGGTGTTTTCAGCACTCCACAGTGCGTTTGATATGCAGAACCAGCGATATCTTGGTTTTCGTGGGGATTCAAGCTGAGATATGCAATTTCTGCGATAATCTAGGTGAGACTTCTGTCCGAAGTATGCTTAATCATCGAGATCGCTCTTTTCGAGCTATTTAATGCGAGAAACAAGTTATCTGGTGTTTTCACCACTCCGCAGTGCGTTTGATATGCAGAACCGACGATATCTTGGTTTTCGTGGGGTTTCAAGCTCAGATATGCATTTTCTGCGATAATCTTGGTAAAACGTCTGTCCCAAGTACGCAGAGTCATCGAGATCGCTCATTTCGACCTATTTAATGCCAGAAACACGTTATCAGGTGTTTTCACCACTCCACAGTGCGTACGATATGCAGAACCGGCGATATCTTGGTTTTCGTGGGGTTTCAAGCTGAGATATGCATTATCTGCGATAATCTTGGTGAGACTTCTGTCCGAAGTGTGCAGAACCATCGAGATCGCTCTTTTCGAGCTATTTAATGCGAGAAACAAGTTATCTGGAGTTTTTACCACTCCACAGTGCGTTTTATATGCATAACCGGAGATATCCTGGTTTTCGTGGGGTTTCAAGCTGAGATATGCAATTTCTGCGATAATCTAGGTGAGACTTCTGTCCGAAGTATGCTTAACCATCGAGATCGCTCGTTTCGAGCTATTTAATGCGAGAAACATGTTATCTGGTGTTTTCACCACTCCACAGTGCGAATGATATGCAGAACCGACGATATCTTGGTTTTCGTGGGGTTTCAAGCTGAGATATGCAATTTCTGCGATAATCTTGGTGAGACTTCTGTCCGAAGTATGCTTAATCATCGAGATCGCTCTATTCGAGCTATTTAATGCGAGAAACACGTTATCTGGTGTTTTCAGCACTCCACAGTGCGTTTGATATGCAGAACCAGCGAAACCTTGGTTTTCGTGGGGTTTCAAGCTGAGATATGCATTTTTTACGATAATCTTGGTGAGACTTCTGTCCGAAGTATGCTTAATCATCCAGATCGCTCTATTCGAGCTATTTAATGCGAGAAACACGTTATCTGGTGTTTTCACCACTCCACAGTGCGTATGATATGCAGAACCGACAATATCTTGGTTTTCGTGGGTTTTCAAGCTGAGATATGCAATTTCTGCGATAATCTAGGTGAGACTTCTGTCCGAAGTATGCTTAACCATCGAGATCGCTCGTTTCGAGCTATTTAATGCGAGAAACATGTTATCTGGTGTTTTCACCACTCCACAGTGCGAATGATATGCAGAACCGACGATATCTTGGTTTTCGTGGGGTTTCAAGCTGAGATATGCAATTTCTGCGTTAATCTTGGTGAGACTTCTGCCCGAAGTATGCTTAATCATCGAGATCGCTCTATTCGAGCTATTTAATGCGAGAAACACGTTGTCCGGTGTTTTCCCCACTCCAGAGTTGGTTTGATATGCAGAACCGGCGATGTTTGGTTTTCGTCGTTTTTCAAGCTGAGATATGCATTTTCTACGATAATCTTGGTGAAACGTCTGTCCGAAGTATGCAGAAACATCAAGAGCGCTCTTTTCGAGCTATTTAATGCCAGGAACACGTTATCTGGTGTTTTCAGCACTCCACAGTGCGTTTGATATGCAGAACCAGCGATATTTTGGTTTTCGTGGGGATTCAAGCTGAGATATGCAATTTCTGCGATAATCTAGGTGAGACTTCTGTCCGAAGTATGCTTAATCATCGAGATCGCTCTATTCGAGCTATTTAATGCGACAAACACGTTATCTGGTGTTTTCAGCACTCCACAGTGCGTTTGATATGCAGAACCAGCGATATCTTGGTTTTCGTGGGGTTCAAGCTCAGATATGCATTTTCTGCGATAATCTTGGTGAGACTTCAGTCCGAAGTATGCAGAGTCATCGAGATCGTACTTTTCGAGCTATTTAATGCGAGAAACATGTTATCTGGTGTTTTCACCACTCCACAGTGCGTATGATATGCAGAACCGACGATATCTTGGTTTTCGTGGTGTTTCAAGCTCAGATATGCATTTTCTCCGATAATCTTGGTGAGACTTCTGTCCGAAGTATGCAGAGTCATCGAGATCGTACTTTTCGAGCTATTTAATGCGACAAACACGTTTTCTGGCGTTTTCACCACTCCACAGTTCGTTGGATATGCAGAACAGGAGATATCTTGGTTTTCGTGGGGTTTCTAGCAGAGATATGCATTTTCTGCGATAATCTTGGTGAGACTTCTGTCCGAAGAATGCAGAGTCATCGAGATCGTACTTTTCGAGCTATTTAATGCGAGAAACACGTTTTCTGGGGATTTCACCACTCCACAGTTCGTTGGATATGCAGAACCAGCGAAACCTTGGTTTTCGTGGGGTTTCAAGCTGAGATATGAATTTTTTACGATAATCTTGGTGAGACTTCAGTCCGAAGTATGCAGAGTCATCGAGATCGCTCTATTCGAGCTATTTAATGCGACAAACACGTTATCTGGTGTTTTCAGCACTCCACAGTGCGTTTGATATGCAGAACCACCGAAACCTTGGTTTTCGTGGGGTTTCAAGCTGAGATATGCATTTTTTACGATAATCTTGGTGAGACTTCTGTCCGAAGTATGCTTAATCATCCAGATCGCTCTATTCGAGCTATTTAATGCGAGAAACACGTTATCTGGTGTTTTCACCAAACCACAGTCCGTTTGATGTGCAGAACCGGAGATAACTTGGTTTTCGTGAGGTTTCAACCTGAGATATGCATTTTCTGCGATAATCTTGGTGAGACTTCAGTCAGAAGTATGCAGAATCTTCGAGAACGCTCTTTTCGAGCTACTTAATGCGAGAAACACGTTTTCTGGTGTTTTCACCACTCCACAGTGCGTTTGATTTGCAGAACCGGCGACATCTTAGATTTCGTCGGGTTTCAAGCTGAGATATGCATTATCTACAATAATCTTGGTGAGACTTCAGTCAGAAGTATGCAGAATCATCTAGATCGCTCCTTTCGAGATACGTAATGCGAAAAAACAAGTTTTCTGGTGTTTTCAACATTCCACAGTGCGTTTTATATGCAGAACCGGCGATATCTTGATTTTCGTGGTGTTTCCAGCTGAGATATGCATTTTCTGCGATAATCTGGGTGAGTCATCTGTCAGAAGTATGCAGAATCATCGAGATCCCTCTTTTTTGAGCTATTTAATGCGAGAAACACGTTATCTGATGTTTTCACGACTCCACAGTGCGTTTGATATGCAGAACCGGCGACATCTTGATTTTCGTGAGATTTCAACCTGAGATATGCATTTTCGTCGATAATCTTGGTGAGTCTTCTGTCAGTAGTATGCAGAATCATCGAGACCGCTCTTTTCGAGCTATTTAATGCGAGAAACACGTTTTCTGGTGTATTCACAACTCCACAGTACGTTTGACATGCAGAACCGGAGATATCTTGGTTTCGGTCGGGTTTCAAGCTGAGATATGCATTTTCTACGATAATCTTGGTGAGACGTCTGTCAGAAGTATGCAGAATCATCTAGATCGCGCTTTTCGAGCTATTTAATTCGAGAAACACGTTTTCTGGTGTTTTCACCACACCACAGTCCGTTTGATGTGCAGAACCGGAGATAACTTGGTTTTCGTGAGGTTTCAAGCTGAGATATGCATTTTCTGCGATAATCTTGGTCAGACGTCTGTCAGAAGTATGCAGAGTCATCGGGATCGCTGTTCTCGATCTATTTAATGCGAGAAACACGTTATCTGGTGTTTTCACCACTCCACAGTGCGTTTGATTTGCAGAACCGGCGACATCTTGATTTTCGTGAGATTTCAAGCTGAGATATGCATTTTCTATGATAATCTAGGTGAGACTTCTGTCAGAAGTATGCAGAATCTTCGAGATCGCTCTTTTCGAGCTACTTAATGCGAGAAACACGTTATCTGGTGTTTTCACCACTCCACAGTGCGTTTGACATGCAGTACCGGCGACATCTTGGATTTCGTCGGCTGTTCAAGCTGAGATATGCATTTTCTACGATAATCTTGGTGAGACTTCTGTCAGAAGTATGCAGAATCTTCGAGAACGCTCTTTTCGAGCTACTTAATGCGAGAAACACGTTTTCTGGTGTTTTCACCACACCACAGTCCGTTTGATGCGCAGAACCGGAGATATCTTGGTTTCGGTCGGGTTTCAAGCTGAGATATGCATTTTCTGCGATAATCTTGGTGAGACTTCTGTCAGAAGTATGCAGAATCATCTAGATCGCTCTTTTCGAGCTATGTATTGCGAGAAACACGTTATCTGGTGTTTTCAACATTCCACAGTGCGTTTTATATGCAGAACCGGCGATATCTTGAATTTCGTGGTGTTTCCAGCTGAGATATGCATTTTCTGCGATAATCGTGGTGAGACTTCTGTCAGAAGTATGCAGAATCATCTAGATCGCTCTTTTCGAACTATTTAATGCGAGAACCACGTTATCTGATGTTTTCACGACTCCACTGTGCGTTTGATATGCAGAACCGGCGACATCTTGGATTTCGTCGGGGTTCAAGCTGAGATATGCATTTTCTACGATAATCTTGGTGTGACGTCTGTCAGAAGTATGCAGAATCATCGGGATTGCTCAATTCGAGCTATTTAATGCGAGAAACACGTTTTCTGGTGTTTTCAACACTCCACAGTGCGTTTGATTTGCAGAACCGGCGACATCTTAGATTTCGTCGGGTTTCAAGCTGAGATATGCATTTTCTGCGTTAATCTTGGTGAGACTTCTGTCAGAAGTATGCAGAATCATCTAGATCGCTCTTTTCGAGCTATTTAATTCGAGAAACACGTTTTCTGGTGTTTTCACCACACCACAGTCCGTTTGATGTGCAGAACCGGAGATAACTTGGTTTTCGTGAGGTTTCAAGCTGCGATATGCATTTTCTGCGATAATCTTGGTGAGACTTCAGTCAGAAGTATGCAGAATCTTCGAAAACGCTCTTTTCGAGCTACTTAATGCGAGAAACACGCTTTCTGGTGTTTTCACGACTCCACAGTGCGTTTGATATGCAGAACCGGCGACATCTTGGATTTCGTCGGGGTTCAAGCTGAGATATGCATTTTCTGCGATAATCTTGGTCGGACGTCTGTCAGAAGTATGCAGAAACATCGAGATCGCACTTTTCGACATATTTAATGCGAGAAACACGTTTTCTGGTGTTTTCACCACTCCACAGTCCGTTTGATGCGCAGAACCGGAGATAACTTGGTTTTCGTGAGTATTCAAGCTGAGATATGCATTTTCTGCGATAATCTTTGTGAGACTTCAGTCAGAAGTATGCAGAATCATCTAGATCGCTCTTTTCGAGCTACTTAAATCGAGAAACACGTTTTCTGGTGTTTTCGCCACCCCACAGTGCGTTTGATATGCAGAACCGGAGATATCTTGGTTTCGGTCGGGGTTCAAGCTGAGATATGCACATTCTAGGATAATCTTGGTGAGACGTCTGTCAGAAGTATGCAGAATTATCGGGATCGCTCTTTTCGAGCTATTTAATGCGAGAAACACGTTATCTGGTGTTTTCACCACTCCACAGTGCGTTTGATATGCAGAACCGGCGACGTCTTGGATTTCGTCGGGGTTCAAGCTGAGATATGCACATTCTAGGATAATCTTGGTGAGACGTCTGTCAGAAGTATGCAGAATTATCGGGATCGCTCTTTTCGAGCTATTTAATGCGAGAAACACGTTGTCTGGTGTATTCTCCACTCCACAGTACGTTTGACATGCAGAACCGGAGATATCTTGGTTTCGGTCGGCTTTCAAGCTGAGATATGCATTTTCTACGATAATCTTGGTGAGACGTCTGTCAGAAGTATGCAGAATTATCGGGATCGCTCTTTTCGAGCTATTTAATTGCGAGAAACACGTTATCTGGTGTTTTCACCACTCCACAGTACGTTTGACATGCAGAACCGGAGATATCTTGGTTTCGGTCGGGTTTCAAGCTGAGATATGCATTTTCTACGATAATCTTGGTTAGACTTCTCTCTGAAGTATGCAGAATCTTCGAGATCGCTCTTTTCGAGCTATTCAATGCGAGAAACACGTTATCTGGTGTTTTCACCACTCCACAGTGCGTTTGACATGCAGAACCGGCGACATCTTGGATTTCGTCGGGTTTCAAGCTCAGATATGCATTTTCTGCGATAAGCTTGGTGAGACTTCTGTCAGAAGTATGCAGAATCATCTAGATCGCCCGTTTCGAGCTATCTACTGCGAAAAAACAAGGTTTCTGGTGTTTTCACCACACCACAGTCCGTTTGATGCGCAGAACCGGAGATAACTTGGTTTTCGTAAGGTTTCAAGCTGAGATATGCATTTTCTACGATAATCTTGCTGAGACTTCTGTCAGAAGTATGCAGAATCATCGGGATCGCTCTTTTCGAGCTATTTAATGCGAGAAACACGTTATCCGGTGTTTTCACCACTCCGCAGTGCGTTTGATATGCTGAACCGGCGACATCTTAGATTTCGTCGGATTTCAAGCCGAGATATGCATTTTCTACGATAATCTTTTTGAGACGTCTGTCAGAAGTATGCAGAATCATCGGGATTGCTCTTTTCGAGCTATTTAATGCGAGAAACACGTTATCTGGTGTTTTCACCACTCCACAGTGCGTTTGATATGCAGAACCGGCGACATCTTGGCTGTCTTCGGGTATCAAGCTGAGATATGCATTTTCTACGATAATCTTGGTGAGACTTCTGTCAGAAGTATGCAGAATCATCTAGTTCGTTCTTTTCGAGCTATTTAATTCGAGAAACACGTTATCTGGTTGTTTTCACCACTCCACAGTGCGTTTGATATGCAGAAGCGGCGACATCTTGATTTTCGTGAGATTTCAAGCTCAGGTATGCATTTTCTGCGATAATCTTGGTGAGACTTCTGTCAGAAGTATGCAGAATCATCTAGATCGCCCGTTTCGAGCTATCTAATGCGAAAAACAAGTTTTCTGGTGTCTTCACCACACCACAGTCCGTTTGATGCGCAGAACCGGAGATAACTTGGTTTTCGTGAGGTTTCAAGCTGAGATATGCATTTTCTGCGATAATCTTGGTGAGACTTCAGTCAAAAGTATGCAGAATCATCTAGATATCGCTCTTTTCGAGCTATTTAAATCGAGAAACACGTTTTCTGGTGTTTTCGCCACCCCACAGTGCGTTTGATATGCAGAACCGGAGATATCTTGGTTTCGGTCGGGTTTCAAGCTGAGATATGCATTTTCTGCGATAATCTTGGTGAGACTTCTGTCAGAAGTATGCAGAATCATCTAGATCGCTCTTTTCGAGCTATTTAATGCGAGAAACACGTTTTCTGGTGTATTCACCACTCCACAGTGCGTTTGATATGCAGAAGCGGCGACATCTTGATTTTCGGGAGATTTCAAGCTGAGGTATGCATTTTCTGCGATAATCTTGGTGAGACTTCAGTCAGAAGTATGCAGAATCTTCGAGAACGCTCTTTTCGAGCTACTTAATGCGAGAAACACGTTTTCTGGTGTATTCACCACTCCACAGTACGTTTGACATGCAGAACCGGAGATATCTTGGTTTCGGTCGGGTTTCAAGCTGAGATATGCATTTTGTGCGATAATCTTGGTGAGTCATCTGTCAGAAGTATGCAGAATCATCGACATCCCTCTTTTCGAGCTATTTAATGCGAGAAACACGTTATCTGATGTTTTCACGACTCCACAGTGCGTTTGATATGCAGAACCGGCGAAATCTTGATTTTCGTGAGATTTCAACCTGAGATATGCATTTTCGTCGATAATCTTGGTGAGTCTTCTGTCAGTAGTATGCAGAATCATCGAGACCCCTCTTTTCGAGCTATTTAATGCGAGAAACACGTTTTCTGGTGTATTCACCACTCCACAGTGCGTTTGATATGCAGAAGCGGCGACATCTTGATTTTCGTGAGATTTCAAGCTGAGGTATGCATTTTCTGCGATAATCTTGGTGAGACTTCAGTCAGAAGTATGCAGAATCTTCGAGAACGCTCTTTTCGAGCTACTTAATGCGAGAAACACGTTTTCTGGTGTATTCACCACTCCACAGTACGTTTGACATGCAGAACCGGAGATATCTTGGTTTCGGTCGGGTTTCAAGCTGAGATATGCATTTTCTACGATAATCTTGGTGAGCCGTCTGTCAGAAGTATGCAGAATCATCGGGATCGCTTTTTTCGAGCTATTTAATGCGAGAAACACGTTATCTGGTGTTTTCACCACTCCACAGTGCGTTTGATATGCAGAACCGGCGACATCTTGGATTTCGTCGGGGTTCAAGCTGAGAAATGCATTTTCTACGATCATCTTGGTGAGACTTCTGTCAGAAGTATGCAGAATCATCTGTATCGTTCTTTTCGAGCTATTTAATTCGAGAAACACGTTATCTGGTTGTTTTCACCACTCCACAGTGCGTTTGATATGCAGAAGCGGCGACATCTTGATTTTCGTGAGATTTCAAGCTGAGGTATGCATTTTCTGCGATAATCTTGGTGAGACTTCTGTCAGAAGTATGCAGAATCATCTAGATTGCTCTTTTCGAGCTATTTAATGCGAGAAACAGGTTATCTGGTGTTTTCACCACTCCACAGAGCGATTTATATGCAGAACCGGCGATATCTTGATTTTCGTGGTGTTTCCAGCTGAGATATGCATTTTGTGCGATAATCTTGGTGAGTCATCTGTCAGAAGTATGCAGAATCATCGACATCCCTCTTTTCGAGCTATTTAATGCGAGAAACACGTTATCTGATGTTTTCACGACTCCACAGTGCGTTTGATATGCAGAACCGGCGAAATCTTGATTTTCGTGAGATTTCAACCTGAGATATGCATTTTCGTCGATAATCTTGGTGAGTCTTCTGTCAGTAGTATGCAGAATCATCGAGACCCCTCTTTTCGAGCTATTTAATGCGAGAAACACGTTATCTGGTGTTTTCACCACTCCACAGTGCGTTTGACATTCAGAACCGGCGACATCTTGGATTTCGTCGGGTTTCAAGCTCAGATATGCATTTTCTACGAGAATCTTGGTGAGACTTCAGTCAGAAGTATGCAGAATCATCGGGATCGCTCGTTTCGAGCTATTTAATGCGAGAAACACGTTTTCTGGTGTATTCACCACTCCACAGTACGTTTGACATGCAGAACCGGAGATATCTTGGTTTCGGTCGGGTTTCAAGCTGAGATATGCATTTTCTACGATAATCGTGGTGTGACGTCTGTCAGAAGTATGCCGAATCATCGGGATTGCGCTTTTCGAGCTATTTAATGCGAGAAACACGTTATCTGGTGTTTTCACCACTCCACAGTGCGTTTGATATGCAGAACCGGCGACATCTTGGCTGTCTTCGGGTATCAAGCTGAGATATACATTTTCTACGATAATCTTGGTGAGACTTCTCTCTGAAGTATGCAGAATCTTCGAGATCGCTCTTTTCGAGCTATTTAATGCGAGAAACACGTTATCTGGTGTTTTCACCACTCCACAGTGCGTTTGACATGCAGAACCGGCGACATCTTGGATTTCGTCGGGTTTCAAGCTCAGATATGCATTTTCTGCGATAAGCTTGGTGAGACTTCTGTCAGAAGTATGCAGAATCATTTAGATCGCCCGTTTCGAGCTATCTACTGCGAAAAAACAAGGTTTCTGGTGTTTTCACCACACCACAGTCCGTTTGATGCGCAGAACCGGAGATAACTTGGTTTTCGTAAGGTTTCAAGCTGAGATATGCATTTTCTACGATAATCTTGCTGAGACTTCTGTCAGAAGTATGCAGAATCATCGGGATCGCTCTTTTCGAGCTATTTAATGCGAGAAACACGTTATCCGGTGTTTTCACCACTCCGCAGTGCGTTTGATATGCTGAACCGGCGACATCTTAGATTTCGTCGGATTTCAAGCCGAGATATGCATTTTCTACGATAATCTTTTTGAGACGTCTGTCAGAAGTATGCAGAATCATCGGGATTGCTCTTTTCGAGCTATTTAATGCGAGAAACACGTTATCTGGTGTTTTCACCACTCCACAGTGCGTTTGATATGCAGAACCGGCGACATCTTGGCTGTCTTCGGGTATCAAGCTGAGATATGCATTTTCTACGATAATCTTGGTGAGACTTCTGTCAGAAGTATGCAGAATCATCTAGATCGTTCTTTTCGAGCTATTTAATTCGAGAAACACGTTATCTGGTTGTTTTCACCACTCCACAGTGCGTTTGATATGCAGAAGCGGCGACATCTTGATTTTCGTGAGATTTCAAGCTCAGGTATGCATTTTCTGCGATAATCTTGGTGAGACTTCTGTCAGAAGTATGCAGAATCATCTAGATCGCCCGTTTCGAGCTATCTAATGCGAAAAACAAGTTTTCTGGTGTTTTCACCACACCACAGTCCGTTTGATGCGCAGAACCGGAGATAACTTGGTTTTCGTGAGGTTTCAAGCTGAGATATGCATTTTCTGCGATAATCTTGGTGAGACTTCAGTCAAAAGTATGCAGAATCATCTAGATATCGCTCTTTTCGAGCTATTTAAATCGAGAAACACGTTTTCTGGTGTTTTCGCCACCCCACAGTGCGTTTGATATGCAGAACCGGAGATATCTTGGTTTCGGTCGGGTTTCAAGCTGAGATATGCATTTTCTGCGATAATCTTGGTGAGACTTCTGTCAGAAGTATGCAGAATCATCTAGATCGCTCTTTTCGAGCTATTTAATGCGAGAAACACGTTTTCTGGTGTATTCACCACTCCACAGTGCGTTTGATATGCAGAAGCGGCGACATCTTGATTTTCGGGAGATTTCAAGCTGAGGTATGCATTTTCTGCGATAATCTTGGTGAGACTTCAGTCAGAAGTATGCAGAATCTTCGAGAACGCTCTTTTCGAGCTACTTAATGCGAGAAACACGTTTTCTGGTGTATTCACCACTCCACAGTACGTTTGACATGCAGAACCGGAGATATCTTGGTTTCGGTCGGGTTTCAAGCTGAGATATGCATTTTCTACGATAATCTTGGTGAGCCGTCTGTCAGAAGTATGCAGAATCATCGGGATCGCTTTTTTCGAGCTATTTAATGCGAGAAACACGTTATCTGGTGTTTTCACCACTCCACAGTGCGTTTGATATGCAGAACCGGCGACATCTTGAATTTCGTCGGGGTTCAAGCTGAGATATGCACATTCTAGGATAATCTTGGTGAGACTTCTGTCAGAAGTATGCAGAATCATCTAGATCGCTCTTTTCGAGCTATTTAATGCGAGAAACACGTTTTCTGGTGTATTCACCACTCCACAGTGCGTTTGATATGCAGAAGCGGCGACATCTTGATTTTCGTGAGATTTCAAGCTGAGGTATGCATTTTCTGCGATAATCTTGGTGAGACTTCAGTCAGAAGTATGCAGAATCTTCGAGAACGCTCTTTTCGAGCTACTTAATGCGAGAAACACGTTTTCTGGTGTATTCACCACTCCACAGTACGTTTGACATGCAGAACCGGAGATATCTTGGTTTCGGTCGGGTTTCAAGCTGAGATATGCATTTTCTACGATAATCTTGGTGAGCCGTCTGTCAGAAGTATGCAGAATCATCGGGATCGCTTTTTTCGAGCTATTTAATGCGAGAAACACGTTATCTGGTGTTTTCACCACTCCACAGTGCGTTTGATATGCAGAACCGGCGACATCTTGGATTTCGTCGGGGTTCAAGCTGAGAAATGCATTTTCTACGATCATCTTGGTGAGACTTCTGTCAGAAGTATGCAGAATCATCTATATCGTTCTTTTCGAGCTATTTAATTCGAGAAACACGTTATCTGGTTGTTTTCACCACTCCACAGTGCGTTTGATATGCAGAAGCGGCGACATCTTGATTTTCGTGAGATTTCAAGCTGAGGTATGCATTTTCTGCGATAATCTTGGTGAGACTTCTGTCAGAAGTATGCAGAATCATCTAGATTGCTCTTTTCGAGCTATTTAATGCGAGAAACAGGTTATCTGGTGTTTTCACCACTCCACAGAGCGATTTATATGCAGAACCGGCGATATCTTGAATTTCGTGGTGTTTCCAGCTGAGATATGCATTTTGTGCGATAATCTTGGTGAGTCATCTGTCAGAAGTATGCAGAATCATCGACATCCCTCTTTTCGAGCTATTTAATGCGAGAAACACGTTATCTGATGTTTTCACGACTCCACAGTGCGTTTGATATGCAGAACCGGCGAAATCTTGATTTTCGTGAGATTTCAACCTGAGATATGCATTTTCGTCGATAATCTTGGTGAGTCTTCTGTCAGTAGTATGCAGAATCATCGAGACCCCTCTTTTCGAGCTATTTAATGCGAGAAACACGTTATCTGGTGTTTTCACCACTCCACAGTGCGTTTGACATTCAGAACCGGCGACGTCTTGGATTTCGTCGGGTTTCAAGCTCAGATATGCATTTTCTACGAGAATCTTGGTGAGACTTCAGTCAGAAGTAGGCAGAATCATCGGGATCGCTCGTTTCGAGCTATTTAATGCGAGAAACCCGTTTTCTGGTGTATTCACCACTCCACAGTACGTTTGACATGCAGAACCGGAGATATCTTGGTTTCGGTCGGGTTTCAAGCTGAGATATGCACATTCTAGGATAATCTTGGTGAGACTTCTGTCAGGAGTATGCAGAATCATCGAGATCCCTCTTTTCGAGCTATTTAATGCGAGAAACACGTTATCCGGTGTTTTCACCACTCCACCGTGCGTTTGATATGCAGAACCGGCGACATCTTGGATTTCGTCGGGTTTCAAGCTGAGATAGCATTTTCTACGATAATCTTGGTGAGACGTCTGTCAGAAGTATGCAGAATCTTCGAGATCGCTCTTTTCGAGCTAGTTAATGCGAGAAACATGTTATCTGGTGTTTTCACCACTCCACAGTGCGTTAGATATGCGGAACCAGCGACATCTTGGATTTCGTCGGGTTTCAAGCTGAGACATGCATTTTCTAAGATAATCTTGGTGAGACTTCTGTCCGAAGTATGCTGAATCATCGAGATCGCTCTTTTCGAGCTAGTTAATGCGAGAAAAACCTTGTCTGGTGTTTTCACCACTCCACAGTGCGTTTGATATGCAGAACCAACGATATCTTGGCTTTCGTTGGGTTTCAAGCTGAGATATGCATTTTTTACGATAATCTTGGTGATTCTTCTGTCAGAAGGATGCAGAAACATCGAGAACGCTCTTTTCGAACTACCTAATGCGAGAAACACGTTTTCTGGTTTTTTCACCACTCCACAGTGCGTCTGAAATGCAGAACCGGCGATATCTTGGTTTTCGTGGGGTTTGTAGCTGAGATATGCATTTTCTGGGATAATCTTGGTGAGACTTCTGTCCGAAGTGTGCAGAATCATCGAGATCGCTCATTTCGAGCTATTTAATGCGAGAAACACGCTTTCTGGGGTTTTCACCACACCACAGTTCGTTGGATATGCAGAACAGGTGATATCTTGGTTTTCGAGGGGTTTCAAGCTGAGATATGCATTTTCTGCGATAAACTTGTAGAGACTTCTGTCCGAAGTATGCTGAATCATCGAGATCGCACTTTTCAAGCTAGTTAATGCGAGAAAAACCTTATCTGGTGTTTTCACCACTCCACAGTGCGTTTGATATGCAGAACCCGCGATGTTTGGTTTTCGTCGGGTTTCAAGTTGAGATATGCATTTTCTACGATAATCTTGGTGAGACTTCTGTCCGAAGTATGCAGAATCATCGAGATCGCTCATTTCGAGCTATTTAATGCGGGAAACACGTTATCTGGTGTTTTCACCACTCCACAGTGCGTCTGAAATGCAGAACCGGCGATATCTTGGTTTTCGTGGGGTTTGTAGCTGAGATATGCATTTTCTGCGATAATGATAGTGAGACTTCTGTCCGAAGTATGCAGAATCATCGAGAACGCTGTTTTCGAGATTGTTAATGCGAGAAACACGTTTTCTGGTGTTTTCACCACCCCACAGTGCGTTTGATATGCAGAACCGGAGATATCTTGGTTTTCGTGGGGTTTGTAGCTGAGATATGCATTTTCTGCGATAATCTTGGTGAGTCTTCTGTCAGAAGTATGCAGAATCATCTAGATCGCTCTTTTCGAGCTATTTAATGCGAGAAACACGTTTTCTTGTGTGTTCACCACCCCACAGTGCGTTTGATATGCAGAACCGGAGATATCTTGGTTTCGGTCGGGTTTCAAGCTGAGATATGCATTTTCTGCGATAATCTTGCTGAGACTTCAGTCAGAAGTATGCAGAATAATCGAGATCGCTCTTTTCGAGCTAGTTGATGCGAGAAACACGTTTTCTGGCGTTTTCACCACTCCACAGTGCGTCCGATATGCAGAACCGGCGATATCTTGGTTTTCGTGGGGTTCCCAGCTGGGATATGCATTTTCAGCGGCAATCTTGGTGAGACTTCTGTCCGAAGTATGCAGAATCATCGAGAACGCTCTTTTCGAGATAGTTAATGCGAGAAACACGTTTTCTGGTGTTTTCACCACTCCACAGTGCGTCTGATATGCTGAACCGGCGATATCTTGGTTTTCGCGGAGTTTCTAGCAGCGATATGCATTTTCTGCGATAATGATGGTGAGACTTCTGTCCGAAGTATGCAGAATCATCGAGAACGCTGTTTTCGAGATTGTTAATGCGAGAAACACGTTTTCTGGTGTTTTCACCACTCCACAGTGCGTTTGACATGCAGAACCGGAGATATCTTGGTTTCGGACGGGTTTCAAGCTGAGATATGCATTTTCTGCGATAATCTTGGTGAGTGTTCTGTCAGAAGTATGCAGAATCATCGAGATCGCTCTTTTCGAGCTATTTAATGCGAGAAACACGTTATCTGACGTTTTCACCACTCCACAGTGCGTTTGATATGCAGAACCGGCGACATCTTGGCTGTCGTAGGGTATCAAGCTGAGATATGCATTTTCTACGATAATCTTGGTGAGACTTCTGTCAGAAGTATGCTGAATCATCTAGATCGCTCTTTTCGAGCTATTTAATGCGAGAAACATGTTTTCTGGGGTTTTCACCACTCCACAGTTCGTTGGATATGCAGAACAGGAGATATCTTGGTTTTCGTGGAGTTTCTAGCAGAGATATGCATTTTCTGCGATAATGATGGTGAGACTTCTGTCCGAAGTATGCAGAATCATCGAGAACGCTCTTTCCGAGATAGTTAATGCGAGGAACACGTTTTCTGGTTTTTTCACCACTCCACAGTGCGTCTGAAATGCACAACCGGCGATATCTTGGTTTTCGTGGGGTTTGTAGCTGAGATATGCATTTTCTGGGATAATCTTGGTGAGACTTCTGTCCGAAGTGTGCAGAATCATCGAGATCGCTCATTTCGAGCTATTTAATGCGAGAAACACGCTTTCTGGGGTTTTCACCACACCACAGTTCGTTGGATATGCAGAACAGGTGATATCTTGGTTTTCGAGGGGTTTCAAGCTGAGATATGCATTTTCTGCGATAAACTTGTAGAGACTTCTGTCCGAAGTATGCAGAATCATCGAGATCGCTCATTTCGAGCTATTTAATGCGGGAAACACGTTATCTGGTGTTTTGACCACTCCACAGTGCGTTTGATATGTAGAGCCGCCGACAACTTGGTTTTCGTGGGGTTTCCAGCTGATATATGCATTTTCTGCGATCAGCTTGGTGTTTCAGCTATGAGAAGTATGCAGAATCATCGAGCACGCTCTTTTCGAGCTACTTAATGCGAGAAACACGTTTTCTGGTTTTTTCACCACTCCACAGTGCGTCTGAAATGCAGAACCGGCGATATCTTGGCTTTCGTCGGGTATCAAGCTGAGACATGCATTTTCTGCGATAATCTTGGTGATTCTTCTGTCAGAAGGATGCAGAAACATCGAGAACGCTCTTTTCGAACTACCTAATGCGAGAAACACGTTTTCTGGTTTTTTCACCACTCCACAGTGCGTCTGAAATGCAGAACCGGCGATATCTTGGTTTTCGTGGGGTTTGTAGCTGAGATATGCATTTTCTGCGATAATCTTGGTGAGTCTTCTGTCAGAAGTATGCAGAATCGTCTAGATCTCTCTTTTCGAGCTATTTAATGCGAGAAACACGTTTTCTTGTGTTTTCACCACCCCACAGTGCGTTTGATATGCAGAACCGGAGATATCTTGGTTTTCGTGGGGTTTGTAGCTGAGATATGCATTTTCTGCGATAATCTTGGTGAGTCTTCTGTCAGAAGTATGCAGAATCATCTAGATCGCTCTTTTCGAGCTATTTAATGCGAGAAACACGTTTTCTTGTGTGTTCACCACCCCACAGTGCGTTTGATATGCAGAACCGGAGATATCTTGGTTTCGGTCGGGTTTCAAGCTGAGATATGCATTGTCTGCGATAATCTTGCTGAGACTTCAGTCAGAAGTATGCAGAATAATCGAGATCGCTCTTTTCGAGCTAGTTGATGCGAGAAACACGGTTTCTGGCGTTTTCACCACTCCACAGTGCGTCTGATATGCAGAACCGGCGATATCTTGGTTTTCGTGGGGTTCCCAGCTGGGATATGCATTTTCAGCGGCAATCTTGGTGAGACTTCTGTCCGAAGTATGCAGAATCATCGAGAACGCTCTTTTCGAGATAGTTAATGCGAGAAACACGTTTTCTGGTGTTTTCACCACTCCACAGTGCGTCTGATATGCTGAACCGGCGATATCTTGGTTTTCGTGGAGTTTCTAGCAGCGATATGCATTTTCTGCGATAATGATGGTGAGACTTCTGTCCGAAGTATGCAGAATCATCGAGAACGCTCTTTTCGAGATTGTTAATGCGAGAAACACGTTTTCTGGTGTTTTCACCACTCCACAGTGCGTCTGATATGCTGAACCGGCGATATCTTGGTTTTCGTGGGGTTTCCAGCTGAGATATGCATTTTCTGCGATAATCTTGGTGATTCTTCTGTCAGAAGTATGCAGAATCATCGAGAACGCTCCTTTCGAGCTATTTAATGCGAGAAACACGTTTTCTGGTGTATTCACCACTCCACAGTGCGTCTGATATGCTGAACCGGCGATATCTTGGTTTTCGTGGGGTTTCCAGCTGAGATATGCATTTTCTGCGATAATCTTGGTGATTCTTCTGTCAGAAGTATGCAGAATCATCGAGAACGCTCCTTTCGAGCTATTTAATGCGAGAAACACGTTTTCTGGTGTATTCACCACTCCACAGTACGTTTGACATGCAGAACCGGAGATATCTTGGTTTCGGACGGGTTTCAAGCTGAGATATGCATTTTCTGCGATAATCTTGGTGAGTGTTCTGTCAGAAGTATGCAGAATCATCGAGATCGCTCTTTTCGAGCTATTTAATGCGAGAAACACGTTATCTGGCGTTTTCACCACTCCACAGTGCGTTTGATATGCAGAACCGGCGACATCTTGGCTGTCGTAGGGTATCAACCTGAGATATGCATTTTCTACGATAATCTTGGTGAGACTTCTGTCAGAAGTATGCTGAATCATCTAGATCCCTCTTTTCGAGCTATTTAATGCGAGAAACATGTTTTCTGGGGTTTTCACCACTCCACAGTTCGTTGGATATGCAGAACAGGAGATATCTTGGTTTTCGTGGAGTTTCTAGCAGAGATATGCATTTTCTGCGATAATGATGGTGAGACTTCTGTTAGAAGTATGCAGAATCATCGAGATCGCACATTTCGATCTATTTAATGCGAGAAACACGTTGTCTGGTGTTTTCACCACTCCACAGTTGGTTTGATATGCAGAACCGGCGATATCTGGGTTTTCGTGGGGTTTCAAGATGAGATATGCATTTTCAGCGATCATCTTGGTGAGTCTTTTGTCAGAAGTATGCAGAATCATCTAGATCGCTCCTTTCGAGGTATTTAATGCGAGAAACACGTTATCTGGTGTTTTGACCACTCCACAGAGCGTTTGATATGCAGTACCAGCGATATCTTGGTTTTCGTGGGGTTTCAAGTGGAGATATGCATGTTCTACGATAATCTTGGTGAAACATCTGTCCGAAATATGCAGAAACATCAAGAGCGCTCTTTTCGAGCTATTTAATGCGAGAAACACGTTTTCTGGGGTTTTCACCACACCACAGTTCGTTGGATGTGCAGAACCGGAGATATCTTGGTTTTCGTGGGGTTTCAAGCTGAGATATGCATTTTCTGCGATAATCTTGGTGAGACTTCTGTCCGAAGTATGCAGAATCATCCAGATCGCACTTTTCGAGCTATTTAATGCGAGAAGCACGTTATCTGGTGTTTTCACCACTCCACAGTTGGTTTGATATGCAGAACCGGAGATATCTTGGTTTTCGTGGGGTTTCTAGCTGAGATATGCATTTTCTGCGATAATCTTGGTGAGACTTCTGTCCGAAGAATGCAGAATCATCGAGATCGCTCTTTTCGAGCTATTTAATGCGAGAAACACGTTATCTGGTGTTTTCAGCATTCCACAGTGCGTTTGATATGCAGAACCAGCGATATCTTGGTTTTCGTGGGGTTTCAAGCTGAGATATGCAATTCCTTCGATAATCTTGGTGAGACTTCTGTACGAAGTATGCTTAATCATCGAGATCGCTCGTTTCGAGCTATTTAATGGGAGAAACAGGTTATCTGGTGTTTTCTCCACTCCACAGTGCGTATGATGTGCAGAACCGACGATATCTTGGTTTTCGTGGGGTTTCAAGCTCAGATATGCATTTTCTGCGATAATATTGGTGAGACCTCAGACAGAAGTATGCAGAATCATCTAGATCGCTCTTTTCGAGCTATTTAATGCGCAAAAACAAGTTTTCTGGTGTTTTCAACATTCCACAGTGCGTCTGATATGCAGAGCAAGCGATATCCTGGTTTTCGTGGGGTTTCAAGCTGAGATATGCATTTTTTACGATAATCATGGTGAGACTTCTGTCCGAAGTATGCAGAATCATCGAGATCGCACTTTTCGAGATATTTAATGCGAGAAACACGTTACCTGGTGTTTTCAGCACTCCACAGTGCGTTTGATATGGAGAACCAGCGATATCTTGGTTTTCGTGTGGTTTCAAGCTGAGATATGCAATTCCTGCGATAATCTTGGTGAGAC
Organism: Anthophora plumipes; assembly: GCA_951804975.1. Classification (NCBI taxonomy): domain Eukaryota; kingdom Metazoa; phylum Arthropoda; class Insecta; order Hymenoptera; family Apidae; genus Anthophora; species Anthophora plumipes. The sequence goes on from CATORF010001004.1 coordinate 2,001,491, forward strand.
TTCTGTCCGAAGTATGCTTAATCATCGAGATCGCTCTTTTCGAGCTATTTAATGCGAGAAACACGTTATCTGGTGTTTTCACCACTCCACAGTGCGTTTCATATGCAGAACCAGCGATATCTTGGTTTTCGTGGGGTTTCAAGCTCAGATATGCATTTTCTGCGATAATCTTGGTGAGAATTCTGTCCGAAGAATGCAGAATCATCGGGATCGCTCTTATCGAGCTATTTAATGCGAGAAACACGTTTTCTGGGGTTTTCACCACTCCACAGTTCGTTGGATATGCAGAACCGGCGACATCTTGATTTTCGTGATGTTTCTAGCTGAGATGTGCATTTTCTGCGATAATATTGGTGAGACTTCAGTCAGAAGTATGCAGAATCATATAGATCGCTCGTTTCGAGCTATATAATGCGAGAAACACGTTATGTGGTTGTTTTCACCACTCCACAGTGCGTATGATATGCAGAACCGACGATATCTTGGTTTTCGTGGTGTTTCAAGCTCAGATATGCATTGTCTGCGATAATCTTGGTGAGACTTCGGTCCGAAGTGTGCCGAATCATCGAGATCGCTCTTTTCGAGCTATTTAATGCGAGAAACACGTTTTCGGGGGTTTTCACCACACCACAGTTCGTTGGATATGCAGAACAGGTGATATCTTGGTTTTCGAGGGGTTTCAAGCTGAGATATGCATATTCTGCGATAAACTTGGAGAGACTTCTGTCCGAAGTATGCTGAATCATCGAGATCGCTCTTTTCGAGCTGGTTAATGCGAGAAAAACCATATCTGGTGTTTTCACCACTCCACAGTGCGTTTGATATGCAGAACCAGCGATATCTTGGTTTTCGTGGGGTTTCAAGCTGAGATATGCATTCTTTACGATAATCTTGGTGAGACTTCTGTCCGAAGTATGCAGAATCATCGAGATCGCTCTTTTCGAGCTATTCAATGCGAGGAACACGTTATCTGGTGTTTTCACCACTCCACAGTTCGTTGTATATGCAGAACAGGAGATATCTTGGTTTGCGTGGGGTTTCTAGCAGAGATATGCATTTTCTGCGATAATCTAGGTGAGTCTTCTGCCAGAAGTATGCAGAATCATCGAGATCGCTCATTTCGAGCTATTTAATGCGAGGAACACGTTATCTGGTGTTTTCACCACTCCACAGTGCGTTTGATATGCAGAACCAGCGATATCTTGGCTTTCGTGGGTTTTTAAGCTGAGATATGCATTTTCTGCGACAATCTTGGTGAGACTTCTGTCCGAAGAATGCAGAATCATCGGGATCGCTCTTATCGAGCTATTTAATGCGAGAAACACGTTTTCTGGGGTTTTCACCACTCCACAGTTCGTTGGATATGCAGAACAGGAGATATCTTGGTTTTCGTGGGGTTTCTAGCAGAGATATGCATTTTCTGCGATAATCATGGTGAGACTTCTGTTAGAAGTATGCAGAATCATCGAGATCGCACTTTTCGATCTATTTCATGCGAGAAACACGTTGTCTGGTGTTTTCACCACTCCACAGTTGATTTGATATGCAGAACCCGCGATGTTTGGTTTTCGTCGGGTTTCAAGTTGAGATATGCATTTTCTGCGACAATCTTGGTGAGACTTCTGTCCGAAGTATGCAGAATCATCGGGATCGCTCATTTCGGGCTATTTAATGCGAGAAACACGTTTTCTGGCGATTTCACCACACCACTGTTCGTTGGATATGCAGAACCGGAGATATCTTGGTTTTCGTGGGGTTTCAAGCTGAAATATGCATTTTCTGCGATAATCTTGGTGAGACTTCTGTCCGATGTATGCAGAATCATCGAGATCGCTCTTTTCGAGCTATTTAATGCGAGAAACACGTTATCCGGTGTTTTCACCACTCCACAGTGGGTTTGATATGCAGAACTGGCGACATCTTGGATTTCGTCGGGTTTCAAGCTGAGATATGCATTTTCTACGATAATCTTGGTGAGACTTCTGTCAGAAGTTTGCAGAATCATCTAGATCGCTCTTTTCGAGCTATTTAATGCGAGAAACACGTTAACTGGTGTTTTCACCACTCCGCAGTGCGTTTGATATGTAGAACCAGCGATATCTGGGTTTTCGTGGGGTTTCAAGCTGACATATGCATTTTCTGCGATAATCTTGGTGAGACTTCTGTCCGAAGTATGCAGAAACATCGAGAGCACTCTTTTCGAGCTATTTAATGCGAGAATCACGTTTTCTGGGGTTTTCACCACACCACAGTTCGTTGGATATGCAGAACCGGAGATATCTTGGTTTTCGTGGGGTTTCAAGCTGAGATATGCATTTTCTGCAATAATCTTGTTGAGACTTCTGTCCGAAGTATGCAGAAAAATCGAGAGCGCTCTTTTCGAGCTATTTAATGCGAGAAACACGTTTTCTGGGGTTTTCACCACACCTCTGTTCGTTGGATATGCAGAACCGGAGATATCTTGGTTTTCGTGGGGTTTCAAGCTGAAATGTGCATTTTCTGCGATAATCTTGGTGAGACTTCTGTCCGATGTATGCAGAATCATCGAGATCGATCTTTTCGAGCTATTTAATGCGAGAAACACGTTATCCGGTGTTTTCACCACTCCACAGTGGGTTTGATATGCAGAACTGGCAACAGCTTGGTTTTCGTGGGGTTTCCAGCTGAGACATACATTTTCTGCGATAATCATGGTGAGTCTTCTGTCAGAAGTATGCAGAATCTTCGAGATCGCTCTATTCGAGCTATTTAATGCGAGAAACACGTTATCTGGTTGTTTTCACCACTCCACAGTGCGTTTGATATGCAGAACCGGCGACATCTTGATTTTCGTGGGGTTTCTAGCTGAGATATGCATTTTCTGCGAAAATATTGGTGAGACTTCTGTCCGCAGTATGCAGAGTCATCGAGATCGTACTTTTCGAACTATTTAATGCGAGAAACACGTTTTCTGGGGTTTTCACCACTCCACAGTTGGTTTGATATGCAGAACCGGCGATGTTTGGTTTTCGTCGGGTTTCAAGTTGAGATATGCATTTTCTACGATAATCTTGGAGAAACATCTGTCCGAAGTATGCAGAATCATCAAGATCGCTCTTTTCGAGCTATTTAATGCGAAAAAACAAGTTTTCTGGTGTTTTCACCACTCCACAGTGCGTTTGATATGCAGAACCGGCGACATCTTGGATTTCGTCGGGGTTCAAGCTGAGATATGCAATTCCTGCGATAATCTTGGTGAGACTTCTGTCCGAAGTATGCTGAATCATCGAGATTGCTCGTTTCGAGCTATTTAATGCGAGAAACACGTTATCTGGTGTTTTCTCCACTCCACAGTGCGTATGATGTGCAGAACCAACGATATCCTGCTTTTCGTGGGGTTTCAAGCTCAGATATGCATTTTGTGCGATAATATTGGTGAGACTTCTGTCCGAAGTATGCAGAATCATCGATATCGCTCTTTTAGAGCTATTTAATGCGAGAAACACGTTATCTGGTGTTTTCACTACTCCACAGTTGGTTTGATATGCAGAACCGGAGATAATTTGGTTTTCGTGGGGTTTCAAGCTGAGATATGCATTTTCTGCGATAATCTTGGTGAGACTTCTGTCCGTAGTATGCAGAATCATCGAGATCGCTCTTTTCGAGCTATTTAATGCGAGAAACACGTTATCTGGTGTTTTCAGCACTCCACAGTGCGTTTGATATGCAGAACCGGCGACATCTTGATTTTCGTGAGGTTTCAAGCTGAGATATGCATTTTCTGCGATAATATTGGTGAGACTTCTGTCCGAAGTATGCAGAATCATCGATATCGCTCTTTTAGAGCTATTTAATGCGAGCAACACGTTATCTGGTGTTTTGACCACTCCACAGTGCGTTTGATATGTAGAACCGCCGATAACTTGGTTTTCGTGGGGTTTCCAGCTGAAATATGCATTGTCTGCGATAATCTTGGTGTTTCATCTATGAGAAGTATGCAGAATCATCAAGAACGCTCTTTTCGAGCTAGTTAATGCGAGAAACACGTTATCTGGTGTTTTAACCACTCCACAGTGCGTATGATATGCAGAACCGACGATATCCTGGTTTTCGTGGGGTTTCAAGCTCAGATGTGCATTTTCTGCGATAATCTTGGTGAGACTTCTGTCCGAAGTATGCAGAATCATCGAGATCGCACATTTCGATCTATTTAATGCGAGAAACACGTTATCCGGTGTTTTCACCACTCCACAGTGGGTTTGATATGCAGAACTGGCGACATCTTGGATTTCGTCGGGTTTCAAGCTGAGATATGCATTTTCTACGATAATCTTGGTGAGACTTCTGTCCGATGTATGCAGAATCATCGAGATCGATCTTTTCGAGCTATTTAATGCGAGAAACACGTTATCCGGTGTTTTCACCACTCCACAGTGGGTTTGATATGCAGAACTGGCGACATCTTGGTTTTCGTGGGGTTTCCAGCTGAGACATACATTTTCTGCGATAATCATGGTGAGTCTTCTGTCAGAAGTATGCAGAATCTTCGAGATCGCTCTATTCGAGCTATTTAATGCGAGAAACACGTTATCTGGTTGTTTTCACCACTCCACAGTGCGTTTGAAATGCAGAACCGGCGACATCTTGATTTTCGTGGGGTTTCTAGCTGAGATATGCATTTTCTGCGAAAATATTGGTGAGACTTCTGTCCGCAGTATGCAGAGTCATCGAGATCGTACTTTTCGAGCTATTTAATGCGAGAAACACGTTTTCTGGGGTTTTCACCACTCCACAGTTGGTTGGATATGCAGAACCGGCGATGTTTGGTTTTCGTCGGGTTTCAAGTTGAGATATGCATTTTCTACGATAATCTTGGAGAAACATCTGTCCGAAGTATGCAGAATCATCAAGATCGCTCTTTTCGAGCTATTTAATGCGAAAAAACAAGTTTTCTGGTGTTTTCACCACTCCACAGTGCGTTTGATATGCAGAACCGGCGACATCTTGGATTTCGTCGGGGTTCAAGCTGAGATATGCAATTCCTGCGATAATCTAGGTGAGAAATCTGTCCGAAGTATGCTTAATCATAGAGATCGCTCGTTTCCAGCTATTTAATGCGAGAAACACGTTATCTGGTGTTTTCACCACTCCACAGTGCGTGTGATATGCAGAACCGACGATATCCTGGTTTTCGTGGGGTTTCAAGCTCAGATGTGCATTTTCTGCGATAATCTTGGTGAGAAATCTGTCCGAAGTATGCTTAATCATCGAGATCGCTCGTTTCCAGCTATTTAATGCGAGAAACACGTTATCTGGTGTTTTCACCACTCCACAGTTGGTTTGATATGCAGAACCGGCGATGTTTGGTTTTCGTCGGGTTTCAAGTTGAGATATGCTTTTTCTACGATAATCTTGGTGAAACATCTGTCCGAAGTATGCAGAAACATCAAGAGCGCTCTTTTCGAGCTATTTAATGCGAGAAACACGTTTTCTGGGGTTTTCACCACACCACAGTTCGTTGGATGTGCAGAACCGGAGATATCTTGGTTTTCGTGGGGTTTCTAGCAGAGATATGCATTTTCTGCGATAATCATGGTGAGACTTCGGTTAGAAGTATGCAGAATCATCGAGATCGCACTTTTCGATCTATTTAATGCGAGAAACACGTTGTCTGGTGTTTTCACCACTCCACAGTTGGTTTGATATGCAGAACCGGCGATATCTGGGTTTTCGTGGGGTTTCAAGCTGAGATATGCATTTTCAGCGATAATCTTGGTGAGAGTTCTGTCCGAAGTATGCAGAATCATCGAGATCGCTCTATTCGAGCTATTTAACGCGACAAAACGTTATCTGGTGTTTTCAGCACTCCACAGTGCGTTTGATATGCAGAACCAGCGATATCTTGGTTTTCGTGGGGTTTCAAGCTGAGATATGCATTTTCTCCGATAAACATGGAGAGACTTCTGTCCGAATTAGGCTGAATCATCGAGATCGCTCTTTTCGAGCTAGTTAATGCGAGAAAAACCTTGTCAGGGGTTTTCACCACTCCACAGTGCGTTTGATATGCAGAACCAGCGATATCTTGGCTTTCGTTGGGTTTCAAGCTGAGATATGCATTTTTTACGATAATCTTGGTGAGACTTCTGTCCGAAGTATGCAGAATCATCGAGATCGCTCTTTTCGAGCTATTTGATGCGAGAAACACGTTAACTGGTGTTTCCACCACTCCACAGTGCGTTTGATATGCAGAACCGGCGACATCTTGGATTTCGTCGGGGTTCAAGCTGAGATATGCATTTTCTACGATAATCTTGGTGAGACTTCTGTCAGAAGTATGCAGAATCATCGGGATCGCTTTTTTCGAGATATCTAATGCGAGAAACACGTTATCTGGTGTTTTCACCACTCCGCAGTGCGTTTGATATGTAGAACCAGCGATATCTGGGTTTTCGTGGGGTTTCAAGCTGAGATATGCATTTTCTGCGATAATCTTGGTGAGACTTCTGTCCGAAGTATGCAGAAAAATCGAGAGCGCTCTTTTCGAGCTATTTAATGCGAGAAACACGTTTTCTGGGGTTTTCACCACACCACTGTTCGTTGGATATGCAGAACCGGAGATATCTTGGTTTTCGTGGGGTTTCAAGCTGAAATATGCATTTTCTGCGATAATCTTGGTGAGACTTCTGTCCGATGTATGCAGAATCATCGTGATCGCTCTTTTCGAGCTATTTAATGCGAGAGACACGTTAACTGGTGTTTTCACCACTCCACAGTGCGTATGATGTGCAGAACCGACGATATCCTGGATTTCGTGGGGTTTCAAGCTCAGATATGCATTTTCTGCGATAATATTGGTGAGACTTCAGACAGAAGTATGCAGAATCATCTAGATCACTCTTTTCGAGCTATTTAATGCGAGAAACACGTTATCCGGTGTTTTCACCACTCCACAGTGGGTTTGATATGCAGAACTGGCGACATCTTGGATTTCGTCGGGTTTCAAGCTGAGATATGCATTTTCTACGATAATCTTGGTGAGACTTCTGTCAGAAGTTTGCAGAATCATCTAGATCGCTCGTTTCGAGATATTTAATGCGAAAAAACAAGTTTTCTGGTGTTTTCACCACACCACAGTTCGTTGGATGTGCAGAACCGGAGATATCTTGGTTTTCGTGGGGTTTCTAGCAGAGATATGCATTTTCTGCGATAATCATGGTGAGACTTCGGTTAGAAGTATGCAGAATCATCGAGATCGCACTTTTCGATCTATTTAATGCGAGAAACACGTTGTCTGGTGTTTTCACCACTCCGCAGTGCGTTTGATATGTAGAACCAGCGATATCTGGGTTTTCGTGGGGTTTCAAGCTGAGATATGCATTTTCTGCGATAATCTTGGTGAGACTTCTGTCCGATGTATGCAGAATCATCGAGATCGCACTTTTCGATCTATTTAATGCGAGAAACACGTTGTCTGGTGTTTTCACCACTCCACAGTTGGTTTGATATGCAGAACCGGCGATATCTGGGTTTTCGTGGGGTTTCAAGCTGAGATATGCATTTTCAGCGATAATCTTGGTGAGAAATCTGTCCGAAGTATGCTTAATCATCGAGATCGCTCGTTTCCAGCTATTTAATGCGAGAAACACGTTATCTGGTGTTTTCACCACTCCACAGTTGGTTTGATATGCAGAACCGGCGATGTTTGGTTTTCGTCGGGTTTCAAGTTGAGATATGCTTTTTCTACGATAATCTTGGTGAAACATCTGTCCGAAGTATGCAGAAACATCAAGAGCGCTCTTTTCGAGCTATTTAATGCGAGAAACACGTTTTCTGGGGTTTTCACCACACCACAGTTCGTTGGATGTGCAGAACCGGAGATATCTTGGTTTTCGTGGGGTTTCTAGCAGAGATATGCATTTTCTGCGATAATCATGGTGAGACTTCGGTTAGAAGTATGCAGAATCATCGAGATCGCACTTTTCGATCTATTTAATGCGAGAAACACGTTGTCTGGTGTTTTCACCACTCCACAGTTGGTTTGATATGCAGAACCGGCGATATCTGGGTTTTCGTGGGGTTTCAAGCTGAGATATGCATTTTCAGCGATAATCTTGGTGAGAGTTCTGTCCGAAGTATGCAGAATCATCGAGATCGCTCTATTCGAGCTATTTAACGCGACAAAACGTTATCTGGTGTTTCCAGCACTCCACAGTGCGTTTGATACGCAGAACCAGCGATATCTTGGTTTTCGTGGGGTTTCAAGCTGAGATATGCATTTTCTCCGATAAACATGGAGAGACTTCTGTCCGAATTAGGCTGAATCATCGAGATCGCTCTTTTCGAGCTAGTTAATGCGAGAAAAACCTTGTCAGGGGTTTTCACCACTCCACAGTGCGTTTGATATGCAGAACCAGCGATATCTTGGCTTTCGTTGGGTTTCAAGCTGAGATATGCATTTTTTACGATAATCTTGGTGAGACTTCTGTCCGAAGTATGCAGAATCATCGAGATCGCTCTTTTCGAGCTATTTGATGCGAGAAACACGTTAACTGGTGTTTCCACCACTCCACAGTGCGTTTGATATGCAGAACCGGCGACATCTTGGATTTCGTCGGGGTTCAAGCTGAGATATGCATTTTCTACGATAATCTTGGTGAGACTTCTGTCAGAAGTATGCAGAATCATCGGGATCGCTTTTTTCGAGATATCTAATGCGAGAAACACGTTATCTGGTGTTTTCACCACTCCGCAGTGCGTTTGATATGTAGAACCAGCGATATCTGGGTTTTCGTGGGGTTTCAAGCTGAGATATGCATTTTCTGCGATAATCTTGGTGAGACTTCTGTCCGAAGTATGCAGAAACATCGAGAGCGCTCTTTTCGAGCTATTTAATGCGAGAAACACGTTTTCTGGGGTTTTCACCACACCACAGTTCGTTGGATATGCAGAACCGGAGATATCTTGGTTTTCGTGGGGTTTCAAGCTGAGATATGCATTTTCTGCAATAATCTTGTTGAGACTTCTGTCCGAAGTATGCAGAAAAATCGAGAGCGCTCTTTTCGAGCTATTTAATGCGAGAAACACGTTTTCTGGGGTTTTCACCACACCACTGTTCGTTGGATATGCAGAACCGGAGATATCTTGGTTTTCGTGGGGTTTCAAGCTGAAATATGCATTTTCTGCGATAATCTTGGTGAGACTTCTGTCCGATGTATGCAGAATCATCGTGATCGCTCTTTTCGAGCTATTTAATGCGAGAGACACGTTAACTGGTGTTTTCACCACTCCACAGTGCGTATGATGTGCAGAACCGACGATATCCTGGATTTCGTGGGGTTTCAAGCTCAGATATGCATTTTCTGCGATAATCATGGTGAGACTTCGGTTAGAAGTATGCAGAATCATCGAGATCGCACTTTTCGATCTATTTAATGCGAGAAACACGTTGTCTGGTGTTTTCACCACTCCACAGTTGTTTTGATATGCAGAACCGGCGATATCTGGGTTTTCGTGGGGTTTCAAGCTGAGATATGCATTTTCAGCGATAATCTTGGTGAGAAATCTGTCCGAAGTATGCTTAATCATCGAGATCGCTCGTTTCCAGCTATTTAATGCGAGAAACACGTTATCTGGTGTTTTCACCACTCCACAGTTGGTTTGAGATGCAGAACCGGCGATGTTTGGTTTTCGTCGGGTTTCAAGTTGAGATATGCTTTTTCTACGATAATCTTGGTGAAACATCTGTCCGAAGTATGCAGAAACATCAAGAGCGCTCTTTTCGAGCTATTTAATGCGAGAAACACGTTTTCTGGGGTTTTCACCACACCACAGTTCGTTGGATGTGCAGAACCGGAGATATCTTGGTTTTCGTGGGGTTTCTAGCAGAGATATGCATTTTCTGCGATAATCATGGTGAGACTTCGGTTAGAAGTATGCAGAATCATCGAGATCGCACTTTTCGATCTATTTAATGCGAGAAACACGTTGTCTGGTGTTTACACCACTCCACAGTTGGTTTGATATGCAGAACCGGCGATATCTGGGTTTTCGTGGGGTTTCAAGCTGAGATATGCATTTTCAGCGATAATCTTGGTGAGAGTTCTGTCCGAAGTATGCAGAATCATCGAGATCGCTCTATTCGAGCTATTTAACGCAACAAAACGTTATCTGGTGTTTTCAGCACTCCACAGTGCGTTTGATATGCAGAACCAGCGATATCTTGGTTTTCGTGGGGTTTCAAGCTGAGATATGCATTTTCTCCGATAAACATGGAGAGACTTCTGTCCGAATTAGGCTGAATCATCGAGATCGCTCTTTTCGAGCTAGTTAATGCGAGAAAAACCTTGTCAGGGGTTTTCACCACTCCACAGTGCGTTTGATATGCAGAACCAGCGACATCTTGGATTTCGTCGGGGTTCAAGCTGAGATATGCATTTTCTACGATAATCTTGGTGAGACTTCTGTCCGAAGTATGCAGAAACATCGAGATCGCTCTTTTCTAGCTATTTGATGCGAGAAACACGTTAACTGGTGTTTCCACCACTCCACAGTGCGTTTGATATGCAGAACCGGCGACATCTTGGATTTCGTCGGGGTTCAAGCTGAGATATGCATTTTCTACGATAATCTTGGTGAGACTTCTGTCAGAAGTATGCAGAATCATCGGGATCGCTTTTTTCGAGATATCTAATGCGAGAAACACGTTATCTGGTGTTTTCACCACTCCGCGGTGCGTTTGATATGTAGAACCAGCGATATCTGGGGTTTCGTGGGGTTTCAAGCTGAGATATGCATTTTCTGCGATAATCTTGGTGAGACTTCTGTCCGAAGTATGCAGAAACATCGAGAGCGCTCTTTTCGAGCTATTTAATGCGAGAAACACGTTTTCTGGGGTTTTCACCACACCACAGTTCGTTGGATATGCAGAACCGGAGATATCTTGGTTTTCGTGGGGTTTCAAGCTGAAATATGCATTTTCTGCGATAATCTTGGTGAGACTTCTGTCCGATGTATGCAGAATCATCAAGATCGCACTTTTCGAGCTATTTAATGCGAAAAAACAAGTTTTCTGGTGTTTTCACCACTCCACAGTGCGTTTGATATGCAGAACCGGCGACATCTTGGATTTCGTCGGGGTTCAAGCTGAGATATGCAATTCCTGCGATAATCTTGGTGAGAAATCTGTCCGAAGTATGCTTAATCATCGAGATCGCTCGTTTCCAGCTATTTAATGCGAGAAACACGTTATCTGGTGTTTTCACCTCTCCACAGTGCGTGTGATATGCAGAACCGACGATATCCTGGTTTTCGTGGGGTTTCAAGCTCAGATGTGCATTTTCTGCGATAATCTTGGTGAGAAATCTGTCCGAAGTATGCTTAATCATCGAGATCGCTCGTTTCCAGCTATTTAATGCGAGAAACACGTTATCTGGTGTTTTCACCACTCCACAGTTGGTTTGATATGCAGAACCGGCGATGTTTGGTTTTCGTCGGGTTTCAAGTTGAGATATGCTTTTTCTACGATAATCTTGGTGAAACATCTGTCCGAAGTATGCGGAAACATCAAGAGCGCTCTTTACGAGCTATTTAATGCGAGAAACACGTTTTCTGGGGTTTTCACCACACCACAGTTCGTTGGATGTGCAGAACCGGAGATATCTTGGTTTTCGCGGGGTTTCTAGCAGAGATATGCATTTTCTGCGATAATCATGGAGAGATTTCTGTCCGAATTAGGCTGAATCATCGAGATCGGTCTTTTCGAGCTAGTTAATGCGAGAAAAACCTTGTCAGGGGTTTTCACCACTCCACAGTGCGTTTGATATGCAGAACCAGTGATATCTTGGCTTTCGTTGGGTTTCAAGCTGAGATATGCATTTTTTACGATAATCTTGGTGAGACTTCTGTCCGAAGTATGCAGAAACATCGAGATCGCTCTTTTCGAGCTATTTGATGCGAGAAACACGTTACCTGGTGTTTCCACCACTCCACAGTGCGTTTGATATGCAGAACCGGCGACATCTTGGATTTCGTCGGGGTTCAAGCTGAGATATGCATTTTCTACGATAATCTTGGTGAGACTTCTGTCAGAAGTATGCAGAATCATGGGGATCGCTTTTTTCGAGATATCTAATGCGAGAAACACGTTATCTGGTGTTTTCACCACTCCGCAGTGCGTTTGATATGTAGAACCAGCGATATCTGGGTTTTCGTGGGGTTTCAAGCTGAAATATGCATTTTCTGCGATAATCTTGGTGAGACTTCTGTCCGAAGTATGCAGAAACATCGAGAGCGCTCTTTTCGAGCTATTTAATGCGAGAAACACGTTTTCTGGGGTTTTCACCACACCACAGTTCGTTGGATATGCAGAACCGGAGATATCTTGGTTTTCGTGGGGTTTCAAGCTGAGATATGCATTTTCTGCAATAATCTTGTTGAGACTTCTGTCCGAAGTATGCAGAAAAATCGAGAGCGCTCTTTTCGAGCTATTTAATGCGAGAAACACGTTTTCTGGGGTTTTCACCACACCACTGTTCGTTGGATATGCAGAACCGGAGATATCTTGGTTTTCGTGGGGTTTCAAGCTGAAATATGCATTTTCTGCGATAATCTTGGTGAGACTTCTGTCCGATGTATGCAGAATCATCGAGATCGCTCTTTTCGAGCTATTTAATGCGAGAGACACGTTAACTGGTGTTTTCACCACACCTCTGTTCGTTGGATATGCAGAACCGGAGATATCTTGGTTTTCCTGGGGTTTCAAGCTGAGATATGCATTTTCTACGATAATCTTGGTGAGACTTCTGTCAGAAGTTTGCAGAATCATCTAGATCGCTCGTTTCGAGATATTTAATGCGAAAAAACAAGTTTTCTGGTGTTTTCACCACTCCACAGTGCGTCTGATATGCAGAACCGGCGATATCTTGGTTTTCGTGGGGTTTCCAGCTGAGACATACATTTTCTGCGATAATCTTGGTGAGTCTTCTGTCAGAAGTATGCAGAATCTTCGAGATCGCTCTATTCGAGCTATTTAATGCGAGAAACACGTTATCTGGTGTTTTCACTACTCCACAGTTGGTTTGATATGCAGAACCGGAGATAATTTGGTATTCGTGGGGTTTCAAGCTGAGATATGCATTTTCTGCGATAATCTTGGTGAGACTTCTGTCCGTAGTATGCAGAATCATCGCGATCGCTCTTATCGAGCTATTTAATGCGAGAAACACGTTATCTGGTGTTTTCAGCACTCCACAGTGCGTTTGATATGCAGAACCGGCGATATCTTGATGTTCGTGAGGTTTCAAGCTGAGATATGCATTTCTGCGATAATATTGGTGAGACTTCTGTCCGAAGTATGCAGAATCAACTAGATCGCTCGTTTGGAGCTATTTAATGCGAGAAACACGTTTTCCGGGGTTTTCACCACACCTCTGTTCGTTGGATATGCAGAACCGGAGATATCTTGGTTTTCCTGGGGTTTCAAGCTGAGATATGCATTTTCTGCGATAATCTTGGTGAGACTTCTGTCCGAAGTATGCAGAATCATCGGGATCGCTCTTTTCGAGCTATTTAATGCGAGGAACACGTTTTCTGGCGTTTTCACCACTCCACAGTGCGTTTGATATGTAGAGCCGCCGATAACTTGGTTTTCGTGGGGTTTCCAGCTGAAATATGCATTTTGTGCGATAATATTGGGGAGACTTCAGACAGAAGTATGCAGAATCATCGAGATCACACTTTTCGAGCTGTTTAATGCGAGAAACACGTTATCTGGTGTTTTCACTACTCCACAGTTGGTTTGATATGCAGAACCGGAGATAATTTGGTTTTCGTGGGGTTTCAAGCTGAGATATGCATTTTCTGCGATAATCTTGGTGAGACTTCTGTCCGTAGTATGCAGAATCATCGCGATCGCTCTTATCGAGCTATTTAATGCGAGAAACACGTTATCTGGTGTTTTCAGCACTCCACAGTGCGTTTGATATGCAGAACCGGCGACATCTTGATGTTCGTGAGGTTTCAAGCTGAGATATGCATTTTCTGCGATAATATTGGTGAGACTTCTGTCCGAAGTATGCAGAATCATCAAGATCGCACTTTTCGAGCTATTTAATGCGAAAAAACAAGTTTTCTGGTGTTTTCACCACTCCACAGTGCGTTTGATATGCAGAACCGGCGACATCTTGGATTTCGTCGGGGTTCAAGCTGAGATATGCAATTCCTGCGATAATCTTGGTGAGAAATCTGTCCGAAGTATGCTTAATCATCGAGATCGCTCGTTTCCAGCTATTTAATGCGAGAAACACGTTATCTGGTGTTTTCACCACTCCACAGTGCGTGTGATATGCAGAACCGACGATATCCTGGTTTTCGTGGGGTTTCAAGCTCAGATGTGCATTTTCTGCGATAATCTTGGTGAGAAATCTGTCCGAAGTATGCTTAATCATCGAGATCGCTCGTTTCCAGCTATTTAATGCGAGAAACACGTTATCTGGTGTTTTCACCACTCCACAGTTGGTTTGATATGCAGAACCGGCGATGTTTGGTTTTCGTCGGGTTTCAAGTTGAGATATGCTTTTTCTACGATAATCTTGGTGAAACATCTGTCCGAAGTATGCGGAAACATCAAGAGCGCTCTTTTCGAGCTATTTAATGCGAGAAACACGTTTTCTGGGGTTTTCACCACACCACAGTTCGTTGGATGTGCAGAACCGGAGATATCTTGGTTTTCGCGGGGTTTCTAGCAGAGATATGCATTTTCTGCGATAATCATGGAGAGATTTCTGTCCGAATTAGGCTGAATCATCGAGATCGGTCTTTTCGAGCTAGTTAATGCGAGAAAAACCTTGTCAGGGGTTTTCACCACTCCACAGTGCGTTTGATATGCAGAACCAGTGATATCTTGGCTTTCGTTGGGTTTCAAGCTGAGATATGCATTTTTTACGATAATCTTGGTGAGACTTCTGTCCGAAGTATGCAGAAACATCGAGATCGCTCTTTTCGAGCTATTTGATGTGAGAAACACGTTAACTGGTGTTTCCACCACTCCACAGTGCGTTTGATATGCAGAACCGGCGACATCTTGGATTTCGTCGGGGTTCAAGCTGAGATATGCATTTTCTACGATAATCTTGGTGAGACTTCTGTCAGAAGTATGCAGAATCATCGGGATCGCTTTTTTCGAGATATCTAATGCGAGAAACACGTTATCTGGTGTTTTCACCACTCCGCAGTGCGTTTGATATGTAGAACCAGCGATATCTGGGTTTTCGTGGGGTTTCAAGCTGAAATATGCATTTTCTGCGATAATCTTGGTGAGACTTCTGTCCGAAGTATGCAGAAACATCGAGAGCGCTCTTTTCGAGCTATTTAATGCGAGAAACACGTTTTCTGGGGTTTTCACCACACCACAGTTCGTTGGATATGCAGAACCGGAGATATCTTGGTTTTCGTGGGGTTTCAAGCTGAGATATGCATTTTCTGCAATAATCTTGTTGAGACTTCTGTCCGAAGTATGCAGAAAAATCAAGAGCGCTCTTTTCGAGCTATTTAATGCGAGAAACACGTTTTCTGGGGTTTTCACCACACCACTGTTCGTTGGATATGCAGAACCGGAGATATCTTGGTTTTCGTGGGGTTTCAAGCTGAAATATGCATTTTCTGCGATAATCTTGGTGAGACTTCTGTCCGATGTATGCAGAATCATCGAGATCGCTCTTTTCGAGCTATTTAATGCGAGAGACACGTTAACTGGTGTTTTCACCACTCCACAGTACGTATGATGTGCAGAACCGACGATATCCTGGTTTTCGTGGGGTTTCAAGCTCAGATATGCATTTTCTGCGATAATATTGGTGAGACTTCAGACAGAAGTATGCAGAATCATCTAGATCACTCTTTTCGAGCTATTTAATGCGAGAAACACGTTATCCGGTGTTTTCACCACTCCACAGTGGGTTTGATATGCAGAACTGGCGACATCTTGGATTTCGTCGGGTTTCAAGCTGAGATATGCATTTTCTACGATAATCTTGGTGAGACTTCTGTCAGAAGTTTGCAGAATCATCTAGATCGCTCGTTTCGAGATATTTAATGCGAAAAAACAAGTTTTCTGGTGTTTTCAGCACTCCACAGTGCGTTTGATATGCAGAACCGGCGATATCCTGGTTTTCGTGGGGTTTCAAGCTCAGATATGCATTTTCTGCGATAATCTTGGTGAGTCTTCTGTCAGAAGTATGCAGAATCTTCGAGATCGCTCTATTCGAGCTATTTAATGCGAGAAACACGTTATCTGGTGTTTTCACTACTCCACAGTTGGTTTGGTATGCAGAACCGGAGATAATTTGGTTTTCGTGGGGTTTCAAGCTGAGATATGCATTTTCTGCGATAATCTTGGTGAGACTTCTGTCCGTAGTATGCAGAATCATCGCGATCGCTCTTATCGAGCTATTTAATGCGAGAAACACGTTATCTGGTGTTTTCAGCACTCCACAGTGCGTTTGATATGCAGAACCGGCGATATCTTGATGTTCGTGAGGTTTCAAGCTGAGATATGCATTTTCTGCGATAATATTGGTGAGACTTCTGTCCGAAGTATGCAGAATCATCTAGATCGCTCGTTTGGAGCTATTTAATGCGAGAAACACGTTATCTGGTGTTTTCACCACTCCACAGTGCGTTTGATATGCAGAACCGGCGACATCTTGATTTTCGTGGTGTTTCCAGCTGGGATATGCATTTTCTGCGATAATCTTGGTGTGACTTCAGTCAGAAGTATGCAGAAAAATCGAGAGCGCTCTTTTCGAGCTATTTAATGCGAGAAACACGTTTTCCGGGGTTTTCACCACACCTCTGTTCGTTGGATATGCAGAACCGGAGATATCTTGGTTTTCCTGGGGTTTCAAGCTGAGATATGCATTTTCTGCGATAATCTTGGTGAGACTTCTGTCCGAAGTATGCAGAATCATCGGGATCGCTCTTTTCGAGCTATTTAATGCGAGGAACACGTTTTCTGGCGTTTTCACCACTCCACAGTGCGTTTGATATGTAAAGCCGCCGATAACTTGGTTTTCGTGGGGTTTCCAGCTGAAATATGCATTTTGTGCGATAATATTGGGGAGACTTCAGACAGAAGTATGCAGAATCATCGAGATCACACTTTTCGAGCTATTTAATGCGAGAAACACGTTATCTGGTGTTTTCACTACTCCACAGTTGGTTTGATATGCAGAACCGGAGATAATTTGGTTTTCGTGGGGTTTCAAGCTGAGATATGCATTTTCTGCGATAATCTTGGTGAGACTTCTGTCCGTAGTATGCAGAATCATCGCGATCGCTCTTATCGAGCTATTTAATGCGAGAAACACGTTATCTGGTGTTTTCAGCACTCCACAGTGCGTTTGATATGCAGAACCGGCGACATCTTGATGTTCGTGAGGTTTCAAGCTGAGATATGCATTTTCTGCGATAGTATTGGTGAGACTTCTGTCCGAAGTATGCAGAATCATCGATATCGCTCTTTTAGAGCTATTTAATGCGAGCAACACGTTATGTGGTGTATTCACCACTCCACAGTACGTTAGACATGCAGAACCGGAGGTATCTTCGTTTCGGTCGGGTTTCAAGCTGAGGTATGCATTTTCTACGACAATATTGGTGAGACCTCTGTCAGAAGTATGCAGAATCATCGATATCGCTCTTTTCGAGCTATTTAATGCGAGAAACACGTTGTCTGGTGTTTTGACCACTCCACAGTGCGTTTGATATGTAGAGCCGCCGATAACTTGGTTTTCGTGGGGTTCCCAGCTGAAATATGCATTTTCTGCGATAATCTTGGTGTTTCATCTATGAGAAGTATGCAGAATCATCGAGAACGCTCCTTTCGAGCTAGTTAATGCGAGAAACACGTTTTCTGGTGTTTTCACCACTCCACAGTGCGTATGATGTGCAGAACGGACGATATCCTGGTTTTCGTGGGGTTTCAAGCTCAGATATGCATTTTCTGCGATAATATTGGTGAGACTTCAGACAGAAGTATGCAGAATCATCTAGATCACTCTTTTCGAGCTATTTAATGCGAGAAACACGTTGTCTGGTGTTTTGACCACTCCACAGTGCGTTTGATATGTAGAGCCGCCGATAACTTGGTTTTCGTGGGGTTCCCAGCTGAAATATGCATTTTCTGCGATAATCTTGGTGTTTCATCTATGAGAAGTATGCAGAATCATCGAGAACGCTCCTTTCGAGCTAGTTAATGCGAGAAACATGTTTTCTGGTGTTTTCACCACTCCACAGTGCGTATGATGTGCAGAACCGACGATATCCTGGTTTTCGTGGGGTTTCAAGCTCAGATATGCATTTTCTGCGATAATATTGGTGAGACTTCAGACAGAAGTATGCAGAATCATCTAGATCACTCGTTTCGAGCTACTTAATGCGAGAAACACGTTTTCTGGTGTTTTCCCCACCCCACAGTGCGTTTGATATGCAGAACCGGCGAAATCGTCGTTTTCGTCGGGTTTCAAGCTGAGATATGCATTTTCTGCGATAATATTGGTGAGACTTCTGTCCGAATTATGCAGAATCATCGATATCGCTCTTTTCGAGCTATTTAATGCGAGAAACACGTTGTCTGGTGTTTTGACCACTCCACAGTGCGTTTGATATGTAGAGCCACCGATAACTTGGTTTTCGTGGGGTTCCCAGCTGAAATATGCATTTTCTGCGATAATCTTGGTGTTTCATCTATGAGAAGTATGCAGAATCATCGAGAACGCTCCTTTCGAGCTAGTTAATGCGAGAAACACGTTTTCTGGTGTTTTCACCACTCCACAGTGCGTATGATGTGCAGAACCGACGATATCCTGGTTTTCGTGGGGTTTCAAGCTCAGATATGCATTTTCTGCGATAATATTGGTGAGACTTCAGACAGAAGTATGCAGAATCATCTAGATCACTCTTTTCGAGCTATTTAATGCGAGAAACACGTTTTCTGGGGTTTTCACCACACCACAGTTCGTTGGATGTGCAGAACCGGAGATATCTTGGTTTTCGCGGGGTTTCTAGCAGAGATATGCATTTTCTGCGATAATCATGGAGAGATTTCTGTCCGAATTAGGCTGAATCATCGAGATCGGTCTTTTCGAGCTAGTTAATGCGAGAAAAACCTTGTCAGGGGTTTTCACCACTCCACAGTGCGTTTGATATGCAGAACCAGTGATATCTTGGCTTTCGTTGGGTTTCAAGCTGAGATATGCATTTTTTACGATAATCTTGGTGAGACTTCTGTCCGAAGTATGCAGAAACATCGAGATCGCTCTTTTCGAGCTATTTGATGCGAGAAACACGTTAACTGGTGTTTCCACCACTCCACAGTGCGTTTGATATGCAGAACCGGCGACATCTTGGATTTCGTCGGGGTTCAAGCTGAGATATGCATTTTCTACGATAATCTTGGTGAGACTTCTGTCAGAAGTATGCAGAATCATCGGGATCGCTTTTTTCGAGATATCTAATGCGAGAAACACGTTATCTGGTGTTTTCACCACTCCGCAGTGCGTTTGATATGTAGAACCAGCGATATCTTGGATTTCGTCGGGGTTCAAGCTGAGATATGCAATTCCTGCGATAATCTTGGTGAGAAATCTGTCCGAAGTATGCTTAATCATCGAGATCGCTCGTTTCCAGCTATTTAATGCGAGAAACACGTTATCTGGTGTTTTCACCACTCCACAGTGCGTGTGATATGCAGAACCGACGATATCCTGGTTTTCGTGGGGTTTCAAGCTCAGATGTGCATTTTCTGCGATAATCTTGGTGAGAAATCTGTCCGAAGTATGCTTAATCATCGAGATCGCTCGTTTCCAGCTATTTAATGCGAGAAACACGTTATCTGGTGTTTTCACCACTCCACAGTTGGTTTGATATGCAGAACCGGCGATGTTTGGTTTTCGTCGGGTTTCAAGTTGAGATATGCTTTTTCTACGATAATCTTGGTGAAACATCTGTCCGAAGTATGCGGAAACATCAAGAGCGCTCTTTTCGAGCTATTTAATGCGAGAAACAAGTTTTCTGGGGTTTTCACCACACCACAGTTCGTTGGATGTGCAGAACCGGAGATATCTTGGTTTTCGCGGGGTTTCTAGCAGAGATATGCATTTTCTGCGATAATCATGGAGAGATTTCTGTCCGAATTAGGCTGAATCATCGAGATCGGTCTTTTCGAGCTAGTTAATGCGAGAAAAACCTTGTCAGGGGTTTTCACCACTCCACAGTGCGTTTGATATGCAGAACCAGTGATATCTTGGCTTTCGTGGGGGTTCAAGCTGAGATATGCAATTCCTGCGATAATCTTGGTGAGAAATCTGTCCGAAGTATGCTTAATCATCGAGATCGCTCGTTTCCAGCTATTTAATGCGAGAAACACGTTATCTGGTGTTTTCACCACTCCACAGTGCGTGTGATATGCAGAACCGACGATATCCTGGTTTTCGTGGGGTTTCAAGCTCAGATGTGCATTTTCTGCGATAATCTTG